>JAPJBO010000171.1:0-310814 GCA_030068145.1 Diplonema papillatum | reverse complement strand
CGGGTCTGGAAGCTGATGGGCGAGCTCTTGAGCATTGGACTCGTGCCGCACGACCAGCTCTCGCGCGCCCTCGACTTCACCGTCGGTGAGAAGGAGATCCCCGGATCCATTGGATGCGGCATCAAGGACGGCAAGGCGATCTTGATTGCCGACGACGAGCCTTTCTTCATCGGCAGCTGCGACACCTCTGATCCGACCGACATCCAGATGCATTTCCATGACCGGCGCGTCGAGTTCAGAATTAACAACGTGCAGGTTAACTCGGCAGAGCTGAAAGAAAAGCGGTTCAACTCACGCTACCGCCTGGGGGTGTCGGTCATTAGTGAAGGCCAGGTGGCGGAGATCACCTTCGTTGGGCGCCAGCCGCCGCCGTCGGCTCCGCCCAACACGCCCTTCGACGGCTCCGTGCTAACGCTGCATGACAACTACCGCTCCACCGACGTCAGCAACGGTGGAAAAACGGTCACGTGCGTTCTTTCAACGAAGTCGTGCAACTACTCCAAGCAGGTGTTCGGCCCGGACGAGAGCGTCTTCGTCACTGTCCGGGTCTGGAAGCTGATGGGCGAGCTCTTGAGCATTGGACTCGTGCCGCACGACCAGCTCTCGGGCGCCCTCAACTTCACCGTCGGGGAGAAGGAGATCCCCGGATCCATTGGATGCGGCATCAAGGACGGCGACGTGATCTTGATTGCCGACGACGAGCCTTTCTTCATCGGCAGCTGCGACACCTCTGATCCGACCGACATCCACATGCATTTCCATGACCGGCGCGTCGAGTTCAGAATTGGCAACGGGCAGGTTAACTCGGCAGAGCTGAAAGAAAAGCGGTTCAACTCACGCTACCGCCTGGGGGTGTCGGTCATTAGTGAAGGCCAGGTGGCGGAGATCACCTTCGTTGGGCGCCAGCCGCCAACAGATTCTGGCTTATCCACGCGGCTAGCGGATATGCTTCTTCAGCTGTTTGAGCAAGTGTCAACAGATGAGTCCCACAATGTGTCGCCGGGCGGCAACGTCGACGCAGCTATTGAGTCGATCTGTATACGTCGCCCGCGCATCGAGTTTTCCCCCGACGGAGGAACTCTGCTCGGGAAAGGTGCATTCGGTGCTGTGTACCGGGGCACGTGGGACGGGCAGAAGGTCGCCGTAAAGGTGCAGGAATGGAAGAACGACGAGAAGCAGCGGCGTGAGGTGGTGCTGGGGCACTCGCTCGTGCACCCCAACCTGGCACGTGTGCACGGGTGGTGCCGCGATGAAGACAACCTCCTCGTGGTGATGCCGTTGTACTCGGATGGCAGCCTCGGGAAAAAGCTCAAGGCCAACTGCGGCGGACGACCGCAACCGTTGCACGGCGGGCCGTTGGGGTGGAATATCTTCTTCACCTATACGCTCGGCATCCTCCGCGGGCTGCGGCACATGGCGGACCGCAGCCCTCCCGTGCTCCACCGTGACCTCAAACCCGACAACATCCTGCTTGATGGCGACGTCGTCAAGATCACAGACTTCGGCTTGGCGCGCGAGGCGTTGTCTGTGCAGGAGAATTACACTGCTTGCGGAACCCCGGTGTACATGTCTCCGGAGCAGTTCAGCGGCGAACAGCTGACCTCGAAGACCGACATCTACAGCTTCGGGATCATTGCGTGGGAAATGCTCTGCACCCCGAATTCCCCCCGAGAGGTTAGCGGGATCCAGCAACTCTGCCAAGAGGTGCAAGCAGGCAAGGCACCGCCGATGCAATTGGTGCCCACGGACATTGCCGAACAGCTGCTACCGTGTTACAAGCTCGACCCTCGCGATCGCCCGGCAGCACACGCACTCATCCTGGAATTCGAGCCGTTGCAGACGAAAAGGGCGGCGGGGCAGCCCAACGTGCCCTGAAGCCTAGTTCACGACGCCTAGGCCGATGTAGTGGGGATGCTGACCCAACGAACAGGGACTAATAAGAGTGTGTGCACTTTACGCGCACTTTGCAAGTGGGGGAGGGTGTGTTTCAATTTCTCCCCTGTCTGCGGCGTTCTTAGTTTACAAACTACTACTGTTGCCTACTACTACTTTCAAGTTTTCAAGTTCGTTCTACTACTACTGCCCTTGTGGCACTTGCACTTCAAGTTCGTTCTACTACTACTACATTCCTCAACAGCGACGTGTGCCAGATCGAGCCATTTCAGAAGGAAAGGTGAGCGCATGTTGCGCATCGGTGGCCCGTTCCGCCGCATCCGACCCCGGATCTGGACTCGAGTCTCAACATCGGAGGAAAGAAATACGGCCGCAGGATGCTAAAGTAAAGACAGAAGCAAGTGCTGAGACCGAACCCTTGGGGGAAGACATTCTCCAAGGATAACACCATTTTACTGTACTTTATTGGTGGCTTGCCGTGGCTACCCTTGAAGGAAAGCGGCTCCGGGTTCTGCCCGGAAACACCTCGGGTGAAGAAAAAGAAGTGGTGGGATATCAGATCAGAAAAAGAGAGAACGAGTATAAGATAAGTATCAGCTAAGAGAAGCGTGAAGGGGGGTCCATCCCCGCTCTCATTCGAGTATGGATGACGTCGACGCACTGATCGCCAGGGCATCCGCCTTGGCTGGGAAGTGCCATGACAAAAAGACGAGGCAGCAACTGCTGTCTATCTTAGACGTCATCCTGTCCTTGGTCGAGACAGGGATGGCCGGATCGTCGCCCGCACCGCTTGGCGCCCAGAAACCCGCGCCCCCTTCGACGCATGGCTCCGGGGCACAAGAGGCTCGACCTCCGGTATCCGAGAAGCGTTCGGTGTCCGATAAGCGACCGGTATCCGAGAAGCGACCGGACCCCTCCACCGAAGATTCATGGGCGGAAAGGATGCGCCGCTCTACATCGACGAAGCAACCGCAGGTGCCTAGCACGTGGTCGGAGAGGACGCGCCGCACCCGTCCGAAGGCCAGTATGGTCTTCCATGACTGGCAAGTGGCGAAGGTCGGGTCTACCGACGAGTTGAGGAGCGGAAAGGGCGGCCTACTCGTGGCTGCAAGTGTCGAAGATGCGGAATCCGCATGGGGTGCGGCCCTCGACACCGTCGCGGTTTACCCCGAAGCGAAGGTTGCCGTCGTCTGCAGCGTTCCGTGGGACGGTTCGGTGAGGCACCTCGTCACCTTGTCTGACGGCGGTCATCAGGACGTATGGTCGCGGTTCCAAAACCTGGCCCTGCCCACGGTGCATTGCAAAGCAGTCGACACCCTCCAGCCGACGACACAGGTTTGCCTGTTCCAGGTGCGCGCCGCCTACGTCCACGCGGCCACCTGGGATACCGCGATGAAGGCCGCACAATCTGTGCGGATTATGGCGAAGAAGGCCGCAGAAGCGGAAGGACTGCGCATGGATTGGAGCGCAGTGTTCACAAAGGTGCACCGCCGGCAGGGGGTGTGTGAGGTGAGCGTGCGCGTCCCGATCGTTGACGTGCAGAAGCTGCTGCGGAGCTCCGGCAAAGCCGGAACATTCTGGAAGGCCTTGTCCTTCGTCAACGGGACGGACACCATGCCGGCGGTGTGGGTGAGTGACTGCACCCTTGAAGAGGCGCGACGGCTGGCGGCACTGACTCCGAATACGTTCGGGGTAATCGCGGGCACAAAGACGGGTGTCTTCGGCATTCGGACGACCCCGGAACACGTTGCCGCCACCGAATCCGCGGTCGGAAAAAAGCTGTCGAAGCGCCAACTGCGTGGCGACAAATACGTGGTCACCACCGCGTGCGCTTCGGAACACGCGACCGACCTCCTTGCCGCCTGCGCTGCTGCCGGCTGGAAGGTCGAACAAGCCGGGGCCTTCAAGCGACAAGGTAAGACCGTGTGCATCGTCATCGCCGACACGGGCCCACCTGCACCCGTGTTCTTCCGGCTCGATCGCGCGTCTATTTCGATAAGGAAATACGACCGCTCCACTGACGCGAGGCAACGGAAGGGATTCTCCACGCAGTGTCAGCGGGAGAAGGTCAAACTCCCACCCGAGTTCTTCGCTAGCCTCAACGAACGGCCCGAGCCGTCTCCGGGCCAAAAGAGGGGACGCACAGAGGATGAGACAACTGAGTCCCAGGAAAAGCTAGCACGGGTGGACGGCAAGGACAACATGGTCACCGACTGCCGGCACACCAGCTGGCAGGAAGCACACTCGAACGCCGAAGCTTTCCTCTGCGTGGTCTGCGCCAAAGGCATGCAGGTCGGACAAGCCAAGCGGCTTTGCGCGCACGGCCCCTGCCAGGCTGCAATCTGTCACGCATGCTGGACTAAGTCGCGGGCCACGCCGCCAACTTCATCTCCCTCGCCCGCGCAGGCGACCGCCGACGTCCCCCCCCCGGAGTCACAATGGTGATCCACGCCAACGATTTGTCCCCCCAGCCGACGAGAGAGTTCTATCTGGCCCTCGTAGCGTACGCGCTTCTCGTGACTCAAGGTATCGAACCCAACCCTGGCCCTCCACCAATTCGAATTGTGACTATAAATGTCACGTCCTTGATGAAGAACCTGTACCTCCTCATCTGCATAGCGGCGGACATCATCTGTGTTCAAGAAACGAAGTTGACGAGTGCCGGGCAGAGAAGTATCCGGATGGCCCTGAAACAAGCCGGCGCCCTTGATGTATGGCAACCCTTCTTCGGCAGCTGCTGTGTTGGGCGGAAGTGCGGCAACAGCGTCCCATCCCAGGTTACAGGAGGTAGTGCAGGAGTCGCGATTTTCGTCAAGAAAGGCTTGCCTGCATGTATCGTCGAGCCTTTTGACGCAGCCGAGCAACGTGCCTACGAATCGGCCCGCTTCTTGCATGTACGTGTCGCGACAGGTGTAGGTAAAGGAGCCGTACACGTGGTGTCATTGTACGGTCACTGTGGCATTTCCGAAAAACCCGAGCGGGAAAGGTTGATCGAGGGATCCCTGTGGGGATTGCGCCAGCGCTTGGGTGCTGTGCCCCTTGTCGCCGCCGGCGATTTCAACACGACCCCCCTCGGTTCCCCGGCGCTCCGATTCGCCTTGCGCAACGGCTGGTCGGACTCTGCCGAGCTGCAAGCTGAAGCCCTGGGAAGTCCTGCAGAGTTTACATGTTACCACGGTCAGCCGTCACGCATCGACCTTCTTCTCACCAACGAAGTCGCTTCTGCCGCTCTCGGTCGCGTGGAGACTTTCGAAGCCGGCCTCCCTACGCACAAGGCGGTCCGAGCCACCTTTAATCTTGCAGTATTCCAACAACTGAACCCGGTACTCCGGTACCCCCGGGCAATTCCAAGCACCGGGCTGAGCGGCCTGGACGACCCGAATGCCCTCCGGAACGTCTCTGAGAAGTACCGCCTCGGGGACCCTTGCCCCCCCGGGCTCGAAGGTAGCCCCCGGGTGAACTTCCTCTGGCAACGGACTTCGCGAGCTGCGGAAGAGTACCTCATCCTCAAATCCGGAATCGAAGGCAACCTAACCGGGTACTGTGGCCGTGGCGTACGTCGGGAATTGAACTCTCAGCGAGTATCGGCGAGGCCGTCCCCTGAAGGTGCGGGAGCCGATACAGCTTCTTTGAAGAGAGCCAGGTGTCTCCTTGGGCGCATACGGGAGTACGCAGCCGCCAGAGCCAAATGGGAAAGCACAATCGTCTCCCCTGGCCCTTTGCCCTTCCAGCTTGAGGGACAGTGGACGAAAATACGCTCCTTTCGAAGTTTCGTGTTGCTGCGCACGGATGGGAAGTGTGCTCTGCCACCCGAGCCGCCGTCAGCGAAAATCGGAAGAGGCCTCGCGTTTACCGTCTCAGGACTGTGTCGTGACCTGGCGCATAGCACGCTAACTTCGAGATACCTGAAGAGCGCGAGGAGTCAGCGGGAGCTTCGCGACCCCCTGGGGAAGGAATCGTTCGCTTGGGTGAAGAAAGACGCGCCATCGGGGTTATCGTTTGTAACTGGGGCCGATGGGCGGCTCACTGCGAACTTGGCAGAAGTTGACGCGTTGGTGAGGAGGAGTTGGGATCCAGTGCTCCGCATGTACGCCGAGAAGAGGGAACCCGAGTTTGCCCCTTTCTTCCAGGAGTACAAAGACTTTATCACGCAACACCCATGCAATCTAAATCCGATCACGGCCGAGCGGCTTCGTCAGGTGGCGAAAAAGAAGAGCGTACAGACGTCTTGCGGTGTCGACGGCTGGCGCATGCGTGAAATCGCCGTTCTGCCGAATGCAATCCTGGAAAGCTTTGTCGCGGTGCTCAACGAGGTAGAGGAAACCGGCTTCTGGCCCGACGGAGTCCTGGACGCAATGGTCACCTTAATTCCTAAAGGAGAAGGGAGTGATCCACTGAAGCTGCGTCCGATTACTGTCTCGAGCGTGGTATACCGACTCTGGGCTAGCGTGCGCCTACAGGATGTCATGCTCTGGCAAGAGCTATGGATTCACGGGTCGCAACATGGTTTCCGGCACGGCCACTCCTGCGACGACGTGGTCATGGATATCGCCCTATCGATAGAGGAATCACTGACAAACGGTACACCCCTGTGCGGGGTCGCACTCGACTTTGCCAAGTGCTTTGACCGCGTCCCTCAGGCCCTGGTGCTCGACTTGATGGAGGCGCTTGGGCTTCACGAGCGTGTGCTGGCACCCTTACGCCACATATACAAGCACCTGCGGCGTCGCTTCCGGTACCCCTTGGGAGTCGGCGAGATGTTCACTGTCACCAACGGAATTCTCCAGGGCTGCCCGATATCAGTGGTCCTGATCAACGCGCTCCTCTCTGTTCTCTCGAAGGCCTTGGTCAGCCGAGCTCGGGTGAGTCCGAAGTCGTTCGCCGACGATCTGTACCTGCTGTCGCAACTTGCGAGGCTACTCCAAGAGGGAATTCGAACCACAGAGGTGTTCGACAGCCTGACAGGCTTTGCCCTCAACGAGGACAAGTCGGTCTCCTTCTCGACGTCCCCAGAGCCTCCTCGCCTCGTGATCGGTCGCAAAATAATTCGATCGAGCAAAATAGTGAAGGTTTTGGGTGTCCCCCTGGGCACAGAGGGACCCGTTGACAACCGCAGGGCCAACGCCACGGTCGAGGCCGCGGCCAGACTTGAGGCGGCGCCGCTCATGCATCGCACGAAGTTCCGCATAATGCAGACGATCGCAGCCTCCGCGTATTACGGGGCGGCCTACTGCACGAATACAACAGGTGGCTTCGTCAACAGCTCAACGCTCCGAACGGCACTCTCCGCTTGCGTGATCCCTCGATCTAACCGGGCGAAGAGCCCTCTTGCGGTTCTCTCCCTGGTTGCAAAAGCACACCTGTGTGATCCGGCATGCGCCTCAGGTTTCAGCTTATTCCGCACGTTCGTGAAACAATACGGGAAAGAGAGGTTTCGGGTGAGGATGGACGCTCTCCTTCGCGTGGGAGCCGACTCGTCTATCAAGGGTCCCGTAGGTCTTATGGCTAATCTTCTGCGGGAGATAAGATTCCTACGGGCCACGCAGCACAGCTTCCAGTCCCTGTCTTTCGACGGGACTCCCGTGTCGCTACTCGGTAAAGAAGCCCCACACCTCTTTCGTGAGGGCCTGCGTCTGCGCGCGTGGCGTTACTTGACCACACAGAGACAAGGATTTGACGGAATCGAAGGAGGGGTGGACGTACGTGCCATGAATCGGCTTTGGCTGAACCGCGCGACGGACCACAAATTGAGTTCCGCGATCAGTCGATGTATTGGGGGAGCGGTGTACTCACGGGAATGGTGCCGCAGGAAGTGGGGTTCGGGGAGCGGCGACTGCGAGTTCTGCGACAGCGGTGCGACGGGGACCCTGTGGCATTACTACTGGCAATGTCCGGGCCCAGGTTGTAGATGGAACGAGCTGCGATCCCGGTTTTGCATTGCTGAGGCGATGGTCCGGGACATGCCCCAGTGCTTGTGCATTAGAGGGATACCCCCCTACGGGACCCCTCCTGACCTCCTGGAGAAGATCCAGAGGCTGATCGGTACGATCTCAATCGAGATGGCGCAGGCGCAGCGGAGCCTTGCGGCAACACGCCCTTGGGAACTCGCCTCAGGTGCGTCGACGAAATACGACGTACACTTAGCAACGGACAGTCGTAAGTTGCTAACGACCAACATCGGAACCCGCTTCGCAGCGACGTTGGTCTTCTGGCTGCGGAGTCTATCATGGGTCAGCTCCAACCCTCTCCCGACGACAGGCGTGGAACTCGCGCTTGATTTTGAGGCATTTACGCGTTCGAAGCTCCCAGGGAGAACCTTCGCCGAGAAGGGGCTGCAAATTGGGTACCTTATGCGAGCTATCAACGACCTGTGCTGCGCCGACTCAGGAGTCGCCTCCTTCCCTGGGAAGTGGCGGCAGGGGGTCTGTTCCCTCCGCTGTTTTGGTGCGCCGGCTATGCCGGGTTGTACCCACCGCCCACGCTTTGCGGCTGGACGGAAGACCGAGTGGATGTTGGGCAAGCTGGAAACAATTTGCGCCCGTAACAGCTGGAACGATGCCGTGCCTGAATATCCGCACGACGTACCCTATGTTCAGTGGGAGTTGAGATTCTCTGTCAAGATGCTAGCCGCCGCCATAGGGCGGGCTATTGCCAAAAGGAGGAGAGCCCGCGAAACAACGTGCCAACACACGCCTGCCAGGCGGTCTCGTCCGCCAGTCAGAACGCCCCCGGCTGCGCCACCATCGGTGCAACAATCATCTTTGACAGGGCCACGGCTCGCTCCGCGCCCACGGCGCAACGACTTGCGCCCGCCGTAGTAGTACGGGATAGTAGTGGGGCGACCGGATACTCCTCGGAGAGATGGTCCCTGCACTCTAACTCGTCTCTCTCTCTCTCTCTCTCTCTCTCTCTCTCTTAAATTTGAGATCCGAAATTGGACGTTGACTACCAATTCTATTTAAATTTGGAACCCGAAATTGGACACTGACTACCAAGTCTAATTGAAACTGGGTACGACATCAGACGTTGACTGCCAATTCTAATTAAATTTGGAATCCGAAATTGGACGTTGCCTATCAATTCTAATTAAATTTTGGATTTGGCATCAGACGTTGACTACCAATTATAATTAAATTTGGATCCGACATATTAGACGTTGACTACCATTTATAATTAAATTTGGATCCGACATTAGACGTTGACTACCAATTCTAATTAAATTTGGATCCAAACTAGAACGTTGACTACCAATTCGAATTAAATTTGGAATCGGAAATTGGACGTTGACTACAAATTATAATTAGATTTGGGATTTGGCATCAGACGTTGACTACCGATTCTAATTAAATTTGGATTCCATATAGCTGGCGCGGGAATTCTTCGCTGTAGCGTACCGTGCGCTGGGGGGCCAATTAGCTAACCATTTTGTCTGATTCTTATTATCAACACTGAGGTTGGGTTGCGTTGGGCTGGGCTGGCATTGCAGTGCTTGCCTCTTGACTACCATTTCTAATTAATTAATTTTGGATCCCCCACAGGACCCCGAGGGCGAAAAGGACTTGTCTACAGAGGAGGGAAAGCTATAAACCCCTGCCCTGGTGGCCTGAAAAAAAAAATGCATGTTCATAGGACCTCCAGTCTCGAAAAAATCTGGAACAAAAATTGCGGGGGTTTTTGATGAAGTTGAGCAGTGCTCCCGCTAAGGAAAAAACCGGAGGAATTCTCAAAAAAAAAGAGCTGGAAAAGACCCCGGAGGAATTACAAGGTTGTAGTCAGTGCGACAAGCTGCAGTGCCACCGCCACCTTAGAGAGAAGGCTCGTTGGAAGAAGAAGCGAAGGAAATAAAAAGAAAAGGCCGCACCGGGCCTGGCAACGTGCCGAACAACTGCAGCGTGCAAAATTTGAGTCGGAGGCAGCACAATGCCACAACCCGTCCAGCTGGCCATCTCTAGGAGTTCGCGTACAGCGCGAGCACCAAGCCCGAAGTTGCACCACGCCTTGATTAGTTTGGAGTTTTGGGCTAGAGAGGCTGCGCATGATTCACTCATTCCTCGCGACCACCCGCTCTTTCAAGGTGTGTGTAGGAGAAGCATCAGGGATCCCGAAGTACTCCGCAACGAAACTGGCCACCTTCGACTCTTTAACAAAGCAATGCACTTGTGGATGTGGATATCACTGAACTAGAACATGAGTGGGGTGTAGTGAAAGTTATCCTGAACGCACGAATGAAGGACCCACGGGTAAAGTACAGGCCAAAGACACTTTTTAGAGATTAAACCGCCTCCTCTGAATGCATACTCCCAAGCCTTCAACGTGTATTCTTGCTTTTTCTGACTTTTGAGCCCACGTCAGTGCAAAGTGAACGAGAGTTCAGCGCTCTTAAATGGATATACACAGCATCTGGGCTCTGATGCGAGTAATGGTGCATGGCGGACTGGGGAGTGTTTGTGCGGTCGTTTGTGCGGTCGGGGTCACTCCCGCATTGCGGGAGTGGGACTCCCGCAATGCGGGAGTGGGACTCCATGCAGACCGGCCTGATAGGAAGAAGCGTATGACAGCATGCACCCGCTCCTCAGACAGGTCCACCTTTTCCTCATAGAACCAAAAGAAAGATTGCCGTCTTCGTCGCTTCGCACCGAGAACCCCCAGTCTGCAGAAGCAGCCAAACGCCGTCGGCTGCAAGAAAAAAAAACAGAAAACGGGAAAAAAAGAAAAAAAGACTCTGCATTCCGCGAAGAAGACTTGATGCTAGCATCATACACTTAGAGGCAAGTAGCGCCTGAACACGAAACTAAGATTTTCCCCCCTACTATATTACACGGCGGACTCCCCCGCCGGATGGGGGAGTGTTTGTGCGGTCGTTTGCGCGATGGGGGTCACTCCCGCATTGCGGGAGTGGCACTCCGCAATGCGGGAGTGGGACTCCCGCAATGCGGGAGTCCCACTCCCGCATTTATAGGTAAAATACAAGGAAAGTGAGGCACTTCCGCATCTCTGTAAGCCAACCTGTAGTGAACTCAACAACTGGGCACCTGGGGAGTTGCCGCTTCACTTTTGTTTATTACAGCAGCCCAGAAAAGTTCCAAGACTTTGTCTGCGGTCTGGCACGACCTGCTCCCACCCAGCAGCTCGCAGCGAGAAGACTCTGGTTGTGGTCCAGCTACAATTGAGAAGAGCACCAATTGTCCCCGAGCGAATGAGATACCGCCCACCCGACTTCCTGCACTCGAGTTGCTCTGATAACTGGGCCAAAGTCGAAGACAGATGTTCAAGCGGGGGCTGCAGACGTCCTTGCGTCTGCAATGCGGGAGTGTCCTTGCGGAAAAGCGGGTACTTCTCGGTTTGAGAGCGGTTGAGTACCGCCTAAAGCTCGATGTCTCCGTTACAGTCTTGCTAAGCCAGGGCTCCCTGTCGCTGTTTTGCGTCTTGGCCTGCTACAGGCTTCACCTTTCTGCAGAAACGGGAACCTCCTACAAACGATCTTCGGTTTTTTTGCCACACATTCATCGTGGCACCTGGACACGAATGCTGGCGCCTGGGCACAAAAGCTAGGGGTTGGGGTGGGCAGCACAAGCAAGAACGAAGCGGATGTGTTTGAATCCGAAAGAGAGAAGCCGCCAACGACACCAACGCCAATCACAGAAGAAGGAAAGTGGCGCGGAATCCTCAGAGGGGGTTAACTCCGCATCCTAGCAGTATCATTTGTGCTGTTCAATGTGTGCATGCCATTGTGTCTTGTTCTGCACGCGTACGAAGCACGGCCTGCATCTGAACGTTTCGTTAAAGAAGGCGGGATGCTTGTGGTGCATGTGCTGAGATAGACCGTTGGCACTGATGGTGGCACTACACTTTGGGCACTTCATCTTGCAACGCATTTCACCAGCGCTCGGTGACGCGCATCGAGGTGGGCTGCAGGGGCTGCTGTACCCAGCTTCTTTTTGCAGAGGGGACACTCTTGGTCGTCAGAGCTGCTAACCTCTTCCATCTCTTCCTCTTCCTCCTCTTCTTCTTCCTCCTCCTCTTCCTCTTCTTCATCTTCAGAACCGTCGTCTTCAGTCTCCGTCTGTTCCAACTCCGCACGCGCCTCACTTTCCAATTTCTGAGGAGACATACGGCCAAAAGGTGTGTCAACAAACAGCTTAAGCCCTTGAGTGCGGAATTGCTTGCCGCAAGTGCAGACTCGGACCGATCCATTTCCCTCCGGGAATTGGAACATCGTACATCCCGAACCACGATAAACAAACGCATGTCGCGCAACGATGTGAAGCTGGCAGCAGAGAGTGTGCAGTGCGAGCTTCTTGCGGGCAGACTTGTCCTGCACGCAGTCACAAACAAAAATGCTCTGGTACTCCCGCAATCCGCTCTGAGACTCCACAGAAATACGCTCAGTGGGGAGGGACCATTTCTGCTGCTCCATCATCGCTTGGTCCAGTTCGTACGTTTGCGGACTCGTCACAGTGGCAGTCCTCTTCCTCCTTCCGTTTTCAGCCTCACTGGGCTCATCCGAGAGGCCGAAAGGCAGCGCATCCAGTGGGTCCCACCAATGCTCCAGACTGTGACAGTATGCATTGCGAGTCGACCCAGGCTTTGTCTTTTCCATTAACATCAGAAAGACATGCCCTGCAACCCTGGCTCGGAGGAAGGGGATGCGGTAGGATGCTTCTTTTTTGCCCCAGAAACCCAGGGGATGTCCGAGTACCGAAAGTCGATCAGCTCAGCAAGGCAGATAAAAAGCCACCTGGATACCGTAGCATACCCTTTCTCCGATGACATGTTTCTTACAACGTCTCGCACATGACCTCCTTTGGCGTTTTGCGAGATGTTAACGCAGAGTCGTTTGCATACCGCCTGCAGTACCGTGTTTGCTTCGGAGTCCAGCACACTAATCAATTTCATAGCCATCCCCTTACAATCGTGGAGGGCAGGGCTAGCCCACCTGGCCCCAGGCGCAACACCCCCCAAAATGGATCCAAAACCGGCCACCTGCATTTCCCCCAGGCTCAGATGCGGGAAGCGGTGGGTGTTCAACGACCATTCTGAAGTCGGAATGTTGCAAACACAACACCGGTGCCCATTTCCGCCACACCTTTCCATCGTGCACCACCTCTCCAGGTGATCTCCTGTCAGGGTGGTGATCTACACCCGCACCTCGTATCCGCATGTCACAACCCTCGTGTTGTGCAGTCCGTCGACAGATTCGATGAGCTGGAAGCTCTCGTACAGCCTGTACGCCGCCTTCTTCCGATCGACCACGGTAATGGCTGGGAGATATTTCCCAGTGGTGGCGTTGATGAGACCGAATGACAGGCGCACACGTGCGTTTCTTGACCGCAGTCCGTTGTAGGGGCTGTAGCCGTCCGAGTACAGAACGCCCATGAGCGGCAGCTCGGAGCGTGTCTCACCACCTCGACCCTTTTGCTCAAGAAACAGGAATGCCCCCAGAAGCCCGCGAGACAGCCTCTTCTCCGCGGCCTTCTTCTGAGGCATCTCCATCTTCGTCACATGCCCCTTTGAAATGCGCATGGACTTGCCTGTACGTAGCTTGTGCGTGGCATTGAGTTGCCCGCACTTGTTCTTGCTGAGGCCGCTGTTTATCCGCGAGGCCACCAGCGTCTTTCCCACCTCCGCAACATGCTTCGACGACTTTCCCATTACCCCCTGTGCCTTTCGTGGTGAGATTGTAGCGTATCACGGATGATATTTCCTTGAGCTCATGAATCTCGCTGTATGGAGTGACCCTATTAATCGAAGACGAACTGAGGACAACGTGCTAGGGGACGACGCATTTGCGGATGAAAAGTCAGCAGGCGAGGTTGCAATGCACAGCCGATCCTCGCAGAAGTATTCCTTTCGGGAGGATACCCGATTGTCACTTGCGAATGGCACTTAAGAAGGGAAAGAGCAGAAACAAGCTGAGCATGAAAAAGCAGATAACCAGGCAAAGATAAAACCGGAAGATGTTGATGCAATGAAAGACAGGCGAAGCTTCAGCAACCGCGAATCACAGGGAAAAAAGGTGCCGCTGAAGAAGTACAAAAAATGAACGAGGACAAGGCGCATGGACAGTTCCCGCATAAAGGTTCCGAGGAACAGGGCGAGGAGCAGATTGTCGAACAAAGAGTTAGCGGCGACATCACTGAGAAAGCTCCATGATGTCGTTGCCCTGAATGAGGAGAGCCTCGGGCTGTCCGTCTTCACTCCCCGCGGCTCCCTCACTCTCTGCGTTTTCCTCCACAGCCAGGTCGACACCGAGGATTCTCCGGTATTCTTCCTGCAAATTGGGCAGGGGAATTCCATCACTACCCTCCTCCGCGCGCACGGGCTCCAGCACCATTGTAACCCGCCAGAGGGCAAGACTTTCCTGCCGGACGGTGTGCAGAGAAGCTGGCTGGAGTGCGGGCCTCGGCAGGGTGAACTGCGCGTGGTATTTCCCCGAGGGGACGTTGCTCCCCTCGTTGACGTCCCGCTGGCACACCAGTGTCACCACGTTCCCTTGGTAACGCAGCGTTATCCCTCGGAAAATGCCTTCCACCCCCACGCTGTACTCGTCGGGGCCCGTGCCGAGCAACGGGGTAATGGGCGGGAAGCGGGGGTTGCTCACCGGCTTCAGCTTCTCGTCGTTCGCCGAAGCCAGTGCTGTGTACACGGACGCCATGTCCGCGCACTTGTATTTTGCATGAAGGGCGGCCTTCATGCGGACGTACAACCCGTTCTTGGTATGACTAGCGACTGCCCAAGCCGGTAACATTTTGGACCTGAGTGCTAAGCCACCCAAGAGCGTGTCTTGGACACCTTGCCTGCGGGTTTCAGTGCGATAGCACTCCGGCAGGGTGCCGTCCTTCTTCATCAGCGGCACCTGGGAGCTGGCTAGCTTACCCATGTCGAACTTTTCTTTCAACCGCTTCACCAAGCGGGAGTCGTTTTTTGTTACATCGGTGTCGGTCACGGTCGCGAACGTTGACCGCAGCTTGCCGAGGATTAAGACGCCCCCCGGCTTTTTCATGACGAAGCTTTCAACGAAGTCTGCCAGAACGCAGACCTGGGAATCATCTTCTGAACTGTCGCTTGCAGCCCTCTTCCGTTTGTTCGGCGTCGACTTTGGTGTCTTCGGCGTCTTCGGCGGCATTTCTTCCTCGTTTTTGTTGCTTTTTCGGAGTCCCCTTGAATTAATTTGTCGTAGCAATAGCATGACGCTTCAGCATTTGCGATGCATATTTGCATCCGAAGTACGGTTCCGCGAGGGGGTGCCGTTCGGCGGTGCTCTAGTTGGCACGACACGCAAATGTCTCGAATCATCCGGGGCCTGTGGACATGGTCAACAGGATCGTCAATGTGTCACCACTTCAGATCTGCATCCGGGTTGCGGAATGTTCAGTTCTCATATTCCCTTTCGGCAATCCTGCACGTCCGAGCATGCTCTGCAGCAGGCTTCTTCAGGAAGGTCTCGTTTGTGTTGCAATCGATCCCCAGACGAATTGTCGCATTCAGTGAAGTTCTTGCTTCGAGGTCGATGGGACCTTGAAGCAAATGAGCAAAGCGAAATGAGTTTTGTTCTTTCGTGCAGCGAAGCGACGAGGTTGATGCTGTAGCAACCACCCACGCGCATGCAAATCCTCCGAGAGCGCCACTCCAATCGACATACCCGATACGCGGCCTTGCATAGAGACACCAACGAGCTGGCCCAACTTTACAGGTGCTTCTGTGATAGCAAAACTGACCAGGTTGTCAAAGTCAGAAATGTTGCCACCGTGGTCTATTTGATTCAAAAAAGCCGCATCACGAAAATTCAAAACCCATGTTCTTACCGACGTACGTTGTTGATGACCCGAGGTTTCTGCTCTCCACACCTGCCACGGCAGAGTTTTCTTGCTGCGCGTTGCTGGGTGGGACACAGCAGGTTCAGTTCTCTGGCGGGCAGGGGTATGCGCGATCTGCTGATAAACAATTGGGCCCACTGTTGTTTGGCTTGCCGTATCTTGGTCCGAGATTCCCAGAAAACGGTGTAAGTGCCTCATTTTCTTTGTATTATTGCCTAGGAATGCGGGAGTGGCACTCCCGCACTTTTTCACTCCCACATTCACTCCCCCAACCGGTGGGGGAGTCCGCCGTGTACGACCCCCCCTATACATCCGATCCGACTCGTATGCGAGAATGATTCTCGCATTCTCGCATGAAATTCTCGCATATTCTCGCATGCGAGAATGATACGAGTGAAATGCGAGAATGTGTAAACCACTGAAAACCCATGTATGTGACCCGTCCGACAGGAATACCAAGCGAAGATAACAAAAGAACGAAATAAGGCTACTTTGCAGCTGGCACTGTGTCTTGCTTTCAGGACACAATACGTCGCCAACAACTCTGGTTGCTCCATGGTATTGCTTTCAACAACAAGTGCTCCGCCCGCCACTGTGCCTGCAACTTCACCAGCTGCGGCTTCTTGTGTTTTCTTCTACGATTTCCTCTGCCATAGCTCGTTTCGTGAAGCTGGCGGCGAACGTTCAGTTGCCGCTGACTTTTTCTTTGAAGGCCAGCCTCGCAAATACTCATGCCTCCCTGGAAACCCTGCTAACACTATCAGAGCGAAGCTTTCAACGTGAAATGCCACCAGGATACAATTAGGACCGGTCTCCCGGTTTCCCGGTTTCCTGGTTTCCCGGTTTCGGAACAAAAAGGAAGAAGATAAGGAAGATATGGGACTCACCCCACTGCACTGCTGTGGCACTTCTACTCTGCAACACCCGCATTAAAAAGAGTTGGTGGATCTATCGGGAGGAACTTGGAAACCCGGGAAAGCTAGAAAGAATCCTAACTTACCCCCTGACTCTGAAAAAGCGTACTTTTTTCTCTAAAAAAAAAGGATGCTACGTGTGCTGTGTTCATTGTTGTGAAAAAGCGTACCTTTTTCTCTAAAAGCGCGTTTCAAGAACGGCAAACCGCGCATGAAAGAGCCAGATTTCGCCGGAAGACACCAACCCCTTAACTTCAAACCAGCCGAACTGCCAGTAACACCGGAGGATCTCGACTCAACGACAGACAGCCACTCCACAACAACCCATGAACACGAGATAAGACCAACAAACCTCCTTTCACAACCACAACCTCAGTTCACCTTGAAGCACCGAGTAGCCAACCTAGCTGCAACCATCACCTTAGCAGCAGCAATCGCAGCCGCCGGAGCGAGGACCATGTCTAAACTCACGAGATACACCACCACAAACTCCTGTTTTCTGCAAGCGGCCCTTAATTTGATCGCCGCCACAGACATGGCACAACAAGTAGTCACATACCACGACTGCCCAACACACACGAAAGGCGAATGCACGGCAGCCGTACACGCTTGGGTGACAGGAAAGCGGACGCAAGCAACTCTGCTACACGTTTTCGCCAACATCGACGGACCGTTCGGCAACGGGCAGCAATGCGACCTCGGGGAAGTTTTTTAAGAGCCATCACCACAGCACTTCTTGACGAAAACCTCGCACACCAAACTTGCCAACAACATCGCCCGGACGCTTTCAACGGTCTACGACATACGACGACGACGACAACTACTTGTGAAAACTGCAACCACAACAAAGCCAACCCACCCGAAGACCACGACATAACCTTCCTACCTCCAATCGACAACTCGATCCAACGGTGCCTGAACAATCACATCAAACCTGGCCCCGCCGCCGACTACAGATGCGAAGTCTGCAAAATCACCGATACCACCCTCGCAACAACAACATTTCACCGCATTAATTCAATGCTGTTGATCCAGCTTCAAAGAGCCCGTAGACGCCAAGCGACGAACCGTACCGCTATACGCGCCGACCACTCTATCACGCTTCCAGGACAAAACACACCACTCATACTCAAAGCCGTAGCAGTACACTCCGGCCACAACAACGCCGGGCACTACGTCATCCACGCCCTCAACGATATCGACGCTAACCAACGTTGGACTCGCTTCGACGGACTACAGACGCACTCCACTTCGACGCAAAACTACACCGACAACGAAGTATACCTCTGCGTCTACCAGCTCAAAGACAACCCACAGACAGGTGTCCCTCCACCCATTGACCCATCATACCACAACCACTATGAACCCCCAAAGCCTGCCACGCCCAGAACCACAACACAAGAGCCGGACTCGACTCAAAGCATACTTAGAGCTATGCGCGGAGACGAGACATCTACCGACACACCCACACAACGACACGACAGCACACCCCCCACACGAACACCCACAACACCAGGCACGTCACAGACCTCCAGTACCACCGCGGAAACAGAGACCAGCAGTGAAGACGACTTACGATGTCCCCACTGCCACACACGCACAACAACAACCGGCCTCAAACTGAAGGGAAAACAAGGATTACGGACGCACCTACGTTACTGCAAGAAGAAACCACCCAGAACTAAGTCACAAACAGAAACAACGCTGCGAAGCACCACCCAGAAACGAGATAGATGTCCCTACTGCCACAGCGACGGACGAACCGTGGGGAAACCACGCTTCAAAAGTCTACGCCACCATAAGCCCTGGTGTAAAAAGAAGCACTGTAAACGACGCACAGCAACGACGACTACATCAGACGAATAACCTCACTAACCACGGGTACCCAGTGTGCCCAGAGTGCCTTAACTGTGGCGAGCAACGAACAGTTTTACCCAGCAAATCTACCCAAAAAAAACCTTATATTAGGGCGGAAGCAACCCGCACCACGTGAAGCACCGCAAGTGTCGCGAAACCCAAGCACTACTCTACGAGAAAATACATAAAAACGCGGACAACAGACCGGTACGGGCTACAAGGCAACCCCTGCTCAACTTGTAGAACGTGGGGGGCCCAAGATTACACTCCACGAAGGAATGTACTTGGTGTCGGTCACAAACAGTCCCGGATATGGCTAGCCATAACCCATAACGAAAGCATGCACTAAATATACAATCCGTAACCATAAAGCCCTTTCTTGCTCTAAGAGAACCCATTCATGAACGGTCACACGGAGACCCTAAAACCCCGGTATTTCAAGCGAACTTTAACTCTAAAAAGAGTTGGTGGATCTATCGGGAGGAACTTGGAAACCCGGGAAAGCTAGAAAGAATCCTAACTTACCCCCTGACTCTGAAAAAGCGTACTTTTTTCTCTAAAAAAAAAGGATGCTACGTGTGCTGTGTTCATTGTTGTGAAAAAGCGTACCTTTTTCTCTAAAAAAAAAGGATGCTACGTGTGCTGTGTTCATTGTTGTTGTCATCGGTTTCCTTGCAAAAGGGGGACCACAAAACGTTCGTTTTCTTTTTTCTCTCTTCTTCGAACATCAGTGCAAGAAGTATTTCGAAGCCAGGCTCGAGCTGGGTGGAAAGACTTTTCGCGACCCGTGAGCGCTCAAGGAGACGCCCACCCTAGAACAGGCATGCTCCCGCAGAAAACACAGCGAAAACCGCACCGAAGCTCAGTCTTAACCGCCGAAACTCGCTGGTTGTCTTCGCCGAGGCGCAAGGAGCGCGGCCATCTCCACTGGAACATCCGGGGGGAAGCCTCATACCACATAATAGAGAAAATAGCAGGGGACTTTAGCAACCCGGTTTCCCGGTTTCAGAAACCGGGGTTTTCCGGTTTCGGTTTTCATAACAATAAAAATATTTTATAAAACTCGATTTCAAGTGGGCCCCCTCTACCTGTACTGTACAGTACTGCATATTCGAAGCTTGTCACCCACCATCTCCGTAGTTTGATAGACGTGCACACCGCCACGACAAGCCTATATCTCACCACCCCCTCCGTTCCTTAGTTTGCGTGCGCGGGGCGACGGTTCCAGGCACTCAGACACTCACAGGCCCAAAACCGGGGTTTTGGCTGAAACCGGCTCTTTTGCTCGGTCAGACAAAGTGCTAAAGTCTCCTGGAAAATAGAGAGGGTAAAAGAAATAAATCACGTGTGTGTTGTGTGGATCCGTCAGGTGATTCACCGTATGTTTCCCCGACGGGAAGGGGCACCAGGTACACTGTAGAAGTTTTTGCATACGCTGCTCGGACCGGCGGGCAACACCTTCGGGGTTTTGACCGGTGGAGGTGTGTGTTGACCAGGCTTGCAGGAGACACTCGAAACCTGCCCCCGGAGGAAAACGTGACTATTCAAGTCGCAACCATACGTTTCGTCCTTATTGGCACCAAATGGCTCCACACAAGATCATTGAACCGATTCAGTTCACACGTCTGGAGAGCCTCAAACAAGCGGGGAAAAAACCTACGTGAAGAGAAGGCCCAAACTTGGGCGTGCTTCAAGTAGGGTTCACGTTTTCACAAGTAAAAGAATAAAACAAAACTACGCATTTCTTTGCCTACTCGGGCAGGTTGGCACAAGCCCGTCGCTTAATTGAGATTTCCATCGGTCCTGGGGGGAAAGGTTCCCCGGTACTACACGTCAACAACGTAGTGTCCGGTATTGTCACTGCCAAGGGGGTCCACCTGGCGTGTATTGGTGGTAGGTCTCGTCGCCACCTTTAATCGTTTTTCGTCGGCGAAGCCGTGCAGTACAGATTTCTCGAAGAACCCTGAAGTAGCAACGGGGATCAAAAATGAGAAAAGAAGAAGAAGAAAAAGGCCGCTCCTGGTCCAGGAACGTGACGGTCAACCACAGCTTGCAAAGCTTGAGTCGGAGGCAGCACAGTGCGACAACCCCCCGTCCGCCCTGCCCTGCGGCTGACCGTCTCGACGAGCTTGTGTTCAGCGCGAGCGCCAAGCCCCAAGGTGCGCCAAGCCTTGATGCTTTAGTTTGGGATCAAAAATGAAAGAAACACAAAGTTCATCGTAGCGTGGAAGGCCCTTCGAAAAGCCGAAGCCGAAGGCGGGGTAATCACGGGAGTTCTTTTTGAACGAGAAGGCAAAGGGTCAGTCCGCGTCGGCGTCCAACGGCCTACGGGGCCAAAGTCCAAGGCAGGATCAGCTCCGGCACTGACGCAGAGCTGTGTGCGCTCGTGGTGCTCGCCACGGCCCTAACGCAGTGCAGCCGCAGGCCACAGTTACACGAGTGCGGGAACCCGCACGCGGAATCCCCGGAAAGGAGACCCCGTCGTCGCGGTTCTGCGGAAAAACCCGGAGGTCCTGTGGGTGAGGGGCTACTGCGACAATGCGGACATCAACGCGGCCGAGCAATAGGGTAAATTAACGTTCTCCTTGTCTCTGCATCCGGGTGCGGAAACATCTGAACAGTTGGCAGTGGTCCGATTCGCGAGAATCTGCTGGTAGTCTTATTCCGACAACGACGAGGCGGATGATTTGGATTTCCAAGCTCCACTGTGCTACTGCGCGGGGTCCTGGGAAAGACCCGGTTGTTGGCACGCCTTGGCGAGGACGCGGACTATGTGCCCGCTTCGGAGTGCTGCTTTCCACTCCGGTTTCTTGCTTTCACGAAGCTCAACGAGCGAGTTCAGCACCGGGAAATGAAAAAATACTCGAGGGACTTCTTTGTTCTCATTTCGAAGGAGGCTAGAGGTGCTCATTTCGAAGGAAGCTAGAGGGGGAGAAAACAATCTAACAAACTACAAAGCGGGCCTTTTTTGTTGAACGCTTACGCCCGCCACTAAACCCAGATTTACCTGTGTCGTGTGGGCTACAGCACATTTACCTCCTTTGATCTATCGCAACTGGCAGTCTCCTCAAGCATTTCCTACAAAGCAGGTGTTTATACAAACAACGACACTTCATTGAGGAGACGGTAACATTTTGTCTTCTTGATTCCCTCTGCGTGGAACTACTAGTCACACTGGCTACACCGCGATGGAGTCAGCCGAACGCGATGGAGTCAGCCGAAAACGAGAGCAAGACGACCAGTCCAATTCGCCGTTTTGCAGAGGACAATGCACGTGAAAAGACTCGTGACCGGAAGTATTCATTTAAGCTGTTTCTGTAGCCGTGAGTCGAGTCGTATGACTACTCTAAATGTATGCTAGCACACAACTGGTGTTCCGCCAAGTGGTGCTAAAAGTGCCCGATGATAAAAGCGGCCGCAGTTGTTCTTCTCGTGCCTTTCTCGCCCTTCTCCAAGCTTCTTCCCTCATGTTCGCCTCTTGTTTCGATCTGCATACTACAGCGCGAGCAGCGTAACGCTGGTGGTTTTGCACTTTGGCAGTGCATGTTGCAGATGATACGATGCAGGAATGCCAAACGATAGCAGTCAACAGCCAGCCTGGGCGCCGTGTAGAGATTAGCACATCTCCCTTTCAGTCAATTTCGCTGAGCTGTTGAGTGACCCTTTCACACTAAGCCAAATTTCCGTTTCGCTTATATCCAAAAAGCCAAATTTCGTGTCGCTTATATCCAAAAAGCCAAATTTCGTTTCGCTTATATCCAAAACAAATTTTTGTTTCGCTTATATCCAAAAAGCCAAATTTCGTTTCGCTTATATCCAAAACAAAATTTTGTTTCACTGATATATATATCCAATGAGCCAAATTTCGTTTCGCTTATATCCAAAAAAGCCAATTTTCGTTTCGCTAATATCCAAAGCAAAATTTTGTTTCGCTTATATCCAAAAGTCAAATTTGCGTTTCGCTTATATCCAGGCTTGGATATAAGCGAAACGAAATTTGGCTTTTTGGATATAAGCGAAACGAAAGTTTGACTTTTGGATATAAGGGTAGGCGGTTTTTTTTTTTTTTTGGCCCATGTCCGTCGGCCCACAGAAATTTACGCGCGCGCGCGCAAAAAAAAAAACTTTTCAGAAAAAAAAAAAACTTTTGCCACAAGACTTTCTGCTACTGGATGTCACACCATATGTGCCGGCTATACTACTGGCCGGTCCGCTGTTGGCACTTTTGTGCCCGTTCTTGGTGGAATTTCTGGACGATGAGCTCAAAGATGAGTGTGATGATGAACTTGATGTGTCCGAGGGGTTGCGGTGGCAGTCTAGAGTTCAGTAGTCCTGAACGTCGCGCGGGGTGCGTTTCGACAAAAGCTTCCATAGTCGAATGCGAAGGAGAAAAAACACTCGGGTTTGAACTCGAGATCGCGGTTCGCTGGTACGACAAAGCAGTGACCCAGAGGACTGTCGATTGTGCGGGTGTCCGTCAATCTTGTATCTCCTGACATGCCCCATTGCGATGTCACGGTCCTACCGAACCACCGTGCGAGAGCCTACTGACGGCTGGTCGGTGGCATTTCCATCGGCGAGAATAAGCGCCAGCTACCCGCAGATAGTATGGTGAACTTCAACTTCTGCTTTCCTCCACCTTGTGCAAGGATGGTTGCTCTCGCGGCTTCTGCGGTGGTCTGCTGTTGAAACCCCAAAAGGCGGACGTCGACCCCGTCGTTTCGGGTGTAGTGGCTTTGTCGATGTTACTCGAGTTCACAAAGATGAACTGTTTGGTGTAAACGGAGTTTGTGTGCAACGAAGGCAGTTCTGCTCAGGGGTGCCCCGGACTGGTTCTGTGTGATAATCGCACCACAGCGGCAAACCCTCCCGACATGCCTTGCCGGTAAAACCGCGCACATTTTCGAGGCTGAGGCTGTGCTTGTATCCCGCGTGCTTCGACTGCGTCCAGCAGGAGCTGGCTAAAGCTACCCGAATCTTGCTGTTTAGATTGACACCAACGTCAAAGTAGCACGATATTGCTTGCCCAGCGCACCAACCCAGCACCAGTCATAGTCGGCTTCAAAGTCCATACACACTGAGGTAAACAACGTCTACGCGATTCGCATCGCCGTGAAGTATCGGTGTGATGAACAGGTTTTCGACTTTCCCGAGCCGGACACGCTCGTGACTCCGCCTGCAGTCGCTCTCACGACCGGTTCCAATGCACAGATCCCAAAGGTTTTTTTTTGGCAAAAGTTTTTTTTTTCCGGGGGTTTCCAAAAATTTACGCGCGCGCGGACATGGGCCAAAAAAAAAAAAAAAAACCGCCTACCCTAAGCGAATTTTTCCGAAATTTACAAATCCATATATTAGCTGACCACAAATCATAGGACCAAAGCAACAAGTCACTGGCCATGCTGTGGACAGGAAAGGGCTCGGCGAGAAGAACACACAGCGACCGGTCAGTTCAATAACTATTGTCCAATCAGGGTTGAAGCCGTAAGTAAGCCCTGCCCACAGTCCATCGATCGCAAACTGGGACCAGTCAGAGGTACTTTTTAACAAGAACATCCTCCTCTATCGGAAACAAGCATTTGCTTTTGTGTGACTGTTCAAAAGTTTCCGCGCCTGCGGCGCAGGCATAATTTGCATCTGTCTCTGCGGTGGGTGGTCGGCACAGCTAGTTCCCTGTCCCCAAAAAGGTCGAGTGCCTGTCCAAGAGCCTGGACAGGAAATATTAATTCTGGGCCCCTCCAAAAAGTAAGATAATTCGTCCATAAATTGCATGGCCATAAAATAGAATTCCGCAAATTAAAGGGCCATAAGTTGTCAGGGTGTACAAAGCCTTCAGGCCAAAAAACGTCCAGATGCGCAAAACACCCGTTTTTGGCCAAAATCACGTCTCTGTATTATGCACTGATACAACATCCAAAAAAACAAAAAACTATAGTTATAGCCAGCGGCCGGTGGTGTCGTGGGGGCGGCGGTAGTGGGTGGTCATGTGGTGGGAGGTCGTGGAGGTAGTGCAGTGGGTGGGTGGTGCGGCGGGCAGTGGTGGTGGTGGGTGTGTTGTAGGCAGTGCAGTGGGTGGGGATGATGCTACAGTACGGTACCTGCACCTCTGGATCATGGGTCTAGCAACGTAAACCCTCAATTTTGGAATCTGCAGCACTGGCCCAATAGCTTGGCAAATTTTCCGCCTGCGGCGCTGGCATTTTTGGCTTGTGTAATACACATGTTTCATGTCGTGTTGCCAAGAAGACTGCAGCTGCTCTCTGTGGTGGGCAGTAGTGACAACCACAAAGAGGAGCACCCTGCAGAGTGCATAAGTGCGCACTTGACTCGCATCAACTTTGCCGCAGTCCCTGTGAACTACAAAGCGGCAATATCAATTTCTGCTGTTTGAATACCTGCAGCGTTGACCCCAATAGCTTTGAGAGTTTCCGCGCCTGCGGTGCTGGTCTAGGTGTGTGTAATGTTAGCCGCCCTGCTGTCGCAGATAACCGCTAAGCGACACTCGCTTTCGGAAGAATAAAACAAAACTACACATTTCTTCGCATGGTTCTTTTGCTTCCCGAAGGACAGCCTCTGTGGTGGACAGTTGTGACAACTATAAGTTAGCTCACATCAAACTTGCCACAGTCGCTGTGGGCTACAAAGCTGTTAGCAATTCTTGCTGTGTTGCGCTACCTTCCATGCGCAAAACCCACCTGCACGCGCCGCATTTTGTCCGAACACCCCACGCCCCCAACACAGTGTCGGTCTGAGCTCCACACGCACAAAGTGCCACGAGGACCCTGAAAAGCGCTCTGTACAGCATTTTGTAGGATTTTACGTGGGGCTCAGAGCTCAAGCTACTTCCCTGGCCCTGGTGCAGTGATTTATATATGGGTCTGGGGCTCGGGGCCACCCCGAGCGCGAAAAAGAATTGAATTAATTTTGGGCTGGGGGTTGGGGTAGGGCCGGGTCACTACCAACCGGGATCAACGGCAAGGGGTGAGCCGAGGCAGGGGTGGGATAAAGGGGGGAGCCGAGGCAGGAGGGACAAGGGGCGAAGCCATGGGGGCAGGATGAGTAAAAAGGAGGCGGGTGAAGAGGAGGGAGGAGGGCCAGAGGCGGGAGGGCCAGAGGCGGGAGGGCCAAAGGGTGGTGGGTGGCGAGACGTTGACTACCAAGTCTAATTAGATTTGAGATCCGAAATCGGACGTTGACTATCAATTCTAATTAAATTTGGATCCGACGTTAGACGTTGACTAGCAATTCTAATTAAATTTGGATCCGACAATAGACGTTGACTACCACTTCTAATTAAATTTGAGATCCGAAATTGGACGTTGACTACCAATTCTATTTAAATTTGGAACCCGAAATTGGACACTGACTACCAAGTCTAATTGAAACTGGGTACGACATCAGACGTTGACTGCCAATTCTAATTAAATTTGGAATCCGAAATTGGACGTTGCCTATCAATTCTAATTAAATTTTGGATTTGGCATCAGACGTTGACTACCAATTATAATTAAATTTGGATCCGACAGATCCGACATATTAGACGTTGACTACCATTTATAATTAAATTTGGATCCGACATTAGACGTTGACTACCAATTCTAATTAAATTTGGATCCAAACTAGAACGTTGACTACCAATTCGAATTAAATTTGGAATCGGAAATTGGACGTTGACTACAAATTATAATTAGATTTGGGATTTGGCATCAGACGTTGACTACCGATTCTAATTAAATTTGGATTCCATATAGCTGGCGCGGGAATTCTTCGCTGTAGCGTACCGTGCGCTGGGGGGCCAATTAGCTAACCATTTTGTCTGATTCTTATTATCAACACTGAGGTTGGGTTGCGTTGGGCTGGGCTGGCATTGCAGTGCTTGCCTCTTGACTACCATTTCTAATTAATTAATTTTGGATCCCCCACAGGACCCCGAGGGCGAAAAGGACTTGTCTACAGAGGAGGGAAAGCTATAAACCCCTGCCCTGGTGGCCTGAAAAAAAAAATGCATGTTCATAGGACCTCCAGTCTCGAAAAAATCTGGAACAAAAATTGCGGGGGTTTTTGATGAAGTTGAGCAGTGCTCCCGCTAAGGAAAAAACCGGAGGAATTCTCAAAAAAAAAGAGCTGGAAAAGACCCCGGAGGAATTACAAGGTTGTAGTCAGTGCGACAAGCTGCAGTGCCACCGCCACCTTAGAGAGAAGGCTCGTTGGAAGAAGAAGCGAAGGAAATAAAAAGAAAAGGCCGCACCGGGCCTGGCAACGTGCCGAACAACTGCAGCGTGCAAAATTTGAGTCGGAGGCAGCACAATGCCACAACCCGTCCAGCTGGCCATCTCTAGGAGTTCGCGTACAGCGCGAGCACCAAGCCCGAAGTTGCACCACGCCTTGATTAGTTTGGAGTTTTGGGCTAGAGAGGCTGCGCATGATTCACTCATTCCTCGCGACCACCCGCTCTTTCAAGGTGTGTGTAGGAGAAGCATCAGGGATCCCGAAGTACTCCGCAACGAAACTGGCCACCTTCGACTCTTTAACAAAGCAATGCACTTGTGGATGTGGATATCACTGAACTAGAACATGAGTGGGGTGTAGTGAAAGTTATCCTGAACGCACGAATGAAGGACCCACGGGTAAAGTACAGGCCAAAGACACTTTTTAGAGATTAAACCGCCTCCTCTGAATGCATACTCCCAAGCCTTCAACGTGTATTCTTGCTTTTTCTGACTTTTGAGCCCACGTCAGTGCAAAGTGAACGAGAGTTCAGCGCTCTTAAATGGATATACACAGCATCTGGGCTCTGATGCGAGTAATGGTGCATGGCGGACTGGGGAGTGTTTGTGCGGTCGTTTGTGCGGTCGGGGTCACTCCCGCATTGCGGGAGTGGGACTCCCGCAATGCGGGAGTGGGACTCCATGCAGACCGGCCTGATAGGAAGAAGCGTATGACAGCATGCACCCGCTCCTCAGACAGGTCCACCTTTTCCTCATAGAACCAAAAGAAAGATTGCCGTCTTCGTCGCTTCGCACCGAGAACCCCCAGTCTGCAGAAGCAGCCAAACGCCGTCGGCTGCAAGAAGTGAAAGATGATTAGACACTTGTATCCCGCGGTGTTCTGTGTCTGGTCCGTCGGAGAGGCAGCCGCCGCGTCGCTTCAAGACACGGAAGAATTCTTTCCACAGCCACTCCCCAGCATGCCTGTAGCCTTGTGCGACCACGCCGTGTACCGAACCCAGTCTTACACCTACGTCTTCGGTGGATGCCTGAAGAAGGATGCAGAGAACTCGGCAAGGTGCATCACGCCTGTCGACTCTATATACGTTTACACCACTGAGACGGGAACGTGGACGAAAGCCGCCGCAGTGCTGAACGAACCTCGTTATGGCCACGCGTCCCGCATGGACCGCACTTCATCTGCCACGTACGGAGCGTTGTTCATTATCGGTGGCTTTGACGCATCGGGCACCGCAATCGGTAGGGCTGACCCCTTCTTCCTCGAGGGTCCGAATTTGAGAACAAACCCTAGTTTGAGTTTGCAAAGTTTTTTGTTGGCCAAAGGGCATGCAGGTGTCCTATCTGATGGTGGCATCGGCTTTTACCTTTGCGGAGGCAGCGCAACCGCGGGAGGACGTCCTACGGGGACCTGCACAGAGATAGATCCCTATGACCGAACAATCACCGCCGCCTCTTCGTCAATGAGGGAGCCGCGAGCCCGTTTCGCAGTGCTGGGCAACGACTATGTATATGGGGGTCTCTCGACAGCAAACACGCCCCCACAAAATCTAACGGAGCATTTCAAGGGTAACACCCAAGGCTTCAGTGTAGTGCCGGTGGAAAGTTCACCAGCAGCTGGACCTCTCTGGGACACGGCCGGAGTGTCAGACCCCGCCGGGTTTTCCCTCTGTGGGGGTGTGTCCCCTTCAGGGCCAGTGGCGCAGGTGCTTCGGTTGCAGTACAGATATGATACCGATTCCTTTTGGATCACTGACGTGTACGCCTTAAAGCACAACTTCGCACAGGCGGCTGCGAGCACTTATGGTTATATGGTTGACATGAACACGTACACTGTCGTAACACCAGTCATCGTCGGAGGCTACACGATGGACACCGATAGCAACCCCATTCCCCTCGACGCCATGCTTGAGCTGGAATACGGAACCGACCTGTTTTCGACGCCGTCGCTCGATGTACGAGGCGCTGGTGCCGCGGACGCAGCACTCTTGTTGTGGCAGCAGGGGCAAGCGGTTGGTTCCAGCGTCTTATTCGATACGCGGGTCACTTACCTTGCAAATGGCACTGCGGCGGGACAAGCAGCCTTCACGACTGGCCAGGGCTTTGCCTCCATCGACTTTGCATGTGGCGACATGCCTCTGCCCTCATACGAGGCAGGGTTGCTGCATGTCCCGTTCGCACTGGGCACCGTCTCGTTTTTTGTGAACTTGCCAGGTGTCGGCTCTGTCTACGTTCCGGCATGCAAACTCGCTGGCATATTCAAGGGCACGATCAGGACTTGGGGCGATGCGGCACAGGTGCCAGCCAGCATTGCCGACAAGCCAATAGCAGTAGGCATTCTTAGTGCCCCGTCTGGCAGCACGTTGAGCGTGACGCGGTATCTGGCTGCGTCGTGTCCAACCGTATGGAGCGACCCACCATCTGCCACGTTCCCCGAATCCAGCCAGACCAGAACTGAAGTGGGGACGGGGCTAAACGAGATGCAGAAGTTTCTCCAGTCAACCCCGTTCTCTGTTGGGTACGCTTCTAGTTTTGCAGGAACGCAGACCGCGGGGTTGCTAGAGGTGCCACTGGTCGTCAATGGTACGGACCCTGTGTTCGCGTCGCCACAGCTTGCAGCTAACGCCGTCGTAGATGGCCGTCCATTTCCCGCGAGCAATGCGTCGTGGGCAAACGTTTCGCTCGACAACGAGCCAGGCGCATGGCCTATGACTGTCATCTGGTACGTATACGTCCGCAATAATCAGGCTGGGCGTGGGTCGTCTGCCAGCTTGCTGCAGGCGTTTGTTGAGTTCGGGTTGCTCTCCCCCGCAGCACAGGAAACACGCTTGGTCTCTCTGGGATTCGTGCCGCTGCCGTCCCTCATGCTGCAGCAAAGTTTGCTCGCCATGCAGGGGATGGTCCTGCCGACGTCCGTGCGTTCATTTCAGGAAGGAAGCGACGAAAGTGGCCTTTGGGCCTTCAGCACGCAACGCGGCCCGCGACCTTTTTTTGAGTACAGTACTGATTTGGCAGCTCAGGTTGCTGTATTGCAGACCGAAAACTCTGCTTTGGTAGCGCAGGTTGCTGTATTGCAGACCGAAAACTCTGCTTTGGCAACCCAGGTTGCTGAATTGCAGGTCAACTACTCTGCCTTGGCAGCTCAGGTTGCTGACGTGAAAGCTATGGCTGAGAAGCGTGTCCTCCCCCCCGTTTTTTATGTTTTATCGAGTCTTATTTTGGTGGTACTGCTGTTGTTGTTGTTCTGGTTGTGGAGGCGTTCACATAGCGACACTCCTGTGCAAGTCACCTCGCAAGACAATGTTCCTTTTTACGAACTACAGACGTAATAGCTGGCCGGAAGTCCGAAGTAGCCGGCCGGATTTGCTAAATAGCTGTGCCGGATATACAAAAGCCGGCCGGATCCACGAAATAGCTGTTCACAAAGTCTCCTGCCAGAGGGACTGGAATCCGGGCTCAACCGCCCCCCATGTTTAAAAGTGGGGCAAGGGGTCACGGAGGCATCTCTGCGGCATCTTCAACGCATTTTGGGACCAGGCACGCGTCCCAGGCCCAGGGCAGAAGGACCACACTTCCGGGTACCGCGGCAACTGGTTGCCAACTTTTGGTCGACGCTAGAAAACCGGAGGAATTTTTGAAGGGTATAGACAACGACCCCGACAAGTACATGGCGTACCAAAGCAAAGACGAAAGCACGGGCTGACTACTTTTCGCTGGTAGCCTGCTCCGATGTAGCGATGATTGTTTTCTAGATTCTTGAAGATGGCAGTTCTGCAACCCTCAAGGTCGAAGAACAAACCCGCTCGCGGCTCGTTGGTCATCTCTTGTTTTGAGATATCTCGATTAGCTTGCTTGCGCAGGCAGTATTTACAGTGAAAAAGTGAAAAAGGCGGAGTGCCTTAACTGTGGCGAGCAACGAACAGTTTTACCCGGCAAATCTCCCCCAAAAAAAACCTTACTTTAGGACGGAAACAACCGCAAGTGTCTAGAAACCCAAGCACTACTCTACGAGAAAAAACTTAAAAACGCGGACAACAGACCGGTACGGGCTACAAGGCAACCCCTGCTCAACTTGTAGAACGTGGGGCCCAAGACTCAGTGCTCGCCTGCCTTGATGGCACTTGCACCTTAAAGAACTCAATGCTCAACTTGTAGAACGTGGGGCCCAAGACTACACTCCACGAAGGAATGTACTTGGTGTCGGTCACTAACAGTCCCGGACATGGCTAGCCATAACCCATAACGAAAGCGAGCACTAAATATACAACCCGTAACCACATAGCCCCTTCTTGCTCTAAGAGAACCCATTCATGAACGGTCACACGGAGACCCTAAACCCCCGGAATTTCAAGCGAACTTTCATAGAATAATATAGGGGGTCTTTTGCGCCATAGGATGGCGCAAAAAAGAAAAGAAATAAAAACGTGTCCGGGATTTTTGTGTGTGTACACTGTACAGTACACTGAAGAGTTGTTCCAAACGCAGTGTTCTCCGATTCCCTCCGGCCGTACAGTCTATACTGGTCAGTCTTTTTTCTTATTTTAGTTTGCTCCGGTGAGCAATCCTCATATTTTGTCCCGAAACGATGATAAACGGTGATCAGTTGAGGGGTTCGTTGCAGTGCTGGCTAGCGAACGTCGTAGTGCGGGTCGTTAACAATGCTCGTCCTCAGGTGAAGCGAGCCTTGCCATCAAAGGTTTAACGCCTGTGGTACCGTACCGTACCGGGGGGGCAGAGCCCCCCCGATCCCCCCAGTTTTCGTGACTTTCCATTTTCGCTAAAACGAAGCCTTGAATTCTTCTTAAGTACACAACGGGCAAAAGCGCTGGTACCCCCCCCACCAGGACGCCGGACAGCACACTGCGCCTTTCCGCGGTGGTTGTGCACACGGGGCAAAGTACGACAAACGGCCATTTTCTCACTTATGTCTTGCAAGGGATGCAATGGACGCTTTTCGATGACGAACGAGTCTTGCACGTCGACAGCGTTCCTTGGACTGACGTATACCTCGTACGAATCCCAAATGCGTCCCACGAGGTGGTTGAACGCTTGCCGTCGCCTACGATGATGGCTGCGACGGTCCCACCGCAGGTCCCGTTCATGCCTTCTAGCAGTCCGCCCTGTACCGGCGCGAATCTGGAGTCTTGCCAGCCCATGCCTCCCGACGCCGCTTTGGCGGCACACAGCCAGCCACCTGAACAACCCATGGACTCCCCGGAACTGCGCTGCAAACGCTGTGGTTCATGTACTTAAAAGAACTCAATGCTAAACGAGGCACAAGTTGAGGAACAAGTGAAAGGAAGCGATGTAGGGACGCAGTGCCCGGCGTACCCTGACTGGACGATCGGGAGAGCGGCGAGGTGGGCCCTGCCTGCCCCACCACAACTGCACCCAGACCCCGTGCATATGCCGGGTGTCGATATAGAGAAGGCACTCGTCACGTGCGCGACCCATCACAAAGGGAAGTGTGAGGCGTGCAGAGCACTCGTCCGAAGGGACGTGCCCACGGTAGAGATGTGCTGCCGGCACCATCACCACGCGAACGATGGGCAGCCGATCGCGGTGTGCACAGAGCACAGCACGACGAAGTGCGGCGAGTGCAAGACGGCGGCGGCGTGTTGCCGCAGCGGGCATCATGCCTGCCGCACGCATGGCAGAGGAACCTGCCAAGAGTGCAAAAGGCTCCCTACGCTGACGCAGAGGCGACCGGCGGCATGTTGCAGCCGCGGCCACCACCAGTCCAACAAGCCGAACGTCCAGTCAACCCCCGGACGCAACAAGAAGAAGAGGCCCTCCTCACCCACCCAGGTGGACGTACAACGGGAAACGCCAGTAGGAAAGCGAGCGGCGCGAGCGCCGCTCGCGGCAACGAAAAAGGAGACGGCGACGACCGGACGGGCGACCAAGAGGCCGCCACCAACGCCAGGAACCAGCGAACGACCAGCGCTGAAGAAGAGGGTGCTCGGCACCCCGAAGGAAGGCCCGATCGCCGGCCGCAAGCGGAAGAAGACGAAGGCGACCACACCCGACTCAGGGGTGCATCGAAGGAAAAAGAAGGTACCGAGGGCAAGCAGCTCTCAGAAACGACCGGGGACCACGGGCACACCAATGCCCTCGAAAGTGAAAAACGGGCACACGTGCCCGCCCTCGTACTCGCCGACTCAGTCTCTGGAATCGCAAGAAAGCCAAATCCCGCTAGCGCCACAAATGCTCGACCTTGACGACGCAATGGCAGGTGACGACGTCATCCGATAACCTGACTTTCAAGGCAGTGCATGCTAATCCATGTGGTTCATGTACTTAAAAGAACTCAATGCTAAACGAACATCGACGTGGGCGGCATAGAGAAAGAAGAACTACTCTACGGCACCAGAAAGTCCAAAAACCCATGGTAAAGAAAGTTGAAGGAGTTAAAAGAAGTTGTCGACAACGAAAGAAAGAAAAGAACAGAAAATAAGACTCTGCCTTCCGCGAAGAAGACTTGATGCTAGCATCAAACACATGAGAGGCAAGTAGCGCCTGAACACGAAACTAAGATTTCCCCCCCCAAAAAACCGATCTTATACACGAGGGGGGGGAAACACCTCCAAAACACCCCCAAATTTCTTTTCCCGCTGCGCGGGGCCCAAACACCCCCCCCCCTATTATATTACACGGCGGACTCCCCCGCCGGATGGGGGAGTGTTTGTGCGGTCGTTTGCGCGATGGGGGTCACTCCCGCATTGCGGGAGTGGCACTCCCATGCAAGCAGTTTGATTTACCGTACCGTTCGGCGGGGGGTGAAGCTCGGACCCGGAGTCGTGCGGGTAGGGCCATGTACTTGCATTTTTACTGAAACCTACCTACCGGTAAAACCTGACGGCGAAGGTGGTCTGTAGGGAAAAAGTCAGCGAAAATTCTTTTTTTTGAGTGCCGGAATGACCTAAAAACCGCGCTTCGTAAATTTTTTTTCGCCCCAATTTCCCAGGAGGTTTTGACCATTTCACCTTAGAGAATCTGGTGTCCACCCAAAAAAAACCTAAAACCCCTGCTTGGCCCTTGGCCCCGAGGCCCAGATCTTATGTTCCACCCTGGGGGGGACGATCTTAAACACGGGGGGGGAACACCTCCAAAACACCCCCAAATTTCTTTTCCCGCTGCGCGGGGCCCAAACACCCCCCCCCCTATTATATTACACGGCGGACTCCCCCGCCGGATGGGGGAGTGTTTGTGCGGTCGTTTGCGCGATGGGGGTCACTCCCGCATTGCGGGAGTGGCACTCCGCAATGCGGGAGTGGGACTCCCGCAATGCGGGAGTCCCACTCCCGCATTTATAGGTAAAATACAAGGAAAGTGAGGCACTTCCGCATCTCTGTAAGCCAACCTGTAGTGAACTCAACAACTGGGCACCTGGGGAGTTGCCGCTTCACTTTTGTTTATTACAGCAGCCCAGAAAAGTTCCAAGACTTTGTCTGCGGTCTGGCACGACCTGCTCCCACCCAGCAGCTCGCAGCGAGAAGACTCTGGTTGTGGTCCAGCTACAATTGAGAAGAGCACCAATTGTCCCCGAGCGAATGAGATACCGCCCACCCGACTTCCTGCACTCGAGTTGCTCTGATAACTGGGCCAAAGTCGAAGACAGATGTTCAAGCGGGGGCTGCAGACGTCCTTGCGTCTGCAATGCGGGAGTGTCCTTGCGGAAAAGCGGGTACTTCTCGGTTTGAGAGCGGTTGAGTACCGCCTAAAGCTCGATGTCTCCGTTACAGTCTTGCTAAGCCAGGGCTCCCTGTCGCTGTTTTGCGTCTTGGCCTGCTACAGGCTTCACCTTTCTGCAGAAACGGGAACCTCCTACAAACGATCTTCGGTTTTTTTGCCACACATTCATCGTGGCACCTGGACACGAATGCTGGCGCCTGGGCACAAAAGCTAGGGGTTGGGGTGGGCAGCACAAGCAAGAACGAAGCGGATGTGTTTGAATCCGAAAGAGAGAAGCCGCCAACGACACCAACGCCAATCACAGAAGAAGGAAAGTGGCGCGGAATCCTCAGAGGGGGTTAACTCCGCATCCTAGCAGTATCATTTGTGCTGTTCAATGTGTGCATGCCATTGTGTCTTGTTCTGCACGCGTACGAAGCACGGCCTGCATCTGAACGTTTCGTTAAAGAAGGCGGGATGCTTGTGGTGCATGTGCTGAGATAGACCGTTGGCACTGATGGTGGCACTACACTTTGGGCACTTCATCTTGCAACGCATTTCACCAGCGCTCGGTGACGCGCATCGAGGTGGGCTGCAGGGGCTGCTGTACCCAGCTTCTTTTTGCAGAGGGGACACTCTTGGTCGTCAGAGCTGCTAACCTCTTCCATCTCTTCCTCTTCCTCCTCTTCTTCTTCCTCCTCCTCTTCCTCTTCTTCATCTTCAGAACCGTCGTCTTCAGTCTCCGTCTGTTCCAACTCCGCACGCGCCTCACTTTCCAATTTCTGAGGAGACATACGGCCAAAAGGTGTGTCAACAAACAGCTTAAGCCCTTGAGTGCGGAATTGCTTGCCGCAAGTGCAGACTCGGACCGATCCATTTCCCTCCGGGAATTGGAACATCGTACATCCCGAACCACGATAAACAAACGCATGTCGCGCAACGATGTGAAGCTGGCAGCAGAGAGTGTGCAGTGCGAGCTTCTTGCGGGCAGACTTGTCCTGCACGCAGTCACAAACAAAAATGCTCTGGTACTCCCGCAATCCGCTCTGAGACTCCACAGAAATACGCTCAGTGGGGAGGGACCATTTCTGCTGCTCCATCATCGCTTGGTCCAGTTCGTACGTTTGCGGACTCGTCACAGTGGCAGTCCTCTTCCTCCTTCCGTTTTCAGCCTCACTGGGCTCATCCGAGAGGCCGAAAGGCAGCGCATCCAGTGGGTCCCACCAATGCTCCAGACTGTGACAGTATGCATTGCGAGTCGACCCAGGCTTTGTCTTTTCCATTAACATCAGAAAGACATGCCCTGCAACCCTGGCTCGGAGGAAGGGGATGCGGTAGGATGCTTCTTTTTTGCCCCAGAAACCCAGGGGATGTCCGAGTACCGAAAGTCGATCAGCTCAGCAAGGCAGATAAAAAGCCACCTGGATACCGTAGCATACCCTTTCTCCGATGACATGTTTCTTACAACGTCTCGCACATGACCTCCTTTGGCGTTTTGCGAGATGTTAACGCAGAGTCGTTTGCATACCGCCTGCAGTACCGTGTTTGCTTCGGAGTCCAGCACACTAATCAATTTCATAGCCATCCCCTTACAATCGTGGAGGGCAGGGCTAGCCCACCTGGCCCCAGGCGCAACACCCCCCAAAATGGATCCAAAACCGGCCACCTGCATTTCCCCCAGGCTCAGATGCGGGAAGCGGTGGGTGTTCAACGACCATTCTGAAGTCGGAATGTTGCAAACACAACACCGGTGCCCATTTCCGCCACACCTTTCCATCGTGCACCACCTCTCCAGGTGATCTCCTGTCAGGGTGGTGATCTACACCCGCACCTCGTATCCGCATGTCACAACCCTCGTGTTGTGCAGTCCGTCGACAGATTCGATGAGCTGGAAGCTCTCGTACAGCCTGTACGCCGCCTTCTTCCGATCGACCACGGTAATGGCTGGGAGATATTTCCCAGTGGTGGCGTTGATGAGACCGAATGACAGGCGCACACGTGCGTTTCTTGACCGCAGTCCGTTGTAGGGGCTGTAGCCGTCCGAGTACAGAACGCCCATGAGCGGCAGCTCGGAGCGTGTCTCACCACCTCGACCCTTTTGCTCAAGAAACAGGAATGCCCCCAGAAGCCCGCGAGACAGCCTCTTCTCCGCGGCCTTCTTCTGAGGCATCTCCATCTTCGTCACATGCCCCTTTGAAATGCGCATGGACTTGCCTGTACGTAGCTTGTGCGTGGCATTGAGTTGCCCGCACTTGTTCTTGCTGAGGCCGCTGTTTATCCGCGAGGCCACCAGCGTCTTTCCCACCTCCGCAACATGCTTCGACGACTTTCCCATTACCCCCTGTGCCTTTCGTGGTGAGATTGTAGCGTATCACGGATGATATTTCCTTGAGCTCATGAATCTCGCTGTATGGAGTGACCCTATTAATCGAAGACGAACTGAGGACAACGTGCTAGGGGACGACGCATTTGCGGATGAAAAGTCAGCAGGCGAGGTTGCAATGCACAGCCGATCCTCGCAGAAGTATTCCTTTCGGGAGGATACCCGATTGTCACTTGCGAATGGCACTTAAGAAGGGAAAGAGCAGAAACAAGCTGAGCATGAAAAAGCAGATAACCAGGCAAAGATAAAACCGGAAGATGTTGATGCAATGAAAGACAGGCGAAGCTTCAGCAACCGCGAATCACAGGGAAAAAAGGTGCCGCTGAAGAAGTACAAAAAATGAACGAGGACAAGGCGCATGGACAGTTCCCGCATAAAGGTTCCGAGGAACAGGGCGAGGAGCAGATTGTCGAACAAAGAGTTAGCGGCGACATCACTGAGAAAGCTCCATGATGTCGTTGCCCTGAATGAGGAGAGCCTCGGGCTGTCCGTCTTCACTCCCCGCGGCTCCCTCACTCTCTGCGTTTTCCTCCACAGCCAGGTCGACACCGAGGATTCTCCGGTATTCTTCCTGCAAATTGGGCAGGGGAATTCCATCACTACCCTCCTCCGCGCGCACGGGCTCCAGCACCATTGTAACCCGCCAGAGGGCAAGACTTTCCTGCCGGACGGTGTGCAGAGAAGCTGGCTGGAGTGCGGGCCTCGGCAGGGTGAACTGCGCGTGGTATTTCCCCGAGGGGACGTTGCTCCCCTCGTTGACGTCCCGCTGGCACACCAGTGTCACCACGTTCCCTTGGTAACGCAGCGTTATCCCTCGGAAAATGCCTTCCACCCCCACGCTGTACTCGTCGGGGCCCGTGCCGAGCAACGGGGTAATGGGCGGGAAGCGGGGGTTGCTCACCGGCTTCAGCTTCTCGTCGTTCGCCGAAGCCAGTGCTGTGTACACGGACGCCATGTCCGCGCACTTGTATTTTGCATGAAGGGCGGCCTTCATGCGGACGTACAACCCGTTCTTGGTATGACTAGCGACTGCCCAAGCCGGTAACATTTTGGACCTGAGTGCTAAGCCACCCAAGAGCGTGTCTTGGACACCTTGCCTGCGGGTTTCAGTGCGATAGCACTCCGGCAGGGTGCCGTCCTTCTTCATCAGCGGCACCTGGGAGCTGGCTAGCTTACCCATGTCGAACTTTTCTTTCAACCGCTTCACCAAGCGGGAGTCGTTTTTTGTTACATCGGTGTCGGTCACGGTCGCGAACGTTGACCGCAGCTTGCCGAGGATTAAGACGCCCCCCGGCTTTTTCATGACGAAGCTTTCAACGAAGTCTGCCAGAACGCAGACCTGGGAATCATCTTCTGAACTGTCGCTTGCAGCCCTCTTCCGTTTGTTCGGCGTCGACTTTGGTGTCTTCGGCGTCTTCGGCGGCATTTCTTCCTCGTTTTTGTTGCTTTTTCGGAGTCCCCTTGAATTAATTTGTCGTAGCAATAGCATGACGCTTCAGCATTTGCGATGCATATTTGCATCCGAAGTACGGTTCCGCGAGGGGGTGCCGTTCGGCGGTGCTCTAGTTGGCACGACACGCAAATGTCTCGAATCATCCGGGGCCTGTGGACATGGTCAACAGGATCGTCAATGTGTCACCACTTCAGATCTGCATCCGGGTTGCGGAATGTTCAGTTCTCATATTCCCTTTCGGCAATCCTGCACGTCCGAGCATGCTCTGCAGCAGGCTTCTTCAGGAAGGTCTCGTTTGTGTTGCAATCGATCCCCAGACGAATTGTCGCATTCAGTGAAGTTCTTGCTTCGAGGTCGATGGGACCTTGAAGCAAATGAGCAAAGCGAAATGAGTTTTGTTCTTTCGTGCAGCGAAGCGACGAGGTTGATGCTGTAGCAACCACCCACGCGCATGCAAATCCTCCGAGAGCGCCACTCCAATCGACATACCCGATACGCGGCCTTGCATAGAGACACCAACGAGCTGGCCCAACTTTACAGGTGCTTCTGTGATAGCAAAACTGACCAGGTTGTCAAAGTCAGAAATGTTGCCACCGTGGTCTATTTGATTCAAAAAAGCCGCATCACGAAAATTCAAAACCCATGTTCTTACCGACGTACGTTGTTGATGACCCGAGGTTTCTGCTCTCCACACCTGCCACGGCAGAGTTTTCTTGCTGCGCGTTGCTGGGTGGGACACAGCAGGTTCAGTTCTCTGGCGGGCAGGGGTATGCGCGATCTGCTGATAAACAATTGGGCCCACTGTTGTTTGGCTTGCCGTATCTTGGTCCGAGATTCCCAGAAAACGGTGTAAGTGCCTCATTTTCTTTGTATTATTGCCTAGGAATGCGGGAGTGGCACTCCCGCACTTTTTCACTCCCACATTCACTCCCCCAACCGGTGGGGGAGTCCGCCGTGTACGACCCCCCCTATACATCCGATCCGACTCGTATGCGAGAATGATTCTCGCATTCTCGCATGAAATTCTCGCATATTCTCGCATGCGAGAATGATACGAGTGAAATGCGAGAATGTGTAAACCACTGAAAACCCATGTATGTGACCCGTCCGACAGGAATACCAAGCGAAGATAACAAAAGAACGAAATAAGGCTACTTTGCAGCTGGCACTGTGTCTTGCTTTCAGGACACAATACGTCGCCAACAACTCTGGTTGCTCCATGGTATTGCTTTCAACAACAAGTGCTCCGCCCGCCACTGTGCCTGCAACTTCACCAGCTGCGGCTTCTTGTGTTTTCTTCTACGATTTCCTCTGCCATAGCTCGTTTCGTGAAGCTGGCGGCGAACGTTCAGTTGCCGCTGACTTTTTCTTTGAAGGCCAGCCTCGCAAATACTCATGCCTCCCTGGAAACCCTGCTAACACTATCAGAGCGAAGCTTTCAACGTGAAATGCCACCAGGATACAATTAGGACCGGTCTCCCGGTTTCCCGGTTTCCTGGTTTCCCGGTTTCGGAACAAAAAGGAAGAAGATAAGGAAGATATGGGACTCACCCCACTGCACTGCTGTGGCACTTCTACTCTGCAACACCCGCATTAAAAAGAGTTGGTGGATCTATCGGGAGGAACTTGGAAACCCGGGAAAGCTAGAAAGAATCCTAACTTACCCCCTGACTCTGAAAAAGCGTACTTTTTTCTCTAAAAAAAAAGGATGCTACGTGTGCTGTGTTCATTGTTGTGAAAAAGCGTACCTTTTTCTCTAAAAGCGCGTTTCAAGAACGGCAAACCGCGCATGAAAGAGCCAGATTTCGCCGGAAGACACCAACCCCTTAACTTCAAACCAGCCGAACTGCCAGTAACACCGGAGGATCTCGACTCAACGACAGACAGCCACTCCACAACAACCCATGAACACGAGATAAGACCAACAAACCTCCTTTCACAACCACAACCTCAGTTCACCTTGAAGCACCGAGTAGCCAACCTAGCTGCAACCATCACCTTAGCAGCAGCAATCGCAGCCGCCGGAGCGAGGACCATGTCTAAACTCACGAGATACACCACCACAAACTCCTGTTTTCTGCAAGCGGCCCTTAATTTGATCGCCGCCACAGACATGGCACAACAAGTAGTCACATACCACGACTGCCCAACACACACGAAAGGCGAATGCACGGCAGCCGTACACGCTTGGGTGACAGGAAAGCGGACGCAAGCAACTCTGCTACACGTTTTCGCCAACATCGACGGACCGTTCGGCAACGGGCAGCAATGCGACCTCGGGGAAGTTTTTTAAGAGCCATCACCACAGCACTTCTTGACGAAAACCTCGCACACCAAACTTGCCAACAACATCGCCCGGACGCTTTCAACGGTCTACGACATACGACGACGACGACAACTACTTGTGAAAACTGCAACCACAACAAAGCCAACCCACCCGAAGACCACGACATAACCTTCCTACCTCCAATCGACAACTCGATCCAACGGTGCCTGAACAATCACATCAAACCTGGCCCCGCCGCCGACTACAGATGCGAAGTCTGCAAAATCACCGATACCACCCTCGCAACAACAACATTTCACCGCATTAATTCAATGCTGTTGATCCAGCTTCAAAGAGCCCGTAGACGCCAAGCGACGAACCGTACCGCTATACGCGCCGACCACTCTATCACGCTTCCAGGACAAAACACACCACTCATACTCAAAGCCGTAGCAGTACACTCCGGCCACAACAACGCCGGGCACTACGTCATCCACGCCCTCAACGATATCGACGCTAACCAACGTTGGACTCGCTTCGACGGACTACAGACGCACTCCACTTCGACGCAAAACTACACCGACAACGAAGTATACCTCTGCGTCTACCAGCTCAAAGACAACCCACAGACAGGTGTCCCTCCACCCATTGACCCATCATACCACAACCACTATGAACCCCCAAAGCCTGCCACGCCCAGAACCACAACACAAGAGCCGGACTCGACTCAAAGCATACTTAGAGCTATGCGCGGAGACGAGACATCTACCGACACACCCACACAACGACACGACAGCACACCCCCCACACGAACACCCACAACACCAGGCACGTCACAGACCTCCAGTACCACCGCGGAAACAGAGACCAGCAGTGAAGACGACTTACGATGTCCCCACTGCCACACACGCACAACAACAACCGGCCTCAAACTGAAGGGAAAACAAGGATTACGGACGCACCTACGTTACTGCAAGAAGAAACCACCCAGAACTAAGTCACAAACAGAAACAACGCTGCGAAGCACCACCCAGAAACGAGATAGATGTCCCTACTGCCACAGCGACGGACGAACCGTGGGGAAACCACGCTTCAAAAGTCTACGCCACCATAAGCCCTGGTGTAAAAAGAAGCACTGTAAACGACGCACAGCAACGACGACTACATCAGACGAATAACCTCACTAACCACGGGTACCCAGTGTGCCCAGAGTGCCTTAACTGTGGCGAGCAACGAACAGTTTTACCCAGCAAATCTACCCAAAAAAAACCTTATATTAGGGCGGAAGCAACCCGCACCACGTGAAGCACCGCAAGTGTCGCGAAACCCAAGCACTACTCTACGAGAAAATACATAAAAACGCGGACAACAGACCGGTACGGGCTACAAGGCAACCCCTGCTCAACTTGTAGAACGTGGGGGGCCCAAGATTACACTCCACGAAGGAATGTACTTGGTGTCGGTCACAAACAGTCCCGGATATGGCTAGCCATAACCCATAACGAAAGCATGCACTAAATATACAATCCGTAACCATAAAGCCCTTTCTTGCTCTAAGAGAACCCATTCATGAACGGTCACACGGAGACCCTAAAACCCCGGTATTTCAAGCGAACTTTAACTCTAAAAAGAGTTGGTGGATCTATCGGGAGGAACTTGGAAACCCGGGAAAGCTAGAAAGAATCCTAACTTACCCCCTGACTCTGAAAAAGCGTACTTTTTTCTCTAAAAAAAAAGGATGCTACGTGTGCTGTGTTCATTGTTGTGAAAAAGCGTACCTTTTTCTCTAAAAAAAAAGGATGCTACGTGTGCTGTGTTCATTGTTGTTGTCATCGGTTTCCTTGCAAAAGGGGGACCACAAAACGTTCGTTTTCTTTTTTCTCTCTTCTTCGAACATCAGTGCAAGAAGTATTTCGAAGCCAGGCTCGAGCTGGGTGGAAAGACTTTTCGCGACCCGTGAGCGCTCAAGGAGACGCCCACCCTAGAACAGGCATGCTCCCGCAGAAAACACAGCGAAAACCGCACCGAAGCTCAGTCTTAACCGCCGAAACTCGCTGGTTGTCTTCGCCGAGGCGCAAGGAGCGCGGCCATCTCCACTGGAACATCCGGGGGGAAGCCTCATACCACATAATAGAGAAAATAGCAGGGGACTTTAGCAACCCGGTTTCCCGGTTTCAGAAACCGGGGTTTTCCGGTTTCGGTTTTCATAACAATAAAAATATTTTATAAAACTCGATTTCAAGTGGGCCCCCTCTACCTGTACTGTACAGTACTGCATATTCGAAGCTTGTCACCCACCATCTCCGTAGTTTGATAGACGTGCACACCGCCACGACAAGCCTATATCTCACCACCCCCTCCGTTCCTTAGTTTGCGTGCGCGGGGCGACGGTTCCAGGCACTCAGACACTCACAGGCCCAAAACCGGGGTTTTGGCTGAAACCGGCTCTTTTGCTCGGTCAGACAAAGTGCTAAAGTCTCCTGGAAAATAGAGAGGGTAAAAGAAATAAATCACGTGTGTGTTGTGTGGATCCGTCAGGTGATTCACCGTATGTTTCCCCGACGGGAAGGGGCACCAGGTACACTGTAGAAGTTTTTGCATACGCTGCTCGGACCGGCGGGCAACACCTTCGGGGTTTTGACCGGTGGAGGTGTGTGTTGACCAGGCTTGCAGGAGACACTCGAAACCTGCCCCCGGAGGAAAACGTGACTATTCAAGTCGCAACCATACGTTTCGTCCTTATTGGCACCAAATGGCTCCACCCAAGGCGGCATTCAGTCCAAAGTTCAAACCCTGCGTTTTTTGTTGCCAGATGCAAGCGTTCAACAGCCTCGTATCGGAACTCTGTACGTTCGAACAATCGTGAGATAAACTTCTCGCGATCACCAATCGACGAGACGCTGCAGCCGGTCTTTTCCCTTTTTCTTTTCCCGAAGGTAGATCCTGGCTCGAAACAAGGCTTTGTACACATTTTGCGATCTACACCTTCGTGCGTGTTATAGTCATGCGGCATCACCCCCGCTGGTACAAACTGCGGAAAAACGGATGAAAAGAAAGAGGATTGGCGAGAAACTCTGGAAACTGGTTGCATTGTCGTGCGTGGTGTTGCTTTGTGTAGCACCGCTTGTTCCAGAGAGAACAACACTTCAGCAGAAAACACAAATAATCGTCGTCTTGTTGCGTTAGTGGGGAGTCATTTGCAAGCAAATGAGTACCACACTATGCCAGCTTTTCGCTACGTGACTCCAGAAGGGTCACTTTTTCCGCGCTTTCGGCGCGGCGCAACTCTAGTCGGTTGCAACTGTTCTTGGAAATTACTGACGATTTCATAATCCGAAAAGGAATCGGAATCTTCGCTTTCTCGTTTGCGCCGATAGGCACGCCGCGATGCGGAGGACGGGTACCCAGTGTGCCCAGAGTGCCTTAACTGTGGCGAGCAACGAACAGTTTTACCCAGCAAATCTACCCAAAAAAAACCTTATATTAGGGCGGAAGCAACCCGCACCACGTGAAGCACCGCAAGTGTCGCGAAACCCAAGCACTACTCTACGAGAAAATACATAAAAACGCGGACAACAGACCGGTACGGGCTACAAGGCAACCCCTGCTCAACTTGTAGAACGTGGGGGGCCCAAGATTACACTCCACGAAGGAATGTACTTGGTGTCGGTCACAAACAGTCCCGGATATGGCTAGCCATAACCCATAACGAAAGCATGCACTAAATATACAATCCGTAACCATAAAGCCCTTTCTTGCTCTAAGAGAACCCATTCATGAACGGTCACACGGAGACCCTAAAACCCCGGTATTTCAAGCGAACTTTAACTCTAAAAAGAGTTGGTGGATCTATCGGGAGGAACTTGGAAACCCGGGAAAGCTAGAAAGAATCCTAACTTACCCCCTGACTCTGAAAAAGCGTACTTTTTTCTCTAAAAAAAAAGGATGCTACGTGTGCTGTGTTCATTGTTGTGAAAAAGCGTACCTTTTTCTCTAAAAAAAAAGGATGCTACGTGTGCTGTGTTCATTGTTGTTGTCATCGGTTTCCTTGCAAAAGGGGGACCACAAAACGTTCGTTTTCTTTTTTCTCTCTTCTTCGAACATCAGTGCAAGAAGTATTTCGAAGCCAGGCTCGAGCTGGGTGGAAAGACTTTTCGCGACCCGTGAGCGCTCAAGGAGACGCCCACCCTAGAACAGGCATGCTCCCGCAGAAAACACAGCGAAAACCGCACCGAAGCTCAGTCTTAACCGCCGAAACTCGCTGGTTGTCTTCGCCGAGGCGCAAGGAGCGCGGCCATCTCCACTGGAACATCCGGGGGGAAGCCTCATACCACATAATAGAGAAAATAGCAGGGGACTTTAGCAACCCGGTTTCCCGGTTTCAGAAACCGGGGTTTTCCGGTTTCGGTTTTCATAACAATAAAAATATTTTATAAAACTCGATTTCAAGTGGGCCCCCTCTACCTGTACTGTACAGTACTGCATATTCGAAGCTTGTCACCCACCATCTCCGTAGTTTGATAGACGTGCACACCGCCACGACAAGCCTATATCTCACCACCCCCTCCGTTCCTTAGTTTGCGTGCGCGGGGCGACGGTTCCAGGCACTCAGACACTCACAGGCCCAAAACCGGGGTTTTGGCTGAAACCGGCTCTTTTGCTCGGTCAGACAAAGTGCTAAAGTCTCCTGGAAAATAGAGAGGGTAAAAGAAATAAATCACGTGTGTGTTGTGTGGATCCGTCAGGTGATTCACCGTATGTTTCCCCGACGGGAAGGGGCACCAGGTACACTGTAGAAGTTTTTGCATACGCTGCTCGGACCGGCGGGAGCACAGGGACAGTGACCGTGACACCCGTAGTAGACAGAGGGACAGAGGGAAAACACTCGCTGCCCAGCCCAGCGCTCCGTGTACACATATTATCTACAGGTGCCCGCAAAACTCGTACTTCACAAAAATGGAGAAGGACCCCGCCAATCTCGAGTACCTGCGAAAGCAGAACGTTGCTGATCTTGTGGACGGAGCGATTCAGGAGCTGGTGAAGGAGAAGCCGTCGGAGGCGCGACCGTGGCTCGCAGAGTACTTCGACTACCCTCCGCACGGGCTGGCTCGCGGAGTGAAGAAGCTGGATGGATGGATCCAACTGGGATGTGGTGACAAGCCGTACAACTGCCCGGAGAAAGAGGCAACGTTCGCTCCTGACGGGGTGTCGCCTGCAGAGCTGCCCGACTTGTCGCAGCATAACAACTTCATGACAGAGTTCCTGAGGGAGCACAAGGACGTGTACGCCAAGTTGAAGGACAGGAAGACGCCGAACGGAGTGACACTGGCACAGTGTATCAAGACTGGGATGGACAACAAGGGACACCCGCACATCAAGACGGTGGGACTGACGGCTGGAGACGAGGAAAGCTACGAAGTATTCAAGGAACTGTTCGACCCCATCATCGACGCGCGTCACGGAGGGTATGGTCCGGAAGCGAAGCAGCCGACGGACCTGGACCTGTCGAAGGTGAGCACGACGGACATGGATCCGGATGGTAAGTACGTCGAGACGACGCGCGTGCGGACAGGAAGGAGTCTTCGGGGTTTCAAGCTGCCGCCGACGATTGGGTTCGAAGAGAGGAGAAGGTTGGAGGCGCTGTGCGTGAAGGGGCTTGCGAACATGGGCGCAGACTTGAAGGGAGACTACTTCCCGCTGCACGGGTCGCACTCGTACTCGGCAAAGCCTAACGGGATGTCGGAGGAGAAGGAGAAGGAGCTGCGGGCGATGGGGAACCTCTTCCAGGAACCTGACAGCACGCTGCTGCTTGCTAGTGGCATGGGCCGGCACTGGCCCGACGGGCGTGGGGTGTTCCACAACGACTCGAAGCACCTGTTCGTGTGGGTGGGCGAGGAGGACCACTTGAGGATTGTGAGCATGCAGCGTGACAAAAACATGAAGGAGACGTTCGGACGATTCGTGCGGGCGTGCGAAGAGGTGCAAAAGGTGCTGAAGACGGAAGGGTCAGACTTCATGCACAACGACCACTTGGGATGGGTTCTGACGTGCCCATCGAACCTGGGCACAGGACTGCGTGCGGGCACGATGGTTAACTTGCCGTTGATGTCGGCTAGGTCGGACTGGAAGGATGCCTTGAAGAAGATGAGGCTGCAGGCTCGTGGAACGGCGGGTGTCGACTCCGCCTCCTCCGGGGGCAAGTGGGACATCTCGAACGCTGACAGGATCGGCAAGAGTGAAGTCGAACTTGTCAACATGGTCATCGACGGCGTGGCTCAGCTGATCAAGTGGGAAAAGCTGCTTGAAGCAGGCAAGATAGACGACGTCGACAAGGCTATCGCTGCTATGTGAGTATTCGGCAGCACGAATCCCCTTTTGGACACCGACCAAAAGGTTTCCTCGCACCCTTGCTCATTAGTCTAAAAAGCAGCCTATGCCTTACACTTTCGCTACAGAAGAGCAGCATCGATTTCAGAAACAGTCAGTCGGAAGGCTGTTTATTCCGGAATGTCCAGAGACGTTTCGAACCTTCACGAGGCTCTTGTCCTCGTACGCTTAGTACCACCACTTTCCGCCCTCCACCCTGTTTCCACGCCAGAAAGCGGCGATTCGGACTGCAACCAGTCTCTTACATAATATCTAGTTACCGTCTGAATAGGAACCTGCTTTGTGGGAATACTCGAGGAGGCCGCCTGTTGCCTATCACGACGGAAGTAATGAGCTATGCATCAGTGCAAGTGCAGGAAGCATTCAGGCACAAGTGTGTGGAGTCGCGTTGTCTCCGCGTGCCCCTCCAGCCTTCGTCGAAGATACGCACAGGGACAGGGCGGCGGCTCTAAGAATTTCCCTCCTCATCCTACCCACCTTCTTGTTTCGGAACTGCGCGGTCTGCCCGTACTGCCAGCTTGCTGGTTTGGCGGCAGAGGAGTGTTCGTTCAGCGTCCCGACCGGAGCCCTGTATTTTACTGATTTTTTTCTTCCTCCCTCAGATCAGTGGCTTATATATGGGTCTGGTGCTCGGACCAAGTCCGAGCAACGAAAAAAAAAAAAAAGCACAGAATGCCCCGGCTGAGGGGCCCAGTAGTAGTGCTACAGTACAGCAGTCACACTAGCAGTACAGCACCGGCTACTGCACCTTTGGATCATCGTTGAAGCAACGTACAGCCTCAATTTTGGAACCTGCGACTGGCCAAGTAGCTTGAAAAAAATTTCCGCGCCTGCGGCGCTGGTATTTCTGGCTTGTGTATTGTTTCATGACGTGTTGCCAAGAAAGCGAAGACCGCGGCTGTCCGCCCTGCTGTTGCAGATTACTGCCAAGTGTTCTTGAATGATCCCGGCACACTGCTACAGTACCCCAACACTCGTCTTCTTCGCATGGCTCTTTTGCTTCCGAAGGACAGTCTCTGTGATGGACAGTAGTGACAACCAAAGAGGTGCACCCTGTCAGATACATAAACGTGCAGTTGTGCCGCAACTGGGATTTTTAGTAACTCCGAGCAACTTATGGACAGTTACGTGGGAGGAATTTTTATATATAAGGCCCTGCCTCAGATAAAAAAAAGAAAAAAAAAAAAAAAGGCAACTGCGCTACATACACGCTCCCTTCCCCCTTTATAATTTCTTTTTCATTTTGAACCTCTTCTCCTAAATCTCGCAAGCATCCGCCCGCCGCCCCCAGCATTGCACACCGGTGCCGAGTCGTCGTCCTGAATACGGGACAATAACGACGTCACTGTCACAAGGGGCGGCAGTTCACAGCATCGGGTGGCAGGTGCTCGCTCGTCCGATAGTCGTCCAAGCTCCCCACGCAGTGGACAAAGAAGATCTCGCACACTCAAACCCACCCCTTGCGCACCCCCGTTCCGCTTTGAAATCTCTCGCCGCGACATACACTAGTTTCGAAATACTCAGTTCAGGCCTTCGCATTCTGGTGGCGTGGAGCGTAGCCAAGTTATCCGAAACTGCCGTGGGCTGAGCAACAGCACAGCCAGCAGATGGCGAGCCTCCGCGGGCTGACGGGCAACAGAGCGCATGCGGGAACACAGAGAGCCTTCTTCAGAATTATGCGAAGCTCAAGGCCACGTGAAGTCGTGTCCGAGACTACCGTGGCTGATAATAGAGCGCATGCGGGAACACAGAGAGCCTTCTTCAGAATTATGCAAAGCCCAGCTGAGGGGCAGGAGGTCACAAGACGAGCGCATGCGGGAACACAGAGAGCCTTCTTCAGAATTATGCAACGCCCAGCTGAGGGGCAGGAGGTCACGTGAAGTCGTGTCCGAGACGAGCGCATGCTCGTCCGAGACTCTCGGCCACGTCTCCAGCCCGATCATCAACTAGCCCTGAGAGTGCCTGTGCACGAAGACCCTGAAAGAACGATTGCCACCACTCGCGAAGGAGAACGACACGCCTCTCGCATCGTTGGCGCACGAAGACGAGACAGTCTTCTTGACGACATCATGTAGAAGGTGACAGTTTGCTCGCAGCGATTAGTCTCATGAGACTGCGTACGTACAATACCCATTCGGGTGTAGGACAAATAGCAAGGCATCCTCGAAACTTCACAACAACAATGGAAGTCGAGAGCACGATGCAGCAGTCGATGTCGCAGGTGCTAAACGACGACCCGACGGTGCAGGGCGTGGCGTTGGTAGACGGAAGCGGTTACCTGGTCGCGAAGCGCAACCGGTCGGATTGCAAGCCGTTGGAAAAGGAAGAGGTTTTCGCCAGCATAGCACGAACGGCTGCCGGCATGGTGCGAGGCGGCGGCGTCGTCTGCATTGAGACAGATCAACGGACCTTGTTCGTGCGCAAAGACCACGACTTCTCCGTCATTGTCGCGCACGATCCGATCAGCGAAGCCGAGTAAACCCGGTAGATTCCTTGGTCGCGTTGCAAGGCAGAAGATTGCTCGTAAAGAAATGCCGTTCTTACAGGAGGAGGAATCCTTTAAACCAGCGTCGACCAGGATCTTCTGGATCGACGGGAGGAATGCCTGGTAGCTTCGGACGTAGGTCCGTGTGTGTGGACTCTGCGCCCGCCCTTTGCAGCTATTGAACAGGTGGCGAGGTTCTCCGCGTTCGTCATTTTGGGCATTGCTCGTGTAGTTCCACGGCGCTTGCGTCGGCGGGTACACGATGCATCCATCATGCCGGCGGGACGGACCCTATCGGACTGTCTCCATTTGCCGTGTCTAACTCGACCGAGATGGAAGGATGCGGGCCGGGCCCTATTCTATACTGTCTCACTCATGTCCAACTCGACCGAGATGGAAGGACAACGCGTAACGACAAGGTGCCCCCCCAGCTATCGAGCAGCCGTGTCGCAAACAGGCGGCGAGGTTCTCCGCGTTCGTCAATTTCGGCACTGCTCGTATAGTTCTCGGCGCTTGGGTACTCGATCATTCCACCGGCCGCGCCCTTTCGTGCTGTTTCACTAATTTGCCGTGTCCAACTCGGCCGATGATGGAAGGACAAAGCGTACCCTCGAGCTCCCCCACGCGCAGAACCCCGAGGCACACCGTAGAGGGGCGAAGGCACAACCAACCACTGCAGAAGAGGAGGACGCCAGGAAGACGAAGCCGGGGGCATGACTGGCCGTAACGCTGCCGGCAGCCACTGCTCAACGGGGTTATCACGTGCGGCTCCGAGATTGCGCCCCTCCCATTTTCATCCACACTCAGAGCGCTCGTCGCATACCTGAAAGCGGAAGGGAGATTGTCGCTTGTTCCCTCGTGAAACGTCCGTCCCTGCCACTTGCACACCATTACCGCAGAGCGCACGCAAGGTCTTGATGCGAGGAGTTTACCCCCAGCGCTCCGGTACACCAGCAGTACTCTGGCGCTTGACGCCGCAGCTGCTCCCCGCCCCCTTGCCTTCTTTGACTCTCTTTCCTGGTTGTTGCTTCGCTCGCACCTGCGCCCGTTGAGCCTTTTTTGTTCGTCAGTATTGTGCCGACCGCGAGAACCGTAGTGGCATTGAGAGCAACACCTGCGCGTCGGCTCCGTCGGAACGGGTCGCAAGACTGCCAGTATTGAATTGTTTGTTCAAACTTCTAGCTAATTGTAAACTCGAAAGAGAACGCTGGTACCGTGCTTGGGAGGAGATTAGCCGGAAAATTATGGTCACTTCCCCCGGCACGTACAAACAAACATCGCGTCTATTCTTTTTCGGTCTCACTGTGCGGCTCAGGCCCGTCAAATACCAGCCGAAGTCAACGCCGCGCGGGTGCGGGGTTTGTGCATCGATATTGGAATCCCTCCGATTCAGAAGGCCGGCGATTCAAAAGGATGCTAACCTGGACAAATTAGACCGATGGCAGAAGGGAGAAATAGCGCGTCAAATCTCGGTTGGTGGACCAGTCTTCAGCTATCGGGGGAGGCTGCGGCATTGGTAAGACCAATGCCGAACGAGAGATCATAACGTGGCAAACTTAGATTGATAGCCATTGTGCCTGGACTATCCTTTAAGGATTGGCAGGGCCATTTCTTCATTCTTCCTGCCTTCAGAAAAAGTAACACGAGCAAATCGTCAAAGCCAAAAAATGGAGAAGGACCCCGCTAATCTCGAGTACCTGCGAAAGCAGAACGTTGCTGATCTTGTGGACGGAGCGATTCAGGAGCTGGTGAAGGAGAAGCCGTCGGAGGCGCGACCGTGGCTCGCAGAGTACTTCGACTACCCTCCGCACGGGCTGGCTCGCGGAGTTAAGAAGCTGGAGGGATGGATCCAACTGGGATGTGGTGACAAGCCGTACAACTGCCCGGAGAAAGAGGCAACGTTCGCTCCTGACGGGGTGTCGCCTGCAGAGCTGCCCGACTTGTCGCAGCATAACAACTTCATGACAGAGTTCCTGAGGGAGCACAAGGACGTGTACGCCAAGTTGAAGGACAGAAAGACGCCGAACGGAGTGACACTGGCCCAGTGTATCAAGACTGGGATGGACAACAAGGGACACCCGCACATCAAGACGGTGGGACTGACGGCTGGAGACGAGGAAAGCTACGAAGTATTCAAGGAACTGTTCGACCCCATCATCGACGCGCGTCACGGAGGGTATGGTCCGGAAGCGAAGCAGCCGACGGACCTGGACCTGTCGAAGGTGAGCACGACGGACATGGATCCGGATGGTAAGTACGTCGAGACGACGCGCGTGCGGACAGGAAGGAGTCTTCGGGGTTTCAAGCTGCCGCCGACGATTGGGTTCGAAGAGAGGAGAAGGTTGGAGGCGCTGTGCGTGAAGGGGCTTGCGAACATGGGCGCAGACTTGAAGGGAGACTACTTCCCGCTGCACGGGTCGCACTCGTACTCGGCAAAGCCTAACGGGATGTCGGAGGAGAAGGAGAAGGAGCTGCGGGCGATGGGGAACCTCTTCCAGGAACCTGACAGCACGCTGCTGCTTGCTAGTGGCATGGGCCGGCACTGGCCCGACGGGCGTGGGGTGTTCCACAACGATTCGAAGAACCTGTTCGTGTGGGTGGGCGAGGAGGACCACTTGAGGATTGTGAGCATGCAGCGCGACAAGGACATGAAGGAGACGTTCGGACGATTCGTGCGGGCGTGCGAAGAGGTGCAGAAGGTGCTGAAGACGGAAGGGTCAGACTTTATGCACAACGACCACTTGGGATGGGTTCTGACGTGCCCATCGAACCTGGGCACAGGACTGCGTGCAGGCACGATGGTTAACTTGCCGTTGATGTCGGCTAGGTCGGACTGGAAGGATGCCTTGAAGAAGATGAGGCTGCAGGCTCGTGGAACGGCGGGTGTCGACTCCGCCTCCTCCGGGGGCAAGTGGGACATCTCGAACGCTGACAGGATCGGCAAGAGTGAAGTCGAACTTGTCAACATGGTCATCGACGGCGTGGCCCAGCTGATCAAGTGGGAAAAGCTGCTCGAAGCAGGCAAGACAGACGACGTCGACAAGGCCATTGCTGCTCTGTGACAGGCAGTCGGTTTCTAGGCGCCAGTGCAACTTTTCGCTCTCGGAAACGAAGAGCAAGAAGCAGCAGTAAAGTGTGAAAATTTAGTCGTCGGGACACCAGCAAGAAAAAAACGGTGGTAAAACAATGAACAAAACTTAATTGCCAAGAGCCGCGTGCCAGGTGTTGCCTGAGTCTGCGTGCTATTCCTCCCCATCGCCGGTGAGCAGCACCGTCACCCCCCACCTTTTTCGCAGTTCAAAGCTGTACATTATTCCCGTTTTCACAATTCTTCTGAAAGCGCCAACTCGCCGTGAGTTCACCAACGGAGCTGACGCACGGCGTACAAAAGAAGGCGCTCAATCGTTGCTTCTTCACTGGGGTTTGTGTCCAAGGCAAAATGCACGCGACCGCGGGAGTCGCGTGTTTTAGGTTTGGAATGATGGGCAGAAAGATTCCGGCAAATATATCTTTGGATACTATCCTTGCGCCTATGGATATCAACTCTGTGGAATTGAGCCGGTCCATCCCCTCTTGATAGACGATAGACCGAAGAACACACCACCGGGCAATTCGATGCAGCTCTAGGGACTAGGGATGGACCTGAGAGACCGTGGTGGACCGTGATTCACTGTGATAAACAGCGGCAGGCACCTCGATGCAGTTTCAAGAGATAGGGACGGACCGGCTCAGGAATGGTGATGTATGCTATGTACCACGTACCTCTTGTACATGATGCTGTGCAGGTGGAGTACGACGACCTGTATACCCCCACTCCAAAGTATTCCCGCATTCTGAGGCAGAATTGGGGCCCGAGTCCTTAAAGTCCCATTTCTCTTGGGTTGAGAGATTCCTGTTGGTCTGCAGAACGCAGAGCCGCATAGCGTTGTAGTTTGCCAAGGTTTCTGCCCAACACACACCTGAGCCCCCCCCCTCTTTCTGGCATCGGCATCGTTTCAAATGTACCACGGCCAGTCGCTTGCTTTATCATGACTAGTTCAGTCAAAACCTGTCGCCTGTGTGAAGGCGAAGGTTGAAATAAGGAAGAGAGGGTATTTAGTCTTTTTGACGTCCAAAGACAAGCGACTCCGACGACCCCGTTTTCCCTTTGGCCGCCTGCCCCCCCTTTTTCCCGTTTTCCTCAAAGGAGTGGAAATGGCCCGCTTGTTACCGGGCACGCATGCAACCGTGAAGAAACCGCCGGCGACGCGATCGAGCTTGGCGTCGGCATAATAAAAAAAGGGAGCGAAACAAAAAAAGAAAGAACAAGAATAACGGCAACCGAGATACACATCTTTGGCTTGGGCCTCAATTTAAAAGATGACTGAAGCAGACACACGTTTTCCCCGTCTCCGGACGCTTTTGCATTTGCCTAAAGCCCTTCTAGTCCGTACGGACGTCGTAAACAAGGTGTCCATCGTTGTTGGCATACGATTCGCAGAGCATGCCGCTTGCAAAGTTCAGCGGAGGAATTGTGCCTTCGCAAGGTCGAGAATGCCCCGCAGAATACAAAATTCAAAACGCACTACAGGAGTCGTAAAGGTACTTTGGGCAAGCAGGGATTGTTCTGCCTGGTTAAAAAATACTCGAGGGACTGCCTTGTGCTCATTTCGAAGGAGGTTAGAGGGGAGAAAAGAATACAACTACAACGTGGGTCTTTTTTGTTGAACGCTTACGCCCGCCACTAAACCCAGATTTACCTGTGTTTCGTGTGGGCTACAGAGACACAGAGACTACAGGACCCACAGGTGGGGTTTACAACAAAGTGGCGCAGCTGCAACACGCCAACGAAGGTCGCATACCAGGATCACAGGTCTTTAAAAAAAGCTCGCGCAACGTGGAAAAAAAAGTCTTGCCGGCCATGTTACAGATTTGTTACCCGTGATTATAGTATCATTATACCGAATTTCGGGGATTACAATAACCCCTGTAGGCAAGCAAACACACACAAAAAAAGAGAAATACGAAGCACGCTACAATCGAAAGAAAACAAGCCGCCGCGCATAGCCCCTTAGTACGGATGAGGTGACCGGCTGGGTCCTGGTTGTTGTGCCCGGTTCGAAGAAGAGGTTGTCCTTTGCGACGCTCGGCTGAGGTGGTCTGCATTCGCAATGCAGCCAGACCAGGGGTCGACGCCTCTGCAGAACGCAAGTCGGGGCGGGCACGATAGCATCGTACACCAGCTTCTAGCCGCCGATGCTATCGTCGACTTTCAGGATTCCCTTGGTACTGTCCTTTGTCTTCAGCTTTTGAAACTCGGCACCTCCCCTTTGCTCCAGCCCAAGCGTACCAGGCGCAAAGTTTCACGTACGAGCCTGGATCACCGACCTGCCAATCTCAAAACATCGGGACCTGGCGAGGCCTGGGGCTTGCTTTGATAGCAAGCCGGTTAGAACTGGTTACAAGGCTAAGCGGGCAGGATTGTGACACGTGCGCACCAACTGCTTTGCATGCTGCGGATGGCGGCTCGCCGTTGCGCTCAATGCGTTGGCATCGATTCTTTCAGTGTCCCGTCTAGCTTTCAACATGCGAAGGTACCAGGGAAAGCCTACTACACGGGAGCCAAGCTTCACGTGTTCGGCGGTACTGCAGAGCCACGGGCCTACGGGTCAAGTGGCTACCGATTTCAAAAACTAAAGCATCAAGGCGTGGCGCGCCTTGGGGCTTGGCGCTCGCGCTGAACACAAGCTCGTCGAGACGGTCAGCCACGGGGCAGAGCGGACATGGTTGTAGCAGTATGCTGCCTCCGACTCAAGCTTCGCAAGCTGTGGTTGAGCGTGACGTTCCTGGACCAGGAGCGGCCTTTTTCTTTTTCTTTGGCTGAAAATTTCTTCTTTTCAGTGTCCTGCCTAGCTTTCAACATGCGACCGTGCGGAGAAGACGGGGCGTGTCAAGCCGGTCAGGAAATTTGTGCGTGCGACCTTAGAAAGGTTTCGGAACACGTATGCACAGAAGAGACGGACCGTCACTCTGGTAGCTCCTGATTTCCTCACTAACACACTGATTTTGGCTGATGATGTGTCCTCGCTCGGGACAATGCACAGTGTCTGACCACCGTGAATTCTGAAATAATCATATGAACATTCCCCGTCCGCAAAGGTAATGTTTAGGCAGACTTGATGCTACCCTCAAGTCTTCTTCGGCGGTTTGGAGTGTGGAAACGCCGGGCAAAGGGCGTACCAAACGCATGGCCGAGGTTCTTAAATCTGTGGCGATTCCAGTTCACAATAATCGAGAGACACTTCGGTTTTATCCGGAGGCTATCGAAAAAAGTTCGAACAACCCACAGTCACCGACGGCAGGTCCGCGCTTAATCTGGCGTGCGAGCAAGGTAATCCGGCGGTCGTCGACTGTTTGCTCGTCGCAGGAGCTGGAGTCGAGGTGCAGGACCTGTGTATGCTTTGCCCTTGAAAAAATCTGAAATGCGGCATTCTCGTTTTCCAATGCTGCTGGACACGAGGAGACAGCGGGAAAGAGATAAATATACGCCCTCCGTCCGTAAGGGGCTGGAAGCACTGCCCGTTGCAGGCAGGAAAGTTGCGGGTTAATTGAACGCATCCTGCCAGTCCAGCGCAGCCAAAACCGCCCACAGACGGTCGCAGGCCTCTTAACGTTGCAAGCGAGACCGGCCACACGGCCCTAGTGCAACGGTTGCTGGACGCAGGAGCAAGGTCCGACAATCGCACCCAAATGTATGTACTTCCCTCCCCAGAAGTTGTTTCTGAAGATACTCTGTCGGTGCCCATTTCGACAGCCTCAATCAACCGCTTGTCAACCGGAGACCCTAAAACACCGAACCTCTAAACCACAATAAACGCTGGAAATACAAGCCAGTTGAGTACTGGTACTGGCTGGAGCCGCATGTCTGTTATTATGCCGAAAATTATTGTTGAGCCAGTCCACCCGTATTTCCTGGAAGGGCATCGAACTGCCTGCTGCTGTCTGTCACAGCCTATAAGCCGGGGGTGAACCGGGTCATAATGCCGAAAAGCAAGAATCATGGACACAGCTAATTCACGCAGGGAGCGCGGGTTTGCGGGCACGTGACCGCGTCGACTAGTGATAAGGGCCTTCAACAGTAAAAGACATCCCTGTTAAAATGCCGTCAGCGGTGCTGAATGTCTCGCCTATTCCTCCGGCAGCCATGAGGTGTCTCGTTCTGATGGTGGCCAAGCGCCGTGAAGAAGCAGAAATCGACGCGCCACCGATGAACCTCGACGAGCAACCGGAGGAGCGAGGCACCAAGCGCGCGCCTGAGCGCGACGATCGAGACGAGCTAAAAAGGCGAAAGCATGACACATCACGTGCGAAGAGATAACCGCGACGCCGGCGATGCAGATTATCGCCACAGATTCTTTGCATTCTTACCCAAACTGATGGTGGGGCACACGGTTCTCAGCGCCTTGAGAACCCCGTGTCCTCCCGAAAACTCCACTAGCTTGAATCAATCGATCGTGCCACCTCTCACACATGCCATCGATTAGCGTTCAAGGAGCGATGGGTAGTGTCCGCGTGCATATTGAACGCACTGACGAGCTGGCTGGCAACGTGTTGCACATGCACTGGAGTAGCCAGCAACGTATATTCGTTGAGGATTCAGGGTCTACAGTAGGGGTGCGAAGCGGTGCCTGTACCTGTGACTGCGCTGCTATCCTCTCGGACACGCTCTGGGTCGTGAACACGCTGCTGATCGCGATGGACACCCTGCACAACGTGTTGGGTGTTTTGCACCAGCAACCTGTCCGAGGCAATCGACGAGTCCTTTACTGACCGGGTGTCATCGACAATCCCGGTGCTGGCGCAGTGAAGGCCATGCTCGCCGCAGTCATGGACAAGTATCTCGAGGAGGGGATAGTGGTTGGTCCGCTAGTTCCTGCGTTTTCCGGGCTAAAACATGACTCGGCGGATGACGGTGAAAGTCAATCGCCTGGTACCGATCCTGAGATGAGCCTGGGATAGATTCGCCTGTTTACGATTCGCCCGCAAGCTCAACAGACGGCTCTTCGTCTTCTGATGAATGCGGCCACAACCCTTGCGGTGACTCTAGCATTTCCAGAGCTCGGACCCGGACTACAAGCAGAAGGGCGTCAGTCTCGCGGAGAAACTCGCCGGCGGCTCTGGTCGCAGTGTGGCGAGGTTGCCGACGATGGCGCTCAGCCCCGTCATCGATGACGATGGCGCTCAGCCCCGTCATCGATGGGTCCGAGTTGGTGACGGCCATGCACACCACGCGGCGCCGAAGAGCCGAGCACGAACCCCAAACACAAGCAGACTGCGTCTAGGGTGTGGAATGCTGGGACGAACGATGAGTTCTTCACCATTGCCGCAAACCCATAAGGCGCAGTCTCTCCGCAACGTGCAAGGTCTGCTCTGCCGTTTACGGAGGCAAAACGCCGGGTTGACAGCATCCGTAAGCACTGGAAGAAAAATCACCAGTGTAACAGATACGACAGGCAGGCTAGGTTTGGGGTTCGTGCCCAAGGCGGCCAGAACACGCTTTCATAGGGCCCCATGCTTCACGGAGTTTGTCTTTTTTTGTTGTTGTTAACAATGCATTGCTTGTACAACGAGTTATTAGTTGGCAGCGTACTACATGAAACCTGCCAAACCAGGCGAGTTCCGCTAGTGCGCACAAACAAAAGAACTTTCACTCTAAAATAAAGCGCCGTGCTAATCTTTTCCCGTCCCAGCAGCCGGAGCTCAAAATTGTGACCGCAGTCACAATTCGCTAGTAGAAACTAAATCCCTGGTCTACAGCTGTTCAAAACAAGAAAATAATCTCGGAGAGCTGACGAAGACGTCTTCAGCAGGATCCACGATTTCCGAGAGTATCTAGCTCAGTAAATTGAACACAAGCAAACAAAGAGATTGTCTATTGTGGGAAATGGCAAGTGTTATTCGGTTGGACGCGTTGCGGCCCTTAAGATTTCCAAGAGGAAAACTATGGTGCTTCCCGCCGCGACAGGCTCGTCACCCTTTTCCAGTCTCGCCGTCGAGGGCAGCTTCAGAGTCTCGCATAAGCAGCGTCCAAAGCTTCTCTCTTTTACGAAGTTGTTGATTCCTCTCTCTCTCTCACACACTTTCCCTGGGAAGACTCAGCTGCATACTCGGAAGTGTGTAACTGGAGTCTTCCCACTCAGCTGTCTGTTGAGTAGAAGAGTTTGTGTATTTTCTACGACGGTACCATTTACCCTTACCTGGTTTGCCCTGCTGTAGTCTTGGCCACCCATCGGCGTGCTTCTTCCGTCTTTTTCCTAAAAAGAGCCGCCGCAGGTTGACGGCGACTGCATGCCGAGAGTTGCTCGCCCGACTGAATTCGTTGCGTTTGGCGCGCTTTTTGTGAGCAGACAAGCAACGTATGGTGACACGTGAAGAGAGTCTTGTAATTGTGGTGCAGTCGATAAGAATGACACGAGAGCCTCCTGATGTCATTGCAGCTCGGATCGCTTTTTTGGTGAGAATGGGGGAACTGATGGCGCTTGGGACACCCTCCCACTGGCTTGTGCCCAGAGTGGGGCTATCGTTCGCAGATCAAATGACCTGAGAAGCCAAAGGCACATCTCGATGCACCAAGCCGCGTAAAACAAGCTTTTCTGGCCGCAACAAACGCGCTTGTCATTCAATGTGGGTGACAAACAGAAACGCGTTCGTCTTTGTTAAAAGTGACGGTTGGCAGCGTATCGTGATGTAGCTAGCTTCAAATGTTAAAAGTGACGGTTGGCAGCGTATCGTGATGTAGCTAGCTTTGGGACTCCACACGCGGGCACAACAAGGAAAAAGGGACGGGGCATCAGTCCCGACCACCCTCTACACCCAACTCACCGCGCCCGACCTGTCGAGTTGCTTCGGCATTTTTGTTGAACGCTTACGCCCGCCACTAAACCCAGGTTTACCTGTGTTTCGTGTGGGCTACAGCACATTTACCTCCTTTGATCTATCGCAACTGGCAGTCTCCTCAAGCATTTCCTACAAAGCAGGTGCTTATACAAGAAAAGACTGAGGGAACCCGCGAGGCGGGGGGAGCAAGCATGCTATGGAAGACGTGTCAGATGAGGAGCTGGCCTTCCTCGTTGGGGTCTTCGCATGCGAGGTCGGCGAGGCGACGGAGCGGGTCGAAGCGGCCGTGCGCGACGTGCTGGACCGCGGGGAGGAGCCGGAGGACGCTGCCGCCGAAGACTTGATGTGCCGCTTCCGCGCCTTCGTCCGCGGAGAAAAGCGGAAGCCGGCGGAGGACCAGCGGTACACCCTGTCCCGACCTTCCGTCATCCCTGAGCTCGAGCGCCACGGAGACCACGGCTGCACCGACTGGGCGGACAGAGTCAGGCATGTTGCGCTGCTCTCGTCGCTGAACATCATCATCGCCTGCAACCTCAATTGCTCGTCGTCCGCGGCGCGGATCGAGCGGAAATCGCACGAACCGAGCCTCGTGGTGCAGCCCCTTGGCGTCTTCAACATGACCGCGAGCGCCTACCTCCCTTCGGTGCGGACCCTCGCCACCTTCACGAACAACTCGACCGTCATCCTCCACGACTACCGCGGCACCCGGCGTCACCCTCCGGTCTCGACGGACTGCGCCGCCGGCGCGTCTGCGCCGAGTCCACCGGAACAGAAGGCGCCTCCTCGCCGCCCGCGGTCAGGCGGGCTGGGGGACAATGTGTTTTTCGTGCGGGCCGCCGTGCTGGCCATCCCCTGCACGTGCACCGCCGCGCTTCACGACCCGGCGCAGCAGTGCCTGTACATAGGCCTGCGCGACGGGGTCCTGTACAAGCTGGGCGACACGTTCCCCAAGGCGCTTCCGAACCCTCCGGTCTTCAGCCTCATCCCGCACACCAAGCACGTATTCCAGCGGCTGCCGATCACTTCTCTGCTGATCCCGCGCCGGGAGGCGACGCGGCGGCTGCTTTTAGTTGCGCACCTCGAAGGCCCGCTGGTCCTGTTCGACGTCGACGCCGGCTGCGTGCTGAAAACGATCGCCAGCGAATCGCTCCTCCGCACGCCGTCGGGCGCCCGGCAGCTCGCGTGGAACAGCGCGAACGGCTGCTTGCTCGCGCTGGCGGGGCAGCAGGCGCGGCCCGTGGTGGCGTCGATCGAGTGTCCTGGGCAGTCTTTCGCGCTGAAGTCGGTGAAGGCGGCGCGGGGCAAGGTGGTGGTGGGCGTCTGCTCCCTCGAGCCTACGGCGCTTCTCGCGACCATCGACATCGCGGGAATCGTCGACGTGTGGTCGCTCGAGACGCTCAGCATCGTGCAGACCCTCCCGGCTGACCCGTCGTGCCACGCCGGCATGACCACATCCGCGAGGATCCTCTGGCACGCCGAACAACGCACGCTGTGGACCTTCACGCGAAGAGCCGTCTCGTGGATCCTCCCCGCCGCGCCGCCGCTGGACGGCGGCAGACTCCCCGCGCAGGTCGGGAGGCCTTCGACGCATCGCGGCGGGAAGCCGGCGGCGAAGCCCGCGTCCGACGACGCAGCCGACGCCGCCGGGTTCACGCGGGGATCGTGCGTCCCCGTTGCGTTGCCGCCGCCGCCGGATGCTTCGGACGAGCCGGGGCACGCGGGAGACGAAGGCGATTCGCCGTTTTTGCGGCCTCCCCGGCCGCCGGAGCCCGCCGACGACGAACCAACGGGCGCGGACGGAGGCGTCGACCCGTCGGCTCCACGAGCCTCGGAATCCTACCTCTGGGAGGGAGAAGGCAACACATTGCGTGCGGCGGCTTCTGTTCCGCGAGTCTCGCAATCTCACCGCTGGGGGGGCGAAGGCGGAGGCGACGCATTGCGTGCGGTGGCTTCTTCGCCGTCGATGGCCGACGAGTCGGCGCCGTTGCCGGGGAAGCCGCGTTCGTTGTCCCTCCGGAGCGCTGCTGGCCCTTTAACCGGCTACCACTTCCCGGCGCTCACGCAGCGGCCGTCTGCCGGCGGCGGCGGGGCCCGCATTCCGGCCAACCCGCCGCAGGCGTCGGCCGGCCTGCTGCCCGTGCCGAGCCCCGGTTCCGGGCGGCAAAGACTCGCCAGCGCGCTGAGGGCGCGGGACAAGCCCGCGGCGAAGGCGCCGGGCGCCGTTCGAATCAGCGCGCGCGGCTGCCATTCGCCCGAGCCCGGAACTCAGCCTTGGCGGCAGCTGCAGCAGGAGGAGCAACAGCAACAGCAACAGCAACAGCAACATGACCAGCAACCACAGCAACAGCAACAGCAGCCGCAGCAACAGCAACAGCAACAGCAACAGCAACAGCAACAGCAACAGCAACAGGAACAGCAACCACAGCAGCAGCAGCAGCGGGTGGTGAGCCACACGGCGAAAGGCGTCTTTTTGTGGTCGGTGACGGCGGGCGGCGGCGTCGAGGCGGAGGCCTCGCTGCCCGAAGTCGCGGCCGGCGGCGCGCCGGGCGACGAGCTGACGGCGGTCGCCGCCGTCGCCGGCGCCGGCGGCGGCCTCGGCGTGTTCCTCGCGACCCGCTGCGGCTACGTGCTCGCGGTCGAGTCCCGCCCGAAGCGCGGCAGACCCGGCGAGCTCCAGCTCTCCCTCGTCGCCAGCCGGCGCCTGACAAAGGCACCCGCGAAAGGCGCCGACCCCATAGGCCCTTGTGCGGTGTGCATGGCGATCTCGTACGCAGACCCCTTCGTGACAAACCGGCACGCGGAGGTCGTCGTGGGGCACCACGGCGGCGTGTTGTCGTTCATTTCTCCGTGGGTCGCCGAGTACGGAGCCCCGGCGGCCAAGCGGGACCCCATCAGAGCGCAGCGGACCGTGTCGTGTCACGACGTCACCCGCCTCGCTTCCCACCGGTCGTCCTCTACCGTCTTCGCCCTCGACGCATCGGGCGCGCTGCTCGTCGTCGACGGGACCCATCGCGCCTTGCTGCAGACCATCAGATTCGCGCCGTTCGGCAGGCCGCCCGGTGCTCCCGGCGGGGAGCCTGAGGTCCGCGTCGCCACCACGCTCGCGGTAGCAGACGTCACGCGCCGGCCGCCGGAAAACCCGGGGGGTGACCTCGCCGAGTTGCGGCTGCTCGTCGGCGACTCGCTTGGCTGGATCAAAATCGTCGGCGCCGCGCTGAGGAGGCGGATGCCGCCTCCGCCGAGCCGGCGACGTGGTGCCGCCGCCGCCGCTCTCGCCCAGTACGACAGCAACCCGCGGGGCCGCGTGTTCGCGCACGTCTTGACGACGCGGCAAGTCCGGCTGCGGAACCCTTCTTCCGACGAAGACGGCGCCGTCGCCGCAACCGAGCAGCAGCCGGTGTCCTCGGAGCTCTCCGTGTTCCGCGTGCCGGCCGACAGGCTGCCTCCAGGGGTGCTCGAAGCTGTGGACGACGACTTCGCTGTGTGCGTTGTCGCCGACGACTGCGGCTGGGTCACCGCAGCGGCGCTGACCGAGCAGTCGGGGCTGAAGCCCCTCGCGTCGTGGAAGGCGTGCGCCGGCGAGATCACGGGCGTCGCCGAGGGAAGGGGCTGCTTGGTAACCACCGGCGCGACCGACACATCGCCGAAGGTCTGGGCTTTGCGCTTCGTCGAAGGGCCAGCACACGGGGGACCCCTCCGTGATTCGTCGTCGCTGCTTGGACACCCCGCGCGTGACCCGAAGGATGATGCGGCGGGGGCCGTGCTGGTTGCTCCGGGCGTGCCGCGGCCGCCGCGGCTGATTCACCACCCGCTGGTCGATGTCTCCTTCGGGTCCTTCTTCCGGAAGCCCTCGGGGCCTGGCAACCTCTTCACGTCGCCGGAGCCACCCTTCCGGGCCCCGCGCCCGCCGGCGCGGCCGGGGCCCGCGGAGCTCTCGGACTCGGAGGGCAGCGAGCAACGCCGAGACTGCGACGCGACGCCGCCAGCGTCCGCAGCCGTCCTGCAGATCCTCTCCGGCGTCGCGGGGCCGGCGGGCCGGTCGGACAGGCGGCACCGCGACATCGCGGCGGAGAAGGCTCGGTTCGCAAAGGAAGCGCACTGCGCGCGGGTGCTCGCAGCCCGGGCTCCGCTCGACCCGTTTTTGGCGAGCTCGTCGGGTAGTGCGACCAAGGCGCCGACTCCCTCGGATTTGGGGGGTGCCACGCCGGACGACGGGTGGGCCGCGTCACTGCGTGCGCCGTCCACCTCCGCGTCTGACGACGTCGTCGTGTCGCCTTTATTGCGGACCGGCGCTTTTCCCCTCGCCAAAACGCCGGGGACAAGGGGCAGCTTTTCGGCTGCGCCTGGCACCGTCGAACCCGCGGCCTTCGCGGCGCCGCTGCCGGGTCGGCCCGCCAAAAGACGCGCGGGGCCGGTTGCTGCGCCGAAAGAAAGTGGCGCCAAAAGCCAGGGCCCCGCCGAGACCGCGCCGGGCGGCGCCGCGGCGGCGGACGGCGGCGCGGCGCTGCTGCAGGCTTTGCAAAAAGAAGAGGCGAATAAAAAGAATGAGAAAGGTGTGTGCCGAGCGTTCTTTGATGTTGTTGGTTTCGGGTTGGTTCTACTGGATTATTTTTGGTAGGAAAAGAAACTTGCACCACTTCATGTGGTCAGCAGCAAGATTAGCAGCTTTCTGGCTTCACCTTTTACTCCAACCATACGGCGTGCGGCAAGCAGAGCAGGAGCAGTGGACGAGTGACAGACACAAGCATAGGAGTGAGGATTTTATTATGTCAAACAGTGCATGGCTGGCTAACGGTTAGTAGTTGTAGCGCTCTACATGAGACCTACCAAAGCAAGCACCGCTACTGCGCACAGACAAAAGGAAGTGCCATACTACTTTCACAGTCACCGGTCATAGAAGCTCCTGGAGTCGGTTTGGGGGCCTTGTTCCTGTTCCTTTTGTAAACTGTAACTGCCCGTCGCAGGTCCCGCCGAAATTGCACCCGACTGCCCCGCAGGGCCGGACGGCGGGGAAGGCAAGACACCTCTCTTGCCTGCTGAAGCGACGCCAGGGCCGAAAGCCGGCGGCTGCACGCCGGAGCAGAATGGCGGCGGTGGGAAGGAAGTTCACGAACGAGACGCGCCGGTGACGTGCAGAGATCTCCACGGTGAGATCCCAGGTATGGACTTGCTCAGCACTCAGAAGGGGTTGTACCGGAACAGTCGGAGTTCCAACGACCGACTTCTTTCCGTAACCCGACGGGCACCCACAGACTAATTCTGGGATTTCCGTGACAGGGTCGACATGGGCATATCCCACTGATACCTTGGGTCGATTTCCTAACCGTCATAGGTTACGAATCTTTGGCCAGCGGAGCGGTAAAGAAAGATACGTCACATTATCGCGTTCCATTCCACACCATATTTTTTTGTGGAATTTCTTGCCAGTGCATAATACAGAGACGTGATTTTGGCCAAAAACGGGTGTTTTGCGCATCTGGACGTTTTTGGGCCTTAAGGCTTTGTACACCCTGACAATTTTTGGCCCTTTAATTTGCGGAATTCTATTTTATGGCCATGCAATTTGTGGACGAATTATTTGATTTTTTGGAGGGCCCAGAATTAATATTTCATGTCAGGCTCTTGGACAGGCACTCGACCGTTTTGGGGACAGGGAACTAGCTATGCCCCACCGCAGAGACAGATGCAAATTATGCATGCGCCGCAGGCGCGGAAATTTTTGAACTGTCACACAAAAGCAAATGCTTGTTTCCGATAGAGGAGGATGTTCTTGTTAAAAAGTACCTCTGACTAGTCTCAGTTTGCGATGGACTGTGGGCAGAGCTTACATACGCCTTCAAACCTGATTGGACAATAGTTATTAGAAAGCGGGGTGTATTCGGGCACAGCGGGAGGCACAGCTCTTGGGGTCATGGGTCGTTTCGGTTTCGGGTGGTGCGAGCGTGAGGCGTGTCTATCCAAGATGGTGGAAGAGGGCAGTACTCATGGCATTCACGGCGGGCAAGGGTTCACAAAGGCAGAACACACGGCCTCTGGATACAGCGACGACAACTTTCCTAGCCTGTGGAGCTACCACGAACTTCACAGCATAGTCTGTAAAGGTCGGAGAGGCTGAAACAGGCTTGATCCGAGCCAGTTCGACGAGCACACGCGGGAGCTCTTCAACGTGCGTACTCTGCCGACCCTCCTCGACCCTCCGCAACCGCCCTCGACCCTCCGCAACCTTCCGCCGGCCCTCCCTCCCATGCACACCCGGAGCCCCACCCACAGTTCATGTGTGTACTGGAGTTCACCTTGACACAAGATCCGGACACGATTTTATATATTTCTTTTGCGCATTTGAGGATACAGAGACGTGGTTTTGGCCAAAAACGGGTGTTTTGCGCATCTGGACGTTTTTTGGCCTGAAGGCTTTGTACACCCGACAATTTATGGCCCTTTAATTTGCGGAATTATATTTTATGGCCATGCAATTTATGGCCGAATTATTTTACTTTTTGGAGGGGCCCAGAATTAATATTTCTTGTCCAGACTCTTGGACAGGCACTCGACCTTTTTGGGGACAGGGAACTAGCTATGCCCCGACCACCCACCGCAGAGACAGATGCAAATTATGCCTGCGCCGCAGGCGCGGAAATTTTTGAACTGTCACACAAAAGCAAATGCTTGTTTCCGATAGAGGAGGATGTTCTTGTTAAAAAGTACCTCTGACTGGTCCCAGTTTGCGATCGATGGACTGTGGGCAGGGCTTACTTACGGCTTCAAACCTAATTGTTATTAGAAAGCGGGGTGTATTCGGGCACAGCGGGAGGCACAGCTCTTGGGGTCATGGGTCGTTTCGGTTTTGGGTGGTGCAAGCGTGAGGCGTGTCTATCCAAGATGGTGGAAGAGGGCAGTACTCATGGCATTCACGGCAGGCAAGGGTTCACAAAGGCAGAACACACGGCCTCTGGATACAGTGACAACAACTTTCCTAGCCTGTGGAGCTCCACGAACTTCACAGCATAGTCTGTAAAGGTCGGAGAGGCTGAATCAGGCTTGATCCGAGCCAGTTCGACGAGCACACGCGGGAGCTCTTCAATGTGCGTACTCTGCCGACCCTCCTCGACCCTCCGCAACCGCCCTCGACCCTCCGCAACCGCCCTCGACCCTCCGCAACCTTCCGCCGGCCCTCCCTCCCATGCACACCCGGAGCCCCACCCACAGTTCATGTGTGTACTGGAGTACACGTTGACACAAGATCCGGGCACGGATTTATATATATATTTTTTTTTTGCGCATTTGAGGTGCGCAAAAGACCCCCTGTATTATCCTATATTTCTTGCTCATGCACCTCCTTTGAGGTTTACGCAACTGGCTGGCAGCGTCCTCAAGTATCTCCTACAAAGCTGGTGCTGCCGGCTCCGGAAAAACCTCCTGCCGGCCCGGTCGCAGTGGCGAAGGCTCGCCGACGGCGTCAGCAGCACCCCGCGGGTTCGAAGCGGGCGGCGGAGCCGGCGGCCGCGCCCCGGCGTCGCCCGTGGCTGGAGACCAGACGAAGGCGACGCCCCCGGGTGCCGGCGGCGAAGGTGGCGGGGTTTCGGACCCAGGAGCCGCGAGCGCGACGCCCGCGCCCGCCTGGAAGCGTACGAAGCGCACCCCGCGGCCCGCACGGCGCACAACCGGAAGGGCAAGCTCTCCGCCGGGCTCCCCCTGCCCCTCCGGCTGCTGGCCATCCGCACCGGGGCGAGCGTTAGCATCAATCATGCATGCGAGCAGTGATCTGGCCAACGTGCTTATTTCGACGGAGGCTAGAGGAGGAGAAACAATACATGACCCCTGTCCAGCCTCCGTCGAAATAAGCAAAACTAAAAAGTGGGTCTCTTTTGTTGAACGCTTACGCCCGCTACTAAACCCAGACTTACATGTTTCTTATGGGCTACAGCACATGCGCCTCCTTTGCGGTTTCGCAACTGGTAGCCTCCTCAAGTCCTATAAAGCAGGTGCTTACTTAAAACAAACACCGAAGATTTCCCGCCCCAACAGACGCCGGTCGCAGTGGCGAAGGCTCGCCGGCGGCGTCAGCAGCACCCCGCGGGTTCGAAGCTGGCGGCCGCGCCCCGGCGCCGCCGCAGACGCCTGTGGCGCCGGATCGTCCGGAGAAGACGAAGGCGACGCCCCCGGGTGCCAGCGGGGAAAACGACGGGGTTTCGGACCCGGGAGCCGAGAGCCGCGAGCGCGACGCCCGCGCTCGCCTGGAAGCGTACGAAGCGCACCCCGCGGCCCGCACGGCGCACAACCGGAAGGGCAAGCTCTCCGCCGGGCGCCCTCTGCCCCTGCAGCCGCGCGAGGCTGCGCGGCTGCTGGCCATCCGCACCGCCGAGGCGAGCGACCCGGCCGCCGCGGCCGTCGTCAAGAAGCCTCTGTCCGCCAATCCGGCGGGCTCTAAGAAGAAGCGCCCCCTCACAGCCTCCCGCACCGGCTCCCGGCGCGCCGCCCGGAAAAAGCGAGCCGCCCCCCCGCAACACCAGCTGCCGGACGACGAATTCAGGGCCTCGTGGAAGAAGGCGTGGCGCGGCTTCGACCCGTGTGGGCACGATGTCGACTCGTCTTCCGGCGGGAATGCCGACGATGCCGTCGCCAACCAGCTCACGGGGTGGGACTTGCCCGTGACCGTCGACGGTGACGCAGGGGCTGCGGGTGGTGTGGTGTGTGTGAGGAAGCGGAGGGGAGCCGTGGCGTACCGGAGGAGGCTTGTGGGGAAGCTGGGGGCGTTGACTGGCGACGCGGCGCCGTGCGTCGCGCGGCGGAAGGAGCCGTTGAGCCGAGTGGCGCTCGGTGCCGCGACAATTGCCTTTGGCGACGTTCCGCTGGACGCGTTGGCTGACCGCCTCAGATCGGGTGTCGACGCCCGGACGTGGTCAGACGTCGTCAGCCACAACCTCGTGACGCGCCTTCCTTTGATCGAAGAGCCGCAACTGTCGACGCCCCAACACGCGGTGTGCCTGTCTCCTCCGAGACTGTCTTTGACTGCAAGGTTGCCGAGTGACGCCAAATAGTGACATCCCGACTCCAAGTGCGTTGGCGTGATAAGTGATTCTCCTCTCTTTGGAACGCGCTTACCTCCGCTCGAAGAGCCGCAACTGCCGACGCCCCAACACGCGGTGTGCCTGTCTCCTCTGAGACTGTCGTTGACTGCAAGGTTGCCGCATGCCGAGTGACGCCAAATAGTGACATCCCGCAAATCCGTTGGCGCCGTACGTGATGCTCCTCTCTTTGGCACGCGCTGACCTTCGATCGAAGAACCGCAAGTGTCGACGCCCCAACACGCGGTGTGCCTTTGTGGGCACGATACCGACTCGTCTTCCGGAGGCGACCGGGATGCCGACAATGAGAGCGACGCGGCCATCGTCAAAAAAGCAGCTGTCCACGAGTCCCCAGAAGCCGACCAGCGGCGGGCGCGCAGGTGTTCATCAGCCGCTAAAAGCGACGTACCGTTTGCTCGAAGTAGCGCTGCTTTCGGAGAATGGATTTGCAACTTCGAGCAACTTGGAAAAAACGAGTGCTACGCTCTTGAAGTTCTGCGCATCAAAGACGCATGGTCCTGTGACTTCTTTTTGTATAAGCACCTGCTTTGGAAATGCTTGAGGAGACTGCCAGTTGCGATAGATCGAGGAGGTAAATGTGCTGTAGCCCACACGAAACACAGGTAAATCTGGGTTTAGTGGCGGGCGTAAGCGTTCAACAAAAACGACCCACTTTGTAGTTGTATTGTTTTCTCCCCCTCTAGCCTCCTTCGAAATGAGCACAAGGCAGTCCCTCGAGTATTTCCGGTCTTGAAAAAGTTAAGTTTGTGTCAGCCACACGGCGGACCGTCCAGCGGTCGTTGGTGTTGGGAAGAGGCGGGCGGGCTTCAAACTGGGGAGGATCCCGGTTGGGCGCAGTGGAAATACATAGCCGCGGGGAGGGAGGCTTCAGTGAGTCTGTTCGAGTATCTGCCTTCATTTACACAACCTTTTCGGACCCCCTACCATGTTTTTCTCTGCTCCTTTTTCTCATGGTGTCCGGTGACTGAAAAGCGGTACTCTCAGTTGAACTCGGTCTGATGAAGATCAGCCTTCGGAAGGCACGGCTTCTCTTTACTAATGTCTACATATGGTACGATGCCAAAACCCCACCCCCCCCCTTTGCACTAATAAAACTTTTTTTGATGTCACCCCATACTGGCCCCGAACCCCCACCTGTGTGGCCCAAAACGGTTCCCAAACGGTTTTTGGCGGGCTGAGTCGAGGTAAAGGGGTCTCTGAAGGCCCACGAATAGGCCCAGGTGGGCCCAGGTAGGCCCAGGTAGGCCCCTGGAGCGCGAGGGGGAGAGTCCCCAAAATGGGGTCATTTTCGGGCCTCGCCACTACTCAAGCTAGTCAAACACTTTCTGGCCTCCAGCGGGAAACCCAGACTTCAAAACGACAAGATCGGCTGTGTTCCGCCGTAGATAGCCACCAGCGGGTCCTCTTGAAGCCGAAGAATGCTCTCGGGGGTCACAGTTAGCCCCATGTGCGCAGCGCCAGCAGTGGGCAGGCACACGCTTAGAATGTGCGGTGTGCAAGTGCGCCCTGCCTAGAATCCGGCTTCACCCGCTTTTGAGAACACAGTGCTTACCAGGAAAACGCAGAATATAAGGTGGAAAAATGCAAAAGAACCAAGAGGTGGAGATGGCGACTTCACTTTTTCTGACTTCGGATTCCGCATGCGCCGGTACGTAGTGTACGACACCTCATCCTGCAGGTCGCTCTCGTCGTACACAAGACGGTACGGTACCAAGAGATTGTGTGCCGTGACAGGCTCTTCTTCTTCTTCTTTTGAAAGCCTCTTCAGTACCCTTGATGTTGGCGTGGAGAATTGGTCATGCTCCTGAGATACCTTTTCACGCATCTCTGGTGTGACAACTGTGGGCCTCCCGCCAACGCCAATCTCGGCAGCCTTTCCCCGGTTCTTCCAGAGATTGTCACCCACGACCATTCCAACAGCCCTGTACCGGGCACGTGCCCAGTCCAAACCGCTCACGATGCGTCGCCGGCTCGCCTCGTCGTCAAGGCTGTTGAAGGCTTCTGAAAGCCTACCAGAAAGGCGCTTCCAGATGTCAACCTTCTCCTCCTCTGTCATTAGGGCGAGAAAGAAACCGATCAGGTCGTCACCAGAGACCTTTTCACAAAAGGTCCTGCTGGCTACGAGTCGTCTCTGCATGGACTGACCACGTCTTGTTTCCTCATGAAACGGCGATAACTTCTGCATTGCTCGCACCGATGACTCCACGAACTCCAGACCCGTGATCTTTGGCATTTTCCCCTCTCTTAGTTTCCGTTTTCCTGGGTCAACCTGTATTCTTAATTAGTACTGCTGGTAAAGGCAGGGTGCACCTGCTGCACCCACTCTATTTACAATGTGTGCCTGCCCACTGCAGGCGCTGCAGGCGGGGTGGCCAAGTAGGGCTATCTGTGACCCCTGAGAACACTCTTCGGCTTCAAGAGGACCCGCTGGTGGCTATCTACAGCGGAACACAGCCGATCTTGTCGTTGTGTAGTCTGGGTTTCCCGCTGGAGGCCAGAAGGTGTTTGACTAGCTTGAGTAGTGGCGAGGCTTTGAAAATGACCCCATTTTGGGGGCACACCCCCTCGCACTGAGAGCCCGCTCCGGGGCCCACCTGGGCCCACCTGGGCCCATTCGTGGGCCTTCAGAGACCCCTTTACCTCGACTCAGCCCGTCAAAAACCGTTTGGGACCCGTTTTGGGCCACACAGATGGGGGTTCGGGGCCAGTATGGAGTGACGTCAAAAAATATTTTATTAGTGCAAAGGGGGGGGGGGTTTTGGCATCGTCTCATATATAGACAGTGCGTTGCTCAGGGTAGTCGAAGGCCTGACAATCACACTAATGCAACAAGTTTATACTAATGTCAGGCTAAACGAGCTGAACGCAAACTCGCTGGATTTGCTGGATAGTACTAATCTGCAAATCAGATTGAAAGTCAGAGAAGCTGGACTGTGTCTGTTACGAATTTTGCATGCCTGAAACTTTGAGTTGGTGAACACCCCGACTACTGTCGAGCAAAAGTGCGCACAGTGTTTGTCAGGGATGATCGCGCGTAATACAGCTACAACAACACAATACTGTGTGTAAGGCAGCCCGCACGATCGTGCGAGTGTCGAACTGCCACTAAACCCAGATTTACCTGTGATTCGTGAGGGCTGCAGCACATGGACCTCCTTTGAGATTGGACTCCTGTTGCGATAATGGGGAGTCTTCGGCATGCTGATTTGAGATTTCGCAGCTGGCAGTCTCCTCAGGTATTTGCCACAAGCAGGTGCTCATTCAAAAACAGAGGGGGGGGGGGAGGAAAGAAATAATGCTGCTCGGCCTTTATTTCGTTGCTGCTGTCTTGGCAGCTGAAGTTCCGCTTGATGTTGAAATACCGGATCCCACCGAGTTGAAGTGCACGATGTGCCTCGCCGTCGCGTATGAACTAGGTGCTCTGCTTAGTACGGAGAGGCGGGGCAGAGCTCTGTATGGTAACAAGAAGGGCGAAGACGTGCCGTGGACAGTTAGCGAAGCGCGCACCATCGAGCTGCTGGAGAAGCTCTGCCCGCTCATGACTGGGTACACCCTGCTGACCGGGAGAAGAGGTAGCGGCGGCAAACCAATGTACGCGTTCAAAAGGCACGCCGATCACAAGGACATCCCCTTCTCTCCCGGCTCCGCCAAAATGCTGCAGCTGCACTGCGAGCAGATAGTGGAGCAGCAGGAAGAGCACCTCGAGGAGCTGATCAAACTAGGACAAGGCCTGGGCGCAGGCGACATGGAGTCCCTAGCGTTCAACCTGTGCATCGACACCATGGGGAGCTGCCCGGACAAGGAGACAGTGCTTGACTTGTTTCCCGTAACGGAGCAGTACAAGCGCGTTCATGAGGAGGCAGAGAGAAATGCGCGCAAGCACGCGAAGGGGCAAAAAAAGCGCGAAGAGGAGCTTTGAACACACTTCACCGGGGTGGGTTGAAAAGGAGAAGTGTACAAGAGGTCGCTTCAGCAATAATCTTTGAATAGGCACCCGTTTTCGAGGAAATTCGAGGAGGCCGCCACTTGCCAATTACAAAGCATGGTATTCGTTTTGCGCATAAAGTCCCACTACTGCAGAAGAGCTGAGTGTCCGGTAAGATCGCACGTCCATCACCCACGACACATTGCACAATGCCGAGTGCTCGGCAAGAGCATGCATGCCACAACCGTATTTGAAAGGTGAGACGAGGAGCATCGGCTCACTACAATACCATCAACTCAACAAAGAGCCCACATTACCACTAGTACTTTTAAATATGCACCTGGCGGCGCCGAGGATTTTCTACTTTCGCGCCGCGTCGTTTTGTCAAAGCGACACTTGACAAAGTGACTCGGACGATCTTGGGTTCAACCGGACGGCCCAGGGTTCAGAGAGGTTAGTCCGCAGCTCGGCATCTATGGTCTCAAATACTCCGTGGCGCTAATTTGCACAAAACGTCCCGCGCTTGGAATATTGTTGCGATAGTGGGGAGTCATCGGCATGCCGATGAGCACCACTATCTCCCCACTACACCTGCCTTTCGCTACGTGACACCGGATGGGCCACTCTTGACGTGCTTCCGTCGTGCTGCAACCTGCGAAGTAGGTTGACGAGTTCGTAGTCAGATCCGGAACCGGTGTCCTCGTTCTCTCGCTTCCGCGCTACCTGGGTTAGCGCGGATGCTGCAGCTGCGTTTTGAGCAGGTCATGAAGCAGCCACGCACCAGGAGGAGTTGACAACGTTGGTGCAAGGAGAAGCCCGCAACACCGGCGTGCATGGCGTTTCTCGCGTTCAACTTGTGGCAGGAAGCTCTGTCTGTCTGGAAACAGTGGTTGGCTGGTTCCCCTTCACTGCGCAGGACCAAGCGCGGCAAAGCAGAGAAATGCGCGCCTGAAGCACAATTCCGTACGTTCTAGCAACAGCCATCCAACATGCCACGGCAACTCGGCTTTTACCTAAGCGGAGCATACACCGGATATCGACTAATTGGGTGGAGCGATTACATCACCCCTCCCGCCCCCAATCGTTACACGGAGTTAATGCCGTTCGGTCAACTGTCCACTCGAGGACGTTGCCGCGCGGTAAGAAGCCTATTAGGTTCGCATTGGGTCGTTCGTCTTCCAGCAAAAGTCCGCCATTTTCGTTCAAACCTTCTGCATGGCGCGGAGAAACGAATATGGGAAACCATATGTAGGTGCCAGCTGTCACAAACCCCCCCACACCGACCAATAAAGACCAACCCAATCTACGGAAGCACAAACCAAGATAGATTAGACCACAACCTGCAAACCCTCGAAGATGCCAATACACAACTGCTCGCATCTGCGTGGCACGGTGGGCTGAGACGTAGCTCTGACAGTCCGACAAAAGGGTCTTGGTGCTTACAATGTTGCGAACGAAGTATGTATTGTGAAGGCTACAAACGTCGCAAGCGAGTTCTTAGCGACAGGTCTACCACAGCGCATGAACCTAAAGAAAGGGATGTGGAACCTGCGAGGGGCACCGTGTAGTGGGTAGCGGCTGCAGCAAAGAAGAACGCTCTTGCCACTTTCACCAGTCGGTCTTGAGTTTTGACTCGCCGCGAGTCACGCGAAGGTTGGGTGGGGCAAGATCCTTCGCGGGACAGTTAGAGCGTGGGGGGCTGTCATCTTCTCCGGCTCGCATTCGCTCAAGACTTCTGTTTTTGTCTGGTCGGCGGTCAGCTGCCATGCTCTCGAGTTGCCACTGGCAACTCGCCTTGTGAGTGTTAGTTATAGGATCAAACATGCACTAGAGGCAATGCTCTGCTCAAACATTGAACCAAGGTTTCCCCCTCCCACTCAAACGAGAAAAAACGAACGACCGGCGGGGGAAGCTATGTCGACTGCTCCTGAAGGCGAGCTGCACACCGTCGGTCACTCCAACCACACGGAAGAGACGTTCCAGAAGCTCCTGCAGCAGCACAACGTGAAGACCCTGGTCGACGTGCGCTCGATGCCCCGGTCTGGCCGGTTCCCGCATTTTTCGAAGGACCCCTTGCAGGCGGCGTGCGGGCAGTTTGGCATCGAGTACCTGTGGCTGGGCCAGTTCCTCGGCGGCAGGGGCGATCAGGGCGAAGATATCTGGGGCCACTTCGCCAAGCCGGGCGGCTGGGAGGCAATGGCCAGCCTGCGAGATGCGGCAGTCAACGCGAAGGAAGGAACCAAGGGTCCCGTCGCCATCATGTGCAGCGAGGGTGACTGGCGGACGTGCCACCGGTCCGTCATTTCAAACGAATTGGTCCGCAAGCACGGGGTAGCCGTCCGCCACATCCGGCCCAACGGCAGCATCGAAGAGCACGTTCCCCTTACCCCAGATCCGAAGTTCAGAACGCTCGTGGAACTGCGCGAAGACGTGCCTGTAGTGCCTGTGGAGCCGTCCGAGACGACGAAAAAGCTGAAGGACAAGAAGAAGAATCGCTTGCAGAAATAGCGGAGGTGTGCACGTCGGGCAAGTCCGGTCCGGATCCTTGAACGGCGAGTTTTGGGCCGCGCCGCCCCCTCCTCCACGATGCCGTCCGTCAGGGTTCAAGCGCCGTCTCGTTAACTTTGACCTTTGCACTGTGGTCTCGCCACTTTACTGCGGCGTCCTGGTTGGCGCTGGTTCGCCTACGGGCGTTGCGGGCACAGGAGAGTCTTCCTGTTTTCTCATGGCTCTGACAAAGCTGCTCAGAAGCCTTTGACGATGTAGAGAGCAAGAGCGCAAGTAAGCGCTTTCAATAATCCAACCCCAGCTTTGTGCGTGCTTCGGGGAATGCTGTCGGCAGTCCTCCACCTCGAGCATCTTGCAGATGCGACGTTTTCACCTCTGAACCCGGACATCCAGGACGTTTCGTAGGCATTGCTAGCCCCGTTTCTGCCACTACCTGGTTGTCTTCTCGTCTTCTCACTTATACGTTTGCCGAACACTCTCGAGTTGGTCCCCCGTTCGGCAAATGCAGATTTCTGCCGCCTTCCGGAAGAGCCAACGGCAGGCCGCCCGTGCCCCGTATTTTGCCAGCTATTTTTGTTCGCTTATTGGTGGCGCATCACCCGAGATACGTACACACACCGTCTCGTGCGCGTGTTTAGAGTCAAGCCGCCCCATCCCCCTTGTGTCAGACCGTGTAGTGAACGTCCAGCGCCACTGCTCGTGACGTGCAAAGCGGGCTTGAAACCCTCCCACGAGGCCCTTTGGTCCTGGTTCCCACACTACGAACCACACAGCTGACTATCGTTTCTCCAAGAAACGCCCTGGCGCATGCCCTGAGGTCTCAATGCTCTTCAAGTTCCAGACCATCCAACAGGCGTGATCACTAACCATTCCGTCCGGCGGCGGAACTCGCAAACGCTGTCTCGATTCGACCAGGCACAGCACCAAAAAAGGAAACACGTTGAAAAAAGGGGGCAAAAATGGTGGCATGGACACAGGACCCGCAAGGGCACGTCATGATGGGACAGCCCGTACAACCGTCCACGGCGTATCCTGCGCAGTATGTCGATTGTTCGTTCTCAGCGTGGGGGAAGCGTCAGGTTGAGGCTGCTGTCTGAGGCTACTAAATGCTGTTGTGACGGGGTCACTATCCACCTCTTCTTCTCCAGTAAGTGCGTCATGGCCACGTGTTGGCAGGGACCTTCTTTTTAGAGTGCAAGTCACCTGATGCTCTGACGCCCTTGGAGGATGCTTTGCTCGAGTTTTTAAGGGCGCGACTACTTCACCTCCGCCAACCGCTAGTGGTTAACTTGAATAACGCAAAAAACCATCAGGATGTAAGTCACCGCGGCAACTAGGCAACCTAATACTCCGGACACCAAACAAAAGAATGCCATCGCAGGCATCTGAGTGAGCGATGTCGCCTGAAACACAAAAGCTTTGACTCTAAAAATCACATTACAGGCAGATGCCGAATCCGTACTACTTCCAGCCTCCTGCGGCCTATTACGACGTGCCGCCTCCGTCTGCACCTCCCGTCGAGTTCCCGCCGCCGGTGAAAGCGTCAGCGCCCCCGCCTCCCTTCTTCTACGGATCGAGTGCTGTGGACGCTTCGGCGCCACCTGCGCCAACAGGCGGAGAGTGCCACGCGGCCGCCGGTTTCGAGGCGCCGCCGCAGGACCGGAACGATTTGCAGGCGTTCCAGCCGGCGCCCGAAGTTGTCGCAGACTTCAGCAACGGCACCCGTTCAGCCACCGACGACACGTATGCTCCGATGATCCCGTTACCTTTTGCAATGGAAGCTGAAGTTTCCCATCAAGGTGTTGGCCGCCGCCGTAGACCGCCACTTGGCCCTGGGCGCTACAAACGGCGTTAGTGACCATCGTACCGAAGAATGAAGGAGACGCGGGACCCATGAGCTTGCGTCCAATCTCTGTGACAGCGCTGTCTACAGGGGCGGCGACGCGGCTTCAGTGCTGGGGGAGTGGTCCAGTGAATCTCCGACGGAATACGCGGGGCAGTCGCGAGAAAGAAGAGGGCCCGCATCGTTACAAGGCGGCGAGACGAGCGCACCCGCCGGCCAGAGCGCCCGCTGCAGCACCAACTCCGGTGCCGCCACTCACTGTAGCAGGGCCGCAACCTGCAGCGCGCCTCCGGAGCGACTTACGCCCGCCGTAGCAGCACGAAGAGAAGTGAGGAGACCGGAAGCACCCCGGAGAAATGGTCCCTGCACTCTAACTCGTCTCTCTCGGAAAGTCAGCGCGATAGCGATGACAACGAGAACACGAAAACATGACAGGAGGGTGGGACCGGGCCCTGGGACTGCTAAGGCGTAACGCCACGAAAGATACAAATCTCGATACCATGCCGCATATAGAACATGAGTCTGCAAAATAAAGCAGCTCGAACAGTACAGTTTTTCGGGAGGGGAGTGCTGTGTCTAAGGAATTGCCTAGGAATTGGCTTGTGGGGGTGATTTGGCCTTGTTTTCGCATTCTGCAGCCATTATTTCAGCCTAAACGAGCGTCTGGCTACTTTTTCCGCCGTTTCGGAGCATTTTATGAGCACCTGAGTGGTAGGTTTCGAGTTTTGGATTTCTGGTGACGCCCCGCTTGGGTTTTCTGATGTCTCCTTAAGGAATTGCCTAGGAATTGGCTTGCGGGGGTGATTTGGCCTTGCTTTCGCAGTCTGCAGCCATTATTTCAGCCTAAACGAGCGTCTGACCACTTTTTCCGCCGTTCCGGAGCATTTTATGAGCACCTGAGTGGTAGGTTTCGAGTTTTGGATTTCTGGTGGGTTTTCTGATGTTTTCCTTGCCATGGTAGTTCACTACGTCGCAGCACGAGGCGTGCACGTCAAGGAGAATACTCTTTTAGAGTGAAAAAGCTTTTTGAACAACAACTCTGCTGCAACCATTTTTCTGCTGGGAATTTTCCTCCAGTCAACTCCCCTGAGTTTACAACTTTCACGAGTACTACCATACTTCGCAGTCGGTCTGACTCAGACCGACTCGGGCCGGGTTTTTTCGTACTTTCTTCCGAGTCAGAAGATAAGTCAGACGGCCGTCTGACTCGGAAGAAAAGACGAAAAACGTCAGACGAGCCACTAAACTCGAGAAAGGTACTGGGGGTCTCGAGCCCGCTTCCACAACTTTTTCCGTCACATTTCCCGTCGCCGGTTTGGGAGCACGGCAGAAGTGGTTCCTTCTCTCCAAAAGAGAAGGAACTAGCAAAAATAAGCAGAGATTGCAGACACCAACGCGCACTTATCGGGAAAAGCTTTCCAAACCGGTCACAATAGGCTGCGTGCAAAGGATCGATCCCTCGTAAGCTTGTTTCGCAGTGGTTCAGGCGACCTCCGCCACTGGTGTGCGCTATCGGTTCCCTGGGAAGGCGCCAACTCATTTTGAGCGGAGAGTTCGCGCGTAAAGCACCACCCACCGATGACGCTCTGACTCTGAGTCTGAGGGGTGTCGCTCAGGTGCCGTCGAGTCCGGGGCTACGAAATGAGTAGTAACTTCGTGATGCGAGCTGCTGCAGCGGGCTTAAAAGCGCAGTGCGTCGGTTACGTCACGCCGCAACTTCGACCTATGTACGAAGTGAACAGTTGTGGTTGCACACTCAGCCCCGCGAGAGACACACTGGATCCACAACGAACACAAACCCAGTGAGCTGTCCACCGCCCGGAGGCTGTGGTGCAGCTTGTTCAATAACTCGGGAATGATAAGCCTGCAGCTCCCCATTTTTTTTGGAAATTGCGGAAATCGCTGTGTGGTGGGGGTCGTGACCCGACCGTCGGTGGGTCGGTGCTGGGCGCTGTCCCCTCTTGCGGTTTCGTGTCGTCGAGCGGTAACTCCGTGCCCTCGAGAGGTGGGTATCCCGCCGTGCGCGTCCCCAAAGGCGACCACTGTAAAACGAGTGATCGCCCAGTGGTTGACGGCAGACTTTATCACACCTGGCACGCCACGCTACACGGGAATTTCTTTGGTGCTCACCATTAGGAGCCATTTACCCCGACCCTATTTGCTGCATGTGTGGCGGAAACTTGTGCTCCATCGTTTTCGACAAACTCTCAAGGTTCTTTGGCTTAGTTCGCCAGAGTTCGCCAAATCTCGCCAACGCTCATGTCTTTGGCGAGCTCGCCAGCAAACCCTGGCGAACCTTTACACAGCCCGGGACCAGGAATACCCAACGGAAATCCCGTCTGACTTTTTTCGTACTTTTTCAAAAAGTACGATAAAAGTACGAAAAAGGTCAGACAGGCGGCAAATCTCGTCTCAGTCAGACCGACTGCGAAGTATGTACTACACATGAAAAGAGTCTTCAGCAGAATCCAAACAACCCGTTGTTGTTTCAAGTGCCAACCTGGAAAAGTCCCTCGTTCGTTACACGAGGACGCAGCAGTGCTCGATGACTGATTCTCCGCGGTAGTCAGGATGCGTGTGCCCCCCGTTAGCTCTGCAAGTAAACGCACGGGCTTTGCTATGCTTCAACCTTCTTTGTTGTTTCGTTTCCGCGTGGACACGGTGTGTGGCAAGACTAAATCTACACACAGGTACAATGGCGACGCCACGCAGGTCACGCATCTCAATTACCATGCAAACCACCTGAAGAAGATAGTGAACCTCCGCCAGTACCCGAACCTTCTGCGTCTGACGGTATCTTGGAATGACCTGCCGTCGTTGAAGGGTATCGGCGAAGCGAACTACCTTCGCTGGGTAGACGCTAGCGGTAATTATCTCAAGGACTTGAAGGGTGTTGGCGGTGAGGCGGTTCCTTCACTTGAGTGGCTCAACGTCACCAACAGCGATATCAAGAGCTTCAAAGGCTTGAACTTCGTCCCGAACCTCACGTGGTTGTGCTTGCACCACAACCATTTCAACGACTTCTCAGGGTTTGTAGCCCCCCTCACCCCCCACTGTCCTTTTCCCCACCTGACAGACTAGACTCACATTGCTATCTTATCTTGGGGCTCAGTTTCCACGTTCATGACGGTCGTCAGTGGCTTAATGGACCGAATTGTAGCACCACGGTGCAGATTGGATACGGCGTCGACTTCAAACACCATCCCACCCACGCATGTTCGCTTTTCTACCTGCGAGAGCCAGCACTTGTCTCCTTTGTGAGCATTGGATGCAGCTTAAACGAAAGTTGACAGAATCTATCAGGGAGGGGGGAAACCGGTTCGTAATTATTTTCTACCTCTCGGAGGCGGATCTGTTGCGCCCGGTAGGCCGGGTTCGATGAACGATCCAAAGCTCTCTACCCCCCTCGCAGTGTGGAGCAGATGCCGCGGCTTCAGTTCTTGGACGTTTCGGACAACGACGTCCAGCACGTTACGCACCTCGAGAAGGCCACCAACATCCGGGAGATCAACATTTGCAACAACCCGATGTGCGAGGGGAACGTGCGGAAGAACGTAGAGTCTGTCAAGAAGCTGGCCAGCCTGCCTTATCTTTACCGGCTGAACATCAACGACACTTTCTACGATCCGGAAGAGGAAGAAATCGGTATGCGCCTCTTCTTGGAGCTTTTTTTTTTTTTTTTTGTATAAACACCTGCTTTGTAGGAAATACCTGAGGAAAATGTGCTGTAGCCCACACGAAATTCAGGTGAATCTGGGTTCAGTGGCGGGCGTTCAACAAAAGACCCACTTTGTTGTTGTATTGTTTCTCCGTTGTATTGTTTCTCCCCCTCTAGCCTCCTTCGATGTGAGCACAAGGCAGCCCCTCGAGTATTTTGGAATAGATCGAGGAAGCGATTGCCTCCCAATCACAGCGTGGGCCTTCTTTTCTGGCCACCGCAGAAATACCTGAACCAGCTACTACTAGATGATGGCCACATGGACGGGGGAAGTCGGTTCAAACGGCTCGCCTTCACAGCGGGGCAACCACGGAAAAGACACATAAAACCGCAGTGCGACACTTCAAGGACAAGGCCCCTAATGTCGAGGTGATCACAACCGAGGCTCGGACCACGGAACTCGGCCACAACTACAAGTATTGCGGCCCCAAGGGCAAGAAGAAGAAGCGCTGCGTCGTGTCTTGAAACCAAACTTCACAAGGTTTACGTTTCGACCCCGTTGCCACAGGACAAGGCCGTTCTGTCGAGCAGCAGGATGCAACCTCGCTTGCGGCCACCTTTCGCTCCGGGAGGTATCGTGAAACATTAACGTGCTTTTCCTTCGCAGGAAACGCGTGTAAACCCATCGCCCTTCACCCCGTGATGTCTCTTGGAACAGAGCCACAAAACTGCCTCGTCAGTCCGACTTGCCCCCTGTCGTGGTTGAAGTACCAACAGAAGGAAAACACGTTTTCTCGTCGTTTCTTTCTTTTTTTTGTATAAACACCTGCTGTATAGGAAATACTTGAGGAGGCTACCAGCTGCAAAAGATCAAGGAGGTAAATGTGCTGTAGCCCACACGAAACACAGGTGAATCTTGGTTTAGTGGCGGGCGTAAGCGTTCAACAAAAAAGACCCATTTTGTAGTTGTATTGTTTCTCCCCCTCTAGCCTCCTTCGAAGTAAGCACACGGCAGCCCCTCGAGTGTTTTCTTGTCTAATAAATGCAATTTGTCAAGTCCTTCCGGGTGCAGCAGCTGGATGTAGATCTGACAGGTGAGCAGCGACATCTCCCCTTAATGCGAGCACGAGGCCAAGCTTCACGTGTTGAGCGGTACTGCAGAGCCACGGGCCTACGGGTCAAGTGGCTACCGACTTCCCAAACTAAAGTATCAAGGTGTGGTGCACCTTGGGGCTTAGTGCTTGCGCTGAATACAAGCTCGTAGAGACGGTCAGCCACATGACAGAGCGGACGGGTTGTGGCACTGTGCTGCCTTCGGCTCAAGTTTTGCAAGCGGTTGACCGTCCTGTTCCTGGACCCGAAGCGGCCTTTTCTTTTTTCTTCTTCTTTTCTCGTCTTGTTTTCTATTTTTCCGTGCTGATTGAAGGTACCAGGGAAAGCCTGCTACACGGGAGCCAAGCTTCACGTGTTCGGCGGTACTGCAGAGCCACGGGCCTACGGGTCAAGTGGCTACCGATTTCCCAAACTAAAGCATCAAGGCGTGGCGCACCTTGGGGCTTGGCGCTTGCGCTGACCACAAGCTCGTCGAGACGGTAAGCCGCAGGGCAGAGCGGACGGGGTTGTAGTACTGTGCTGCCTCCGACTCAAGCTTTGCAAGCTGTGGTTGACCGTCACGTTCCTGACCAGGAGCGGCCTTTTTCTTTTTCTTTTCTTCATATATAATAAAACAAAACTACGCACTTCTTCTCTTCTTCCGTGCTGATTAGGCAGACTGTTTGTCCTTTTTTCTTTCTATAAGCACCTGCTTTGTAGGAAATGCTTGAGAAGACTGCCAGTTGCGATAGATCAAAGGAGGTAAATGTGCTGTAGCCCGCACGAAACACAGATGAATCTGGGTTCAGTGGCGGGCGTAAGCGTTCAACAAAAAAGACCCACTTTGTATTGTTTTCTCCCCCTCTAGCCTCCTTCGAAATGAGCACAAGGCAGTCCCTCGAGTATCTTGTTCCGCGTTACACGACTCCCGGGGGGCCAAAGCCTTCCGCTTGCGTGCGAAAGAGAAGTTGGACAGAAAAAAAGGAAAAGGCAGATTAGTAATTCTAATTTCCAGCGATTCTCGCTGGAAACACAAAAAAATAGTTGCAGGCTCCCTCAAGAACTATACACTCAGCACGTCCGCAAAAGAATACCGAAATCCGAAAGGACATGCCCAGCAAACGAACTTGCAAAAAAAAGTAGCCGAAGCGGTCGATTCTGGATTTGGGGCTGTTTTTAGTAGTAGTGCAAACAATCTTGCCCATCAGAGCTTTCATTGAAAGCTCTGATCGTCGTGATCCGAATTTGCGGAATCATATCCAACTGTTCGCTTATGAGGTAGAGGGTGTCTTGTCGAGAAGGTGTTCTGGCCCAGAAAGCTAATCAACTGTACATTTGTGCTGCAGGGGAAATATCCGGCACAAATACCTTTCGCGACCGAGATTGGTCGGACGCTTGCCGCGTCGACGCAGGCTCACCTGTGTTTTGTGGGGGTTAGGGTACAGTTTCCTCTCCTGTTGGGATTTGGAACTAGCGGCCTCTTCGCGATTCAAAAGAAACAAACAAACAAAAATTACAGTTCGGTTCTTCAAAGAGCGAAGCCCGCACATAGAGGTCATCACGACCCCATCCCGCACCCAGGAAGTCGGGCACAACTACAAGTTTGTGCCCCCTACTCCCGCCGCTTCGGGCGTCGGAGGCTCCCGGAAGAAGAAGGACGGCGGCTGCTGCGTGGTTCTCTAGTCAACACCGACAACCGACCAGGTTCATGTGTGGGAGGTTCATGTGTGGGAGGTTCATGTGTGCGTGCGGGTTGCCCGTGTTTCTTGTTGACCTGTGCTTGGTGTGGATTACCGCACGTTTCCTCCTTTGGACGTGCTGATGAGTACGCTCACTGTGCCAACTTCTCACTATGTGACTCAGGAAGGGTCACTTCGAGGCGGTTTCCGTGTTGTAACTCGCGACGGTCGCAAAATTGCGACATGTTCGTCAATCAGATTCGGAATCAAATCTTCGCTTGCTCGTCTCCACCGTGCAGCACGTACGATGAACAGGACCAATGTCGATTGTGCACTTCGTCGTATGATGAACAGGACCAATGTCGGTTGTGCACTTCGTCGTATGATGAACAGGACCAATGTCGATTGTGCACTTCGTCGGGCGAGATGGCCAGTGCCTTTGCACACTGCGACCGGGTCGTCCTCGAGTTCTCTTTGAGTCCCTTCAAAGCAGGTGACAGCTGGCGGCAAGCCGTATGGACCGTTTTCGTGCTTCTTACTCATACGATGCGAGCCTCGGGTCTGTCTTGTCTTCCCCTTGCCCAACCTTGATTCTGGCCGCGCAATCTACCAGTGCTTCGTCTCGATGGAAGATTGCAAATCACGGCTTCCTGATTCCGTCATTGTTCTCTCCACAGGAAATAGCCCAACAATTCGGCTGCTCCTTCTTTTTTTAGGCTGCGCTTCGAGCAAGGACCGCTGAAACCGCATGCTAAAGAGAAACATGTTCTCGCCCGCTTTAAGCATTTGCCGCTTGTGAAAATGGTCCCAAGCCTGTCCAAGCTTGGCCTGGCCATTTTCTCTTTCTTCCTGTTGGCTACATTCCTCGATGTTCTGGGATCCGATCGAATGGTCGGCCGTTTTCTCTGGTCTTTCAGGGCTCCGGGGTGGCCTCACACTGGGAAAGTACATGGCTGGTGAAGGGCTGCGGTTGACTAGCACAATTTGTCCTTTCCTCCCTCTTCTTCGATTACACCACAGTCTTTTCCCTTGCAAACAAATCCCAAACGTAGCACTAAATGCCCATACCAATGCCAGTACTAAAAGAACAGCGTCCGCCCTGTGTGTGACTGCGGCTACTGACGGACGCGAGACCTCCGACACCGTGAACCACAGAGTTAGATGAGGGTTCCAGAGCAACTTCGTGCCGTGAACAAAGGCGATAGCTTCGGCTGACACCATTTGCGCACTTAACCATGGTTAAGAAGACGACCGAAAGCACAGACACAAAGATAGCTCAAGGCATTTGCAAAATAGCACGAAAAGCCTGTAGGCAAAAGCCCGTTTTCACACTTCTTTCTCTGCTCGGCCGCTTTTCTACTGTAATATCAGAACGGCTCAAGCTGCTTGAGGATACAACTGCCAGCGACATTAGTTTCCTGTCAATGTTGGGTTCGGCGCTATGGCGTACTTCCAGATGGTTCTTGGACTTTCCTAGGGGATTCTTTGCGGGTAAGGGGAGGAATCAAAATGGAAAGGGGCAAAACTGAGTCGCGCACCAATCATCCACGAACCACGATGGCGAAGCATGCAAAGCCTAGACCGCGCGTTGGTGTAATGTAGACCCAGCTCAAGTTCGCCTTCAGTTCTTCAATGTTGTTGTCAAGTACCGGGGAAGGGAGAGACAGCAACTCTCATGAAGAGTCGATAGCACGATATTTCACTTGCGAAGAGGTTGCCGCGAAGCCGGCGATGCAGATACTTGCCACTGATTCTTTGCAGTCTAGCCGATATCAGTCGAAACAGTCGTAGGTTGCCCCGTGTGGGGGCTCCCGGACCTGTTTTCTACTTGGCTTGTGCGCCTGTCACTGTCTTTTAAGACTCCTTGCTCGTTATGATGCTACTTCCCGTCTAATTTGCACTGTTATCGCGCAACCACACGCAAAATAAAAAAGGTAGGCGGGCAACAAGAGAACGGGCGTGGGGCGTGGGATGCAGTCGCCGCCAGACGCCACCGCGTGTACCGAAGAAGGTATCACATCTTTCGAACGAGATCGCTTCATTTGTTGTACCTGTTTTCCAACTGACTCTCGCGCGATGAAACCTGTGACTTGTGGACACAGAAAACGCGAACTGGATGCGCCTTTCTCAGATCCTGAAGCGGGCGACAGGCCGGAGCCGATCAAACCGGTGAACTCCCGCGAATGGACTGTATGGCAGATGCTCAGCGCTAGTGCGCTCGCCATGACTGTCCTGTTCGTGTTCGCTCACATGGTACAGGGAGAGAGGAACGGGAACATTGTGAGAGCGCCTGTGTTCACGAAGATCGTCGACACCCGACCCCCGGCCACACCTGCACCCAAGAAATTCATTCTCCCCGGAAGCGATGTCGGTGTGCGTTTTCCGGACTCCTTCGAGCTCGCCCCGAAAGACATCAAGATACTGTCCTGGAACGTCGCCCCCTTGTCGCAGAACCCGTTTGCCCTCTGGCTGCACGACGCTGCCGAGAACCCGCACGAAACGCTGGTCAAAAAAGCGAACGAAGTTCTGTCCGCGGCTACGATCAACGAGCTATTCACAGACGAGCAGTTTGCGCGTCTGCAGGACCGGCTGTCGAGAGGATCGCAAGTAACGACATGCCTACCGCGGGCGTGGGATTCTACGAAAGGGAAACGCTGGGCCGACTTCATGCGCGACGCGGAGGAGAAGGGAATCATGCTGGACCTTGAAGGGCAGACCAACCCGCTGCTGCAAAGCAGGGACAGATTCTACCGGCCGTCTCCCGGCACGTGCTTCGGCCTGGGCCTCGAGGGAGAACCCCTCCATGAGTTGAACGCGACCGGCTGGTGGGGGTTCTGGACGACGTACATGTTCAAAACAGACGTAGTTCGAAGTGGGTCGTCCGGCAACATTGCCGGTTTATTCAGCCGCCCTGCCATCACCGCGGAAGACTGCTACGGGACTGACATTCTAGCGCTGGCGATCTACGACGCTGGCCTGGTGCACGCCTTGTCGATGGCCGAACAGATTACTGGGACCTCATGGGAAACTGCAAGAAAAGAACGGTGTTCCTCCCTTTTCTTTGAGCAGGGTGCCGAGGCGAGGTTGATAGCACTTGAGAAGAGAGTAACCGACGAAGACGTCGTGTTCATCCACGGTGCCACGAGGAAGTTGTTGATGAAGCTGAAGCAGCGCGAGCTGAGGGGTGTCGGCATCCTCGCAAACTTCACGTCGAAAGCCCCGGCAGGATTCCGCCCGGGGTCTACGAACAACGTGTTGATTCTCATCCGGAACAAGCGGTTTTTTGGTCCAGCTGATGTGACAGACCGTGTGTTTGCCTTAGGAACGCACGAGACAACAACGCCCGGGTCGGTGTTCGCGCTGGCAGTCACCCGGCCTGACTCTCCGAATACGAAGGACGCGTCGAACATATTGCTGGTCGCCGCGTACCCGGAGACTGCTTCACACGCAAGTGCGCTCTTGCGCAGAACGGAAGAATACCTTGTTCGTCGAGCAGTGCGAGGACGGGTACTCGAAGACGTGCCGGTGGGACCCCTCCAGAAGGTGCTCATCGGGTGTTCGATCGTCGAACCACACCTCGCCAATAAAGGCTTCTTGAATCTAGAGTCTTCGGTCTTCGAAGGGACCAAGTTGAACTTTTTGAAGACAGGCCCGACCGCCGTCTTCAGCCGCACACTTCTGCAGCAGCTGCCGTCGCGTGCTGTCGCTCTCGATAAGAAGGCGGCGGACGTTGCCGAAGAGCGCGTCGACTTCATTGTTTTCAGCCCATTCGACTATGCGGAGGCCGTCGACGCCACGTTTGCCGGCGATAAAAATCACCCGATGCCCACTTTAGCCGTGCCGACGTACCGAGCGCCTCTGGGCGGGCTGGTGCAGCCTGTCAAGCAAACAATGGAAATGAAATCAGACCTGGCTACGTTCGTGGAGGAAGTCAAGTTGCGGCTCGCACCGAAGACGCCGTTACCAACCGTCGCTCCGATTGTTGTCCAGCAGCCGTCATCGGAGAGCGAGCAAATTTCACCTGAACTACAGGTGTCGGTTCCGAAGGATGTTGTTTACGAGGAGGATCTCACGACGCTCGTCAGTGAAAACGGGTCGATTATACTGCCCCACCCGAACGTCGGGGTCTACGTCGGAGTCCCCCATGGTGCGCTCGTGCCCCCAAGTTCGTTGACGGATCAGACAAACATCACAGTGTCCGTTGTCTGCGACAACGGCCTCGGGGACCGACTGGGCAGTCTGTATTCCGCCGTGCGTCTGGCGTATTCCCTGCGAGCACGCTTTCATTTGATCTGGAACATGAACAACGAGTGCCAGGCGCGCGCGAGTGTCCTCTTCGAATTCGACGGGACGTCCTCTTCGGTTGCCAACGTGTCGGCGACCGACAACTTGGAGACTCGCATGGCAGGCAAGAAGCATTTCTGGGACGCCATCATCACCCTGAAGCACCACTTCTCCACCGGGCACTTTATTGACAACGACGTCGGATCTCCGGATCCCCCTCGTGGTGACGCGCAGTGGCTCTGCGGCGATGCCCGCAAAGTTCATGCAGGTCCTACCGATCCCGTGGTCCGCTGGGCTCAAGACCGCCAGAGGTACCTTACGTTTCGTTTCAAAAGAGCAAGGTTGCAATCAGCAACAGCAGCTATGGGATAAAGGCAGCCTGGCGGCGGCCACCTGAAGCGCACGACTGCAGATACCCACAACACTGCGTTTGAGGTGCATAGCATGGTACCGGTGGTTGTCCTGTGTTCGATGGGTTGTTCGTCTTGTTTCACGCTTTTAACGAAGCCAACTCCACGCAGGCGCGGACTGCGAACGAACATCTTGTATCATACCGACAGATTGGCGAAAGGCGTCGTGCTGCAGGACGTATGTGGACTTTTTCTTCATGCCGTATGAACGAACCCCGCACTATCCACTACCGTAGCGGACCTATGCACACCCACGCGCAGTAACATTTTCAAAGACACCGAATTTCAGAATTTGATAGCGTCCGCAGACCGTGTCTGTGGAACACAGCCCAGCCAACCTGAAAAAACCGGCCACGCATGTTGCTGGACGAGATGCGCCGCCTATGCAAAGACCTTGAGTTGTTGCGAACCCCCGCAAACCCGTGACGCAGCAACTTCTCCCGCTCCGGCCGCGACTCCCCAAGGACGATGCCCTTGCTTCCGTTCGTTTTGCAAATAGTCACAGAGCCTGAGAGCAGCGTGTCTGGAAGTCAAAGCTGTCTGGAGTAAAGTAACAAGAAGTGCAGAAAGGTTGATCGCTTCAAGCTGGAAGCTTGAGATGCATACACACGCTCTTCATATTTGGGCAAAGCATCCCAACACCAACACAATACAAAGCAGGTCAGGCGGGCCCTGCAGTACTACAACTTCCGGATCAATCCCGCGATTATTCGCCGTGTTGACATATTCACCCAGAGACACTCGATCAACCCGAAGAACACAGTCGGCGTGCACCTCCGCGGCACTGATGCCAGGGTGCCCCTAGACATGGGCGACGTCGTGGCCGACGTGCGTCTTCGATTTAATACCCGCACGTTTTTTGTTTCCTCTGACGACATACAGGCCGAGCAAATTTTCCTGCGCAGCTTCGCGGGCCGCGCCGTCTCAAATACTATGAAGAAGCACTTTCCGGGCAAGCTGAACTGCTTCTTACCCATTCGGGTGGAAGGCAAGAAAGGCGCAGACCGGTTCAATGTGTTACGTGGCGAGTATTCTGTCGTGGACTCTCTGACCGATATGGCCATCCTCTCCCGTACCGAGCGTCCGATCATTGACGGCCTGCCCCGTGATCCAATGTCGACCCTGTGCGTCCTGCGGCTCTCCTGTGATGAGGAAATGGCGCTTCTCGCAGAACGAGCCCAACGAGGCAGTTCCTGACCAGTCGCTCTTTCTTCTCGATGTGAGGTGTTGATAGGAGACCCGCACTGATGCCGCGGGTCATTGGTCATTGTGGGTGTGGCGGGCTACAGTCGCCGACTATCCCCTGAGGTCTTGGCAGCACAACGGAGCACTGTCTGCGTGCGGGCGTACTTTTGCAACGTCTGTAAATGTACGCTTGAGCAATGAGCAAACTCATACCATACACAAGATCATTGAACCGATTCAGTTCACACGTCTGGAGAGCCTCAAACAAGCGGGGAAAAAACCTACGTGAAGAGAAGGCCCAAACTTGGGCGTGCTTCAAGTAGGGTTCACGTTTTCACAAGTAAAAGAATAAAACAAAACTACGCATTTCTTTGCCTACTCGGGCAGGTTGGCACAAGCCCGTCGCTTAATTGAGATTTCCATCGGTCCTGGGGGGAAAGGTTCCCCGGTACTACACGTCAACAACGTAGTGTCCGGTATTGTCACTGCCAAGGGGGTCCACCTGGCGTGTATTGGTGGTAGGTCTCGTCGCCACCTTTAATCGTTTTTCGTCGGCGAAGCCGTGCAGTACAGATTTCTCGAAGAACCCTGAAGTAGCAACGGGGATCAAAAATGAGAAAAGAAGAAGAAGAAAAAGGCCGCTCCTGGTCCAGGAACGTGACGGTCAACCACAGCTTGCAAAGCTTGAGTCGGAGGCAGCACAGTGCGACAACCCCCCGTCCGCCCTGCCCTGCGGCTGACCGTCTCGACGAGCTTGTGTTCAGCGCGAGCGCCAAGCCCCAAGGTGCGCCAAGCCTTGATGCTTTAGTTTGGGATCAAAAATGAAAGAAACACAAAGTTCATCGTAGCGTGGAAGGCCCTTCGAAAAGCCGAAGCCGAAGGCGGGGTAATCACGGGAGTTCTTTTTGAACGAGAAGGCAAAGGGTCAGTCCGCGTCGGCGTCCAACGGCCTACGGGGCCAAAGTCCAAGGCAGGATCAGCTCCGGCACTGACGCAGAGCTGTGTGCGCTCGTGGTGCTCGCCACGGCCCTAACGCAGTGCAGCCGCAGGCCACAGTTACACGAGTGCGGGAACCCGCACGCGGAATCCCCGGAAAGGAGACCCCGTCGTCGCGGTTCTGCGGAAAAACCCGGAGGTCCTGTGGGTGAGGGGCTACTGCGACAATGCGGACATCAACGCGGCCGAGCAATAGGGTAAATTAACGTTCTCCTTGTCTCTGCATCCGGGTGCGGAAACATCTGAACAGTTGGCAGTGGTCCGATTCGCGAGAATCTGCTGGTAGTCTTATTCCGACAACGACGAGGCGGATGATTTGGATTTCCAAGCTCCACTGTGCTACTGCGCGGGGTCCTGGGAAAGACCCGGTTGTTGGCACGCCTTGGCGAGGACGCGGACTATGTGCCCGCTTCGGAGTGCTGCTTTCCACTCCGGTTTCTTGCTTTCACGAAGCTCAACGAGCGAGTTCAGCACCGGGAAATGAAAAAATACTCGAGGGACTTCTTTGTTCTCATTTCGAAGGAGGCTAGAGGTGCTCATTTCGAAGGAAGCTAGAGGGGGAGAAAACAATCTAACAAACTACAAAGCGGGCCTTTTTTGTTGAACGCTTACGCCCGCCACTAAACCCAGATTTACCTGTGTCGTGTGGGCTACAGCACATTTACCTCCTTTGATCTATCGCAACTGGCAGTCTCCTCAAGCATTTCCTACAAAGCAGGTGTTTATACAAACAATGACACTTCATTGAGGAGACGGTAACATTTTGTCTTCTTGATTCCCTCTGCGTGGAACTACTAGTCACACTGGCTACACCGCGATGGAGTCAGCCGAAAACGAGAGCAAGACGACCAGTCCAATTCGCCGTTTTGCAGAGGACAATGCACGTGAAAAGACTCGTGACCGGAAGTATTCATTTAAGCTGTTTCTGTAGCCGTGAGTCGAGTCGTATGACTACTCTAAATGTATGCTAGCACACAACTGGTGTTCCGCCAAGTGGTGCTAAAAGTGCCCGATGATAAAAGCGGCCGCAGTTGTTCTTCTCGTGCCTTTCTCGCCCTTCTCCAAGCTTCTTCCCTCACGTTCGCCTCTTGTTTCGATCTGCATACTACAGCGCGAGCAGCGTAACGCTGGTGGTTTTGCACTTTGGCAGTGCATGTTGCAGATGATACGATGCAGGAATGCCAAACGATAGCAGTCAACAGCCAGCCTGGGCGCCGTGTAGAGATTAGCACATCTCCCTTTCAGTCAATTTCGCTGAGCTGTTGAGTGACCCTTTCACACTAAGCCAAATTTCCGTTTCGCTTATATCCAAAAAGCCAAATTTCGTTTCGCTTATATCCAAAACAAAATTTTGTTTCACTTATATCCAATGAGCCAAATTTCGTTTCGCTTATATCCAAAAAAGCCAATTTTCGTTTCGCTTATATCCAAAGCAAAATTTTGTTTCGCTTATATCCAAAAGTCAAATTTGCGTTTCGCTTATATCCAGGTTTGGATAAAAGCGAAACGAAATTTGGCTTTTTGGATATAAGCGAAACGAAAGTTTGACTTTTGGATATAAGGGTAGGCGGTTTTTTTTTTTTTTTGGCCCATGTCCGTCGGCCCACAGAAATTTACGCGCGCGCGCGCAAAAAAAAAAACTTTTCAGAAAAAAAAAAACTTTTGCCACAAGACTTTCTGCTACTGGATGTCACACCATATGTGCCGGCTATACTACTGGCCGGTCCGCTGTTGGCACTTTTGTGCCCGTTCTTGGTGGAATTTCTGGACGATGAGCTCAAAGATGAGTGTGATGATGAACTTGATGTGTCCGAGGGGTTGCGGTGGCAGTCTAGAGTTCAGTAGTCCTGAACGTCGCGCGGGGTGCGTTTCGACAAAAGCTTCCATAGTCGAATGCGAAGGAGAAAAAACACTCGGGTTTGAACTCGAGATCGCGGTTCGCTGGTACGACAAAGCAGTGACCCAGAGGACTGTCGATTGTGCGGGTGTCCGTCAATCTTGTATCTCCTGACATGCCCCATTGCGATGTCACGGTCCTACCGAACCACCGTGCGAGAGCCTACTGACGGCTGGTCGGTGGCATTTCCATCGGCGAGAATAAGCGCCAGCTACCCGCAGATAGTATGGTGAACTTCAACTTCTGCTTTCCTCCACCTTGTGCAAGGATGGTTGCTCTCGCGGCTTCTGCGGTGGTCTGCTGTTGAAACCCCAAAAGGCGGACGTCGACCCCGTCGTTTCGGGTGTAGTGGCTTTGTCGATGTTACTCGAGTTCACAAAGATGAACTGTTTGGTGTAAACGGAGTTTGTGTGCAACGAAGGCAGTTATGCTCAGGGGTGTGCGGTCTAGACTGTCAGGTGACGAGTGCCGTTTTCTTCGCAAATATACACCGCACCACAAGGCATTGCCGCCGGTCGCAAGCACCGTGAACGCATCGCTTGCCCCGCGTCCTTTTAATGCCTCCTCAGTCGAGTCTCAGATACGTCCCTACTAGTAGCTGCTTCAGGCGTCGGAACGCATAGACGCGTGCACTGCCCCGGACTGGTTCTGTGTGATAATCGCACCACAGCGGCAAACCCTCCCGACATGCCTTGCCGGTAAAACCGCGCACATTTTCGAGGCTGAGGCTGTGCTTGTATCCCGCGTGCTTCGACTGCGTCCAGCAGGAGCTGGCTAAAGCTACGCGAATCTTGCTGTTTAGATTGACACCAACGTCAAAGTAGCACGATATTGCTTGCCCAGCGCACCAACCCAGCACCAGTCATAGTCGGCTTCAAAGTCCATACACACTGAGGTAAACAACGTCTACGCGATTCGCATCGCCGTGAGGTATCGGTGTGATGAACAGGTTTTCGACTTTCCCGAGCCGGACACGCTCGTGACTCCGCCTGCAGTCGCTCTCACGACCGGTTCCAATGCACAGATCCCGCCACCAAAACTGAACCAGCCCGGATAAAATAGATTAAATTGGTCATGCTTATGTGTTTTTGTGGTGAATCTTTTGTCTCCTTCTGTTTTTCTTCGGTCTCTCTTTTGGTCCCCCGTTCTTACCAGTGATTTATATATGGGTCTGGGGCTCGGGGCCACCCCGAGCAGGGGACTTTAACAACCCGGTTTTCCGGTTCGGAAAACCGGAAAAACCCGGTTGGCCCAAAATCGGCCTAAAAAAAAAAGTCGAGTTTTTTTGACATTTTTTTTTGAGAAAAGTACCTTAGGGGCCTAGGAACAAATTTAAATGACCTTAGGGGCCTAATCGGGGACCTTTAGGTCCTCAAAATGATTTAAAAATTTGTTTTTCCCGGGGGAAAAATACGAACATGCTCAAAAATCGCTAAGTACAATGCCTGCACAAAATACTGGGCAAAATTTGTCAACAATTCGAAAAATGCATTTTGGGGCCTTTAGGTCCTCAAAATGAATTAATAGCTATTTATTACCTGTTAATAATGGCGAAAATTTTCACTCGAGAACCCAATTTTTTGGCACGAGACCCGGAGGGTCGAGTGCCAAAAAATTGGGTTCGAGAGTGAAAATTTTCGCCATTAATGGGTGATAAGATAATTTTATTTCACTGGTGTCCCAAATGAGTCACTCCAAACGACCCGGAAAAAGTGGGGTAGTGAAGAAAACAGAGTTACGAGTGTTTTTAACGGAATGAAGGTAAAAAATACCCAGGATATACAGAAAAAGGGGAGACCAAGAACAGAATCATGCCCGGAAGGAAGAGAAAACCTCACGCTGGGGGATCAACAGTTGCCGCCAAGTCACAATCCATGCCGCGAACAGTTTGAGCCTCGAAAACTCGGAAAAATACACGGGTCATGCTTTGCGCCGCAGTGCTGCCACCCACCTTGCCGACAAAGGTCGAACACCAGCTGACCTCATGAGATTTTTTGGATGGACCTCCATAACAACTGCACAGCAGTACCTTGACCGAAGCAAGCATATGTTAACATCTTTGGCTGCAGATCTGTCTCTTGATCACGCGGCCACAGATACTGAGGCCAGTGGTAGCACCGCACCAACACTTGAGGCCCCCTGCATTGAGATCCCTGCATTTTTGACTCAAGCACACCCTGTACCACCTTCGAATGTTTTCTACTTCAGCAACATTGCTGAGGGAGCTATCATTCAGATTGGTAAAGATGCTATCAAGCCGCACCCTAAGGGCACCAAAAAATAATCACATGGCAAGCTGTTTACATCATTCTTCTTCTTTTTTGTCGTTTTTCCATTGGTAACATCATTGTTTTTACCCACCTGAACCGTTTTTTCTTCACTCGTGACCAGTTTTTAGGGTAGTGGTTAAAAAAGGGGGGGTAGTGGTTAAAAAAGGGGGGGTAGTGGTTAAAAAAGGGGGGGTAGTGGTTAAAAAAGGGGGGGTAGTGGTTAAAAAATGGGGGTAGCAAAAAAATGGAGTGAAGAATTTGGGACCCCAGTGAAATAAAATTTGTTGTCCATTGGGAATTGTGCCGAAAATGTACTTGTCAAAAAAATTCGAAAAAAAATTCGAAAAAAAATTCGAAAAAAAATTTGAAAAAAAATTCCTGGCTACCGAATCAGTCAGCTAAGACTCCAGCTCAACTGGCGAAGGCCTGAGTTGGCTTCAATCTAACACAACTGGCTGCGGCGGGCCGGCTCACGATGCCTGGCTGCTCGCATTCGCCTCGCGGGACTCTGGGATTATCCCAATGGCTCTATCCCAATGGACCGACGCAAAAGAGAAGAGAAGCCAAAGATCAATGCGCAAGAACCAGCAGCCTACGGCACAAGCTGGAGGTGCCCGGGACCAAGAGGTCTGCCGTCGCCCCATCGTTCGTGTGGAAGCCCGGCATCCGCCTAACCGGGCACCGCCGAGGAACGGACACGGCATAGGAGTGGACAGGGCGACCCGGAAGGTCCGCTACGTTCATCTCGCCTTCGCCCTGACGATGCCTTTCTACAGCCCGTGAACCGGGGCAAGCAGCATTCTAGCTAGACTGGCCCTGGACAAGGCTCGCCAGAACGACGTTGTCCCAACGAAACTTGCACACCCGTCATCTCCGTATGCCACAGACCGGCCACCGACACGGACGCGAGCTTCAGTGCGTGAATCAGCGGCCCGGACGCCCGGACAGGAAGCGCAGTAGTAGACGACACCACGCCGTCTGTAAGAACGACAGGGTTGCACCCAACCCCTTCGAGCAGGCATCCGTAAACAGCTTCCCATGTCCGGACTAAGCGAGTTGAGGGGAACCGACTTCTCAAAGACCCTAGACAACCCACCACTGGAGCGATACACGAGGCTCGCGACCCAGCTTGAATTTTCTGCGCTTCGGCGCGCCTGGATAAAAGCTGGAGAGGCACCCTACCACCTTGCCAAACAGGGAGGACGAGGCGACCCCCAACTTCCCTGCTAGCGACGCGGCCTCGCCCGGTGCCAGAGTCGTGAGGGAGAACGCCCTCCAGAACGAACACCAACGTACCCTTCCGCGCCCGGCGGTCAAGACAATCAAGTCCAGGTGCCGAAAGCTGGTGTCCCGTGGGGTCGTCCCGTCGCCGCCCAGAGCTCCTGCAGATGACATCGTCCTGCGCCTTCATCCGTCTGCAGCAAATCTTTCAGAGGCCATCATTGGCCAGCTGCCGCACCACCTCCACGAAGACGTCGACGATGCCCAGCTTGACCCTCGCCGCCATGTCGACCGCCATATTGACTGCACGAACGCATGGAGGCTCGTCCGCCATATCTCCTGGTCCGGCGTCAGCCGGGCGATCGGCGACCATAAAGCGCCGCAGAAAAACTCGCTCATAGGCAGCCCCACTTCGACCACGAAGCCTCTGTCCACCTCTTTCTGCACCGACGCCCAGATGGCCTCCTTGTTGGCGACCGGTTCGCCCCTGACGGCCCTCTTGGCCCTCGCGAGCACGTCGGGCTGGCCCCGAATCAGCTCCTCGACTGACACGTCCGGGTCCCGGCGTCGGGCAACCCTTTCAGAGATTCGCCAAGAGGTTGTCAGGCCTCGGCGATGCCCAGCTCCCAGGAATTTCGCCGGCCACATGGCAGGCATCCAGCGGTCCAGACGGACCTCAACCAGGCGAGCTTGCACTGTGTGCGTGGCACGGGTCTACACGTCAACGACCATGCGCTCGACAGGCGCCTGACGGATCTCGGCAAAGCAAGCACAGACCGCAGCAGCAGTGAGTCTACGCGTCAGTGCTCAGGCCAGACGGATTTCAGCCAGGCGAGCTTCGCCGTGCACGCGGCACGGCGGATCTCAGCCAAAAGCGCGCCTACACGTCAGCTGTCAGGCCAGACTGATCGCAGCCAGGAGAGCTTCGTGCCGTGCACGCGGCACGGCGGATCTCGGCCGAAGCGACATCCACAGAGGATTAGAGTCCCGTATTTCCTCGGCGAGCCATGTAACTCCTTGCTAGCACGAGTCGCTCAGTTTGGGAATGCTGAGCCAATCTGCACGTCAGTTACCAGGCCAGATGGACTCATCCAGGCGAGCTTCACGCCATGCACGCGGCATGGCGGATCTTCAACCGCAGCGAGCCTACACGTCAACGACCATGCGCTCGACAGGCGCCCGACGGACCCCCGGTACGGCGAGCATGCACGCTGCGCGCGTGGCACGGCAGACCGCAGCAGAAGCGAGCCTACACGTCAGCCGTCAGGCCAACTCATCTCAGCCAGGAGAGCTTCATGCCGTGCACGCGACACGGCGGATCTCAGCCAAGGAGCCTGCACGTCAGTGACCAGACCAGATGGATCTCAACCAGGCAAACTTCACGCCGTGCACGAGGCACAGCGAGCCTACACGTCAACGACCATGCGCTCGACAGGCACATGACGGATCCCAGCCAAGCGAGCATGCACGCTGTTGACCGCAGCAGAAGCGAGCCTACACGTCAGTGCTCAGGCCAGGCAGATTTCAGCAAGGCGAGCTTCATGCCGTGCACGCGGCACGGCGGATCTCAGCAGAAACGTGTCTAGACGTCAGGGATCAGGCTAGACGGATCTTAACCAGGCGCTTCACGCCGTGCACGGGCATCGCGGATCTCAGCCAAAGCGAGCCTGCACGTCAGTGACCAGGCCAGATGGATCTCAACCAGGCGAGTTTCACGCCGTGCACAGGGCACGGCGGATCTTAGCCGCGAGTCTACACGTCAGTGACCAGGCCAGATGGATCTCAACCAGGCGAGTTTCACGCCGTGCACGGGGCACGGCGGATCTTAGCCGCAGCGACCCTACACGTCAACGACCATGCGCTCGACAGGCGCCTGACGGATCCCAGCAAAGCGAGCATGCACGCTGTGCGCGTGGCACGGCAGACCGCGGCAGAAGCGAGCATACACGCCAGTGCTCACTCAGGCCAGACAGATTTCAGCAAGGCGAGCTTCGCCGCGCACGCGGCACGGTGGCTCTCAGCAGAAGCGTGTCTAGACGTCGGTGATCAGGCTAGACGGATCTCAGCCAGGCGCTTCACGCCGTCTACGGGCATCGCGGATCTCAACCACAGGTAGCCTACACGTCGGTGATCAGGGTAGACGAGGCGAGCTTCACGCCGTGCACGCGGCACGGCGGATCTCAACCACAGGGAGCCTGCACGTCAGTGACCAGGAACGGATCTCAACCAGGCGAGCTTCACGCCGTGCACGCTGCACGGCGGATCTCAACCAAAGCGAGCCTACACGTCGGTGATCAGGGTAGACGGATCTCAACCAGGCGAGCTTCACGCCGTGCACGCGGCACGGCGGATCTCAACCACAGGGAGCCTGCACGTCAGTGACCAGGAACGGATCTCAACCAGGCGAGCTTCACGCCGTGCACGCTGCACGGCGGATCTCAACCAAAGCGAGCCTACACGTCGGTGATCAGGGTAGACGGATCTCAACCAGGCGAGCTTCACGCCGTGCACGCGGCACGGCGGATCTCAACCACAGGGAGCCTACACGTCAGTGACCAGGAACGGATCTCAACCAGGCGAGCTTCACGCCGTGCACGCTGCACGGCGGATCTCAACCAAAGCGAGCCTACACGTCGGTGATCAGGGTAGACGGATCTCAACCAGGCGAGCTTCACGCCGTGCACGCGGCACGGCGGATCTCAACCACAGGGAGCCTGCACGTCAGTGACCAGGAACGGATCTCAACCAGGCGAGCTTCACGCCGTGCACGCTGCACGGCGGATCTCAACCAAAGCGAGCCTACACGTCGGTGATCAGGGTAGACGGATCTCAACCAGGCGAGCTTCACGCCGTGCACGCGGCACGGCGGATCTCAACCACAGGGAGCCTGCACGTCAGTGACCAGGAACGGATCTCAACCAGGCGAGCTTCACGCCGTGCACGCTGCACGGCGGATCTCAACCAAAGCGAGCCTACACGTCGGTGATCAGGGTAGACGGATCTCAACCAGGCGAGCTTCACGCCGTGCACGCGGCACGGCGGATCTCAACCACAGGGAGCCTGCACGTCAGTGACCAGGAACGGATCTCAACCAGGCGAGCTTCACGCCGTGCACGCTGCACGGCGGATCTCAACCAAAGCGAGCCTACACGTCGGTGATCAGGGTAGACGGATCTCAACCAGGCGAGCTTCACGCCGTGCACGCGGCACGGCGGATCTCAACCACAGGGAGCCTGCACGTCAGTGACCAGGAACGGATCTCAACCAGGCGAGCTTCACGCCGTGCACGCTGCACGGCGGATCTCAACCAAAGCGAGCCTACACGTCGGTGATCAGGGTAGACGGATCTCAACCAGGCGAGCTTCACGCCGTGCACGCGGCACGGCGGATCTCAACCACAGGGAGCCTGCACGTCAGTGACCAGGAACGGATCTCAACCAGGCGAGCTTCACGCCGTGCACGCTGCACGGCGGATCTCAACCAAAGCGAGCCTACACGTCGGTGATCAGGGTAGACGGATCTCAACCAGGCGAGCTTCACGCCGTGCACGCGGCACGGCGGATCTCAACCACAGGGAGCCTGCACGTCAGTGACCAGGAACGGATCTCAACCAGGCGAGCTTCACGCCGTGCACGCTGCACGGCGGATCTCAACCAAAGCGAGCCTACACGTCGGTGATCAGGGTAGACGGATCTCAACCAGGCGAGCTTCACGCCGTGCACGCGGCACGGCGGATCTCAACCACAGGGAGCCTGCACGTCAGTGACCAGGAACGGATCTCAACCAGGCGAGCTTCACGCCGTGCACGCTGCACGGCGGATCTCAACCAAAGCGAGCCTACACGTCGGTGATCAGGGTAGACGGATCTCAACCAGGCGAGCTTCACGCCGTGCACGCGGCACGGCGGATCTCAACCACAGGGAGCCTGCACGTCAGTGACCAGGAACGGATCTCAACCAGGCGAGCTTCACGCCGTGCACGCTGCACGGCGGATCTCAACCAAAGCGAGCCTACACGTCGGTGATCAGGGTAGACGGATCTCAACCAGGCGAGCTTCACGCCGTGCACGCGGCACGGCGGATCTCAACCACAGGGAGCCTACACGTCAGTGACCAGGCCGGACGGATCTCAACCAGGCGAGCTTCACGCCGTGCACGCTGCCCGGCGGATCTCAACCAAAGCGAGCCTACACGTCGGTGATCAGGGTAGACGGATCTCAACCAGGCGAGCTTCACGCCGTGCACGCGGCACGGCGGATCTCAACCACAGGGAGCCTACACGTCAGTGACCAGGCCGGACGGATCTCAACCAGGCGAGCTTCACGCCGTGCACGCTGCACGGCGGATCTCAACCAAAGCGAGCCTACACGTCGGTGATCAGGGTAGACGGATCTCAACCAGGCGAGCTTCACGCCGTGCACGCTGCACGGCGGATCTCAACCAAAGCGAGCCTACACGTCGGTGATCAGGGTAGACGGATCTCAACCAGGCGAGCTTCACGCCATGCACGCGGCACGGCGGATCTCAACCGAAGCGAGCCTGGCCGTCTTCGGCCTGGCGCTCGTCAGGCGCCAGACAGATCTCCGCATGGCACTTCGAGTACTAGGCGGGATGAATCTCAGCTGGATCCAGCCGATCGACCGTCTCTCGGCGCGCGACGGCCCCCCTCAGGTGGACCGCGGCTCGTACCTCAGGCATCAGCCTGGCATGCCCCCACGCATGCTCTGCTACTCGGTATTCAGTCCCGGCGAGCAGTGGCAGGGCGCTCTCCAGCCAAACAGTAGACCAGAAACAAATGACTGATCCGGTTTGGTGGAGATCCGCGCTCCTGCCGGGGCTTTGCTCGGGATTAGCTGAATTAAACACCTATTTTCTGCGCATATATCTGCAAGTTTCCCTTTTTTATTTCCTTAGAGGTACCAAAATCGAAATTCTCTAAGTACATTTCTCAGCCAATTTGGCCTAAAAACAATTTTGGAAATTTCCTCGGAGGTACCAAAATTTGGCTCCAAATTTTGGACCCAAATTTTGGACCCAAATTTTGGACCCAAATTTTTGGACCCAAATTTTTGGACCCAAATTTTTGGACCCAAATTTTTGGACCCAAATTTTTGGACCCAAATTTTTGGACCCAAATTTTTGGACCCAAATTTTTGGACCCAAATTTTTGGACCCAAATTTTTGGACCCAAATTTTTGGACCCAAATTTTTGGACCCAAATTTTTGGACCCAAATTTTTGGACCCAAATTTTTGGACCCAAATTTTTGGACCCAAATTTTTGGAGTGTCACAGATTTTCCGTCTGAAAAGCAGCCCGTTTTGGGTCAAAATTTTGGAATTTTTGGGAAATTTTTTTTGGGATGGAAAGAGCTATCCCTGGCGATTATGGGCAAGCAATCAGCTCGCGTGGCGACCAAAATCTGGCGTGCAGATGGACAAAAGGTCGGTTTTGGGGCTGTTTCAAAAACCCAAAAAAACGATTTCCGGCGGGAATCGAACCACCGACCCACAAACCCCTGTGTGGGTGTGGTAACCTCTGGACCATGGGCTAAAAAAACGGCGGAAATTTTTTTTGTTCACTACCGAGTGAGAATTTTTGGACTCATTTTGAGTTCTTCGCAAACCGGGCGAAATAAGCTCTGAGAGAGCAGAAATACCGTCCTGGGACACTGGAAACGAGTAAATGACGATCTCGCACTTTCCGATAAGAATTCCAACTGAGCAGGCGCTAAAAGCGAATTTTGGCCCGAGGTTTGGCAACATAGCCTAACGGTTACCGCACCCTCCTGGGCCCCTGTAGGCCGTGGTTCGATTCCCCCGGTCCGAATTTTTTTTTTTTGCGATTTTTCGGTGTGAAAAGCAGCCGTCTGGAAATTATTTTCGAGGTCTTTTTGGGAAATCTTTTGGTTTTCGAGTAGTTCTGGGATGCGCGATTATGGGCAAGCTGCCAGCTAGCCCAGCGATCAAAATCTGACCCCCTCCTGGATGCAGAGAGAAAAAAAACCGATCTCCAGGACCCCATTTTTTCGGGTGCCGACCTCCATTTCCGGGGGGGGGGTCGGTCAAAAATTTTATCCGACCAAATATTCGGAAAGCCCTGTCCTCAACGGATTCAAACGTGTCCTCAAAATCTCGAAACCGACCATTTTCGGACCTGCAGATGGAAATTTTCGGCAGAAATCCGAAAAAAAGCCGAAATCTGTGACACTTTTTCGTGGTATGGGTGATAACGGAAGCTGGAAAATATATAACGGAAGCTGAAAAATATATAGCGGAAGCAGAAAAAATATATAACGGAAGCTGGGAAAAATATATAACGGAAGCAGCTTCCGTTATATATTTTCCCGACTTAAGGGAGCACAGATTTTTTCCTGAGCGGCCCACCGACTTGGCAGAATGAAAAGGTGGGTCCCCGGACCCCCCCCACCTTAACTTGAGAAAATTTTTCCCCGCAGGAAGTTCAACTTCTCTCTGAAGTTGAACTTCCTGCGGCACCTTTCCGGGAAATCGTTCGGTTGCAACACGTGCACGCTGCGCACTCTGTACCTGACGTACGTCCTACCGACATACACGTACGCCCTGTCGGTCTACGGCCCGTACCTCCTTCGTTCCACATCTCCCCTGGTGGCAACACTTGAGCGGCTGCACAACCGTGCCCTTATTCTCCTCCTCGGATGCAGGAAGAACACCTCCGAATTCTCAGCGCAACAAGAATCCGGGATCTTGCCGCTCCGTGCGATAGCAAGGCTCCGTATCGCCGCTTTGCGAGAGAGAATGCGGCGCCGCGGCACGCTCTGGCGAAAGGAGCTCGCCATGCACTCGACGATGAGGCGAGACTACGTTGACTTGTGCGAAAAGGCCGATACGGACGGGTGCAAGCGCGAGGAATTTGTTTTCAACCCGTTTGCCCCCTGGACGCCCAGCCCTAGGGTGTCTATAGTCGCCACCCTGCCAGGGAAGAAGGGCGACTCGCCTGCGGCCAAGAGGCGTATCGTCGTAGCCCGGCTGAATGAGCTTGACCCGACGGACTGCTCAGCCTGGGTGGACGGCTCGGTGCTCAAAGGTGAACCGCCGCCCCAGCCGCCGCCCTCGATAGCCGACAATTGGGACGAACGTCATCTCCCGTGGCTGAAGCGCTACAACGATAAGACGACATGGGGCGGGGCCGGACTGTACTTCGTGTTCGAGCCGTCTATCACCGACAGCCTGCGCAACGTCGCTGGTATGAAGCTCACCGCCGCCGGGGATCGGCGCACGACAACCCGGTCGTTCCCGGTCGGGAAATACGCGCACAGCTACCGCGCGGAGCAGGTAGCCCTGTACTCGGCCCTGGTGTTCTACAGTCAGCATCTCGCGCCGACGACTCGCCCGCTCCACATCCTCATCCTGAGCGACTCCCAATCGTTTCTCAAAACGTTGAGTGCCGGCCCGCATGCCCAAGTCGAGCCTCTCGCCATAGAGTGCTGGAAGATCCTGTCGGATCTGGAAGCAAGGGGTTATCTAGCCACCTTGCAGTTCGTCTACGGGCACTGCGGGCTTGAAGGCAACGACGTGGCGGACAACCTCGCAAAAACTGCGGCCCTCGCACACCGTCAGGCTGCGGAAGACTCTTCCGCGATTCACCCTGAGCCCTACCCGCTGACCGTCGCTGATGCAATCTGCCGCTATCGACGGTACCTACGACTGGATAGCAGCGAATTAGGTGCCAAGGGTGCGTTCGAGCGTGCAGACGAGCACGGGAACATCTCGCCGTTCGCCCGTATTGTTCACGGGCGGCCGATACCTCGACGCCGTCACCTCACGGCGCGGGCGGAGCGAGAGATTCGCCAGCTGAGGACCGGACACCACCGCCTGATCATGACGCTTTATTCTGCGTCGTACGTATCCCTCGGTTCGGATGAGCGGCGGTGGCACTTCCTTCCGTGCCCGATCTGCGGGGCTCGCTCGCCCAGCCCCCTGCTGCACTTATTCGTGCACTGCCGAGCCTTCGTTACAGCTCCCCTCAGGACCACGCTGCGGCTTGAGGTAACAAGGCGGATAAAGAAGGACCCAGGCGGACCCATCGACTCCCTCTGGTACTTCTTATTCGTCCACCCCGAGCTCGCCCTTTTTTACTTACAGAGAGCTGGCGCCCTTCCACCCTTCCAAGTCCTTGTGGCGTCCAGCCCTGACGATACCCCGGACACGACCGAAGAACACGAGTACGGGCTTGTGCCCATACTGTAGAGGCAAACCCGCGTGCTCTCCCGCTAACGGCGGTCGCAGTGTTCGCGGAACGCGGTACGCCGACGGCGCGACGCATGCTCGAAGCTGCGCCGCTGGAGATCCGCGTCCGCTCCGCGCACGCACAAGTTGGTTGGAGTTGGCTGTGCATTCGTCTCCTTTTTTTTTTTTTGTTCTTTTGTATGCGTTGGCAAACCGCAGCCCCACATCAGGACAACAGTGAGTGCAGAACAAACTGTCACAACCACGCAGCCGCCAGCAGGGAGGCACCACACAGAACCCGGCTGAGTGACAGGAAGGGGAGAAGAAGGGTAAACCGCGGCACGGTACTGCACGGGGACGCGCCTCGCATACAACGGACTCTCTTTCCCCCCCGCCCCTTCAATTACAAGTTGAAACGTGTGACCGCCTTCATATTGGCAAACGTTGGCAATACCACAGTAGTGGTATAGCCCAAGAAACAGCCCCGGCTGCGCCAGGCACAGAGGCCAGAGGGAAAAAAGGGCAACCGTCTCGCGCAACAGCGCAGGCCGACACGCCCGCACAGCTGCTAACAGGGAAGCAACAGGAAAGCACCACACGGAACCCGGCTGGAAGGCCCCAAAGGGGAGTTGTCGGTGCTTTACCAAAGCTGCCCTTGGTCAAACGCCGCCCAGGCCACCCAAACAACCAACTATTCTGTACCAGCCGGAGCGGCTCGGTGGAGCATCACTGGATGCAGGACTGCAAGTCGCTGGCTCCCGACCAACGGAACGCAATCACCAACGCCACGGCAACGATCGACAACCGTACCCGCCACACAACGGGGAAGCTCGACCGCAAACAGCGCGGCACATAACACTCATTCCACGAAAACGTGTCACAGTTTTTTGCTTCCTCATATCCGACATGTACAGGTCAAATATTGAGCAAATCCGGTTTTCGGGCTGCACCGGCAAGTCGTAGCGCAGGCGAACCCGAGCGACGTTACCGTCACCGTGGGGGCAAAAGGCCCGGCCGAGAGGCCGACGGCACAAACGCAGCCCAGGCGCACAACGGTCCTCGGGGACATGCCACGCTAGCGAAACACTTTCTTTCTTTCTTTATTTCTTTACTTATTTCCGTCTTCTTTCTTATTTCCCTCGTCGACCCCCCCCTTCCTATCCCCTAACCTGTGGACCTGTCACTCGTGCGCGTGTCTCTTGGCGCAAACGGGCTAGTAACGCCTGACCGTTCCGGATGCTGCTCTTCTGAGCGGCTGAAGGAACGGTGCTTGTTTTTCATTCATTCATTCATTCATCCGCCCCAGCATAAATATGTGGTCGAATTGACAGTGCGGCGGACCTCTACGGTGAGAGTCACAGGTTCGAATCCCGCCAGGGTCGATTTTTTCACCAGTGCGGCGGACCTCTACACTGAGGGCACAGGTTCGAATCCCGGGGTCATGTTTTTCACCTTTTTCGAGCACTTTCATCGAGATTCTAAAGCCATCGGTGACAGTGGTCCGTGACCGGTCCGGAAACGTTAGTTTGAGGGTTGTCCCACTTTTTTGGATCACCAATACGGACGTTTGAGGGTTGTCCCACTTTTTTGGGTCACCAATACTGACGTTTGAGGGTTGTCCCACTTCTTTGCATCACCAATACTGACGTTTGAGGGTTGTCCCACTTTTTTGGATCACCAATACTGACGTTTGAGGGTTGTCCCACTTTTTTGGGTCACCAATACTGACGTTTGAGGGTTGTCCCACTTCTTTGCATCACTAAAACTGACGTTTGAGGGTTGTCCCACTTTTTTGGATCACCAATACTGACGTTTGAGGGTTGTCCCACTTCTTTGCATCACCAATACTAACTACGTGAGGTCATGCGGGTCTACCCCTACACGACAAACCACACAAACACAACAGGTCAAAGGTCCTGAGTGAGAAAACAACACACGGCGGTGTAAGCGAAGAACAAATCAGATTGTGTTTGTATTGTATTTGCCCCTTACCCCTGCATTTCCCCCCTTCCATTCGGAGTCGAAGCAGCTACGCCGAGTATTTTTGCATTTAGTACTTCCCGTCAACTTCCCACGTGCTTCCCAAGTGCAGCTCTAAGGACTAGGGGGGCGAAATCTACGCACCACAGATAGGGAAGAAATGCGTAGTTTTGTTTTTTTCTTTTACTTACCGAAAAACACAAAACACCGAGAACACTGGTGTGATCCGGTGGCTTTACTTGGGTGTACTAAATGTTGTTGGGAAGTACGTGGGAAGTTCACGGGAAGTACTAAATGCAAAGAATTTTGCCAGAAATCGCCATTTTACCCTGTTTGGGGTGCACCGAATTGCCCGGTGCTGTATTCTTCGGTCTATCACCGTCTGGCTCAACGTTTTGACACCGAAGTGACCGAACGTGTTATGAAGTTTTCTTAAAACTCGAATGCTCGTACCATCAGCCACGTTCGTTGACCGCACTACCCTGAGCCCGAATCCTGGACGTGGTTTCAGGTGGCAAATTTGCAAATGATCCTGATCAGAAGGTCCTACTTGGGGCGGTTCAGTTTCCTCGCACATTGCATGTGGCTAAAACAAGAAACAGACCAAAAATGCCTGCGCTGCAGGCGCGGATAGAGTTTGAACCTCTTGGGCCAGTACGGCGCCGCAGGCGCCAAATTCGAGGTATGTAGGTTGCTCCAGCGATGAGTTGGCTTGTTCGGGAAGTTCGGCTCAGTGCGTGCTTCTGGTGATATTTGAGGTGTGGTGTGGAAGGCAGGCATACCCTTCTTTTCTGCAGCGCGGACTTGTCGGAAACGAGGATTCCGATGTTGAAGAGGGCCGACACCGGTTCTTGCAAATCGATTCCCTCCGACTCCATCATTTTGACCAGCAAGTAGCACGGGAAGCGGAGCCCTAACACGGCAGCCGTGCTGAGCACTTTGCGCTCTTCTACCTTAAGCCTGCGAGGTTAATATTTAACGTTATTTGCGGCTGAGAACGTGGTGTTCTTCTAAGGTTTTCCGCTGTCGCGGCTTGGGGTGAAAGTCTTCGTTGAATGTTCGGGCGGAACACTGCCTCTCACGCATGATTGGTGCAAGCACCATCTTTACAAACAAGCGAGTGACTCAAGGTGGCAACGGCAGCAATAGCAGCAACAGCAGCAACAGCAACAACAGCAGGCCCTGCTGAGCAGGGGACAGGTAGACATGATAAAGTGGAGGTTTGCCCAGAGGCTTTCGTGGTACTCTGTAGATGTGCTTAGCCTTCTGTCTAAGTTTTCGTGCGGCGCAATCATGGTGATGTGCGAAATTGGTACCAGTTCGAAGCTGCCCCTGATGATGTGAACAGCCCAAGTTGTCCCGTCGTTTTCAGGCTGACCACCTGGTCCAGACGAAAATATCGGGGAGTGTCGGGGAGTGTCGGGGAGTGTCGGGGAGTGTCGGGGAGTGTCGGGGAGTGTCGGGGAGGGTCGGGGAGTTTCGGGGAATTTCGGGGAATTTCGGGGAATTTCGGGGAATTTCGGGGGATTTCGGGGAATTTCGGGGAATTTCGGGGGATTTCGGGGAATTTCGGGGAGTTTCGGGGAAATTCGGGGAGTTTCGGGGTATTTCCTTGGTGGCGACCACTTTCCCTGCAGCCGGCCTTGGCGAAGGTGGGGAGGGGGCTACGCTATTATGGCCCTACCTTGCGCAAATCGGTCCCGTGTTTGGCTATGCCCCGAAGACGAGATAGAGGCTGAGGAGGAAGGACAGACTGGGAGGTACAGGTTGACACGGTTTGACACAGGTAGCGACAGGATCGGGAGCAGGAACCGTTCCACCAGAGGTCGTGCGGGTACAGAGACGATGCTCGTGCTCGAGTCGCAGCTGGGACGAACAGGCACGCCTTCAATGATGAGGTCTGGGGGATGGGACTGAGACGATTTTCCACGTGGAGAGGAAAGGATTGGACGTGCTGGTGGGACGCCTTCGAAGACGGTACCTCCGGCAAGAAGAGGCAGAAGAGGGTAAATTTAGCGGGCGGCGGAGACCGAGCGCATGGAGGTAGGCGGGCCCAGGCCACCACCACGGATGCCTGCAGCACGATATGCCGATGTGCGGAGTCGGCGGCGAAGAGACAGAAGCGCGGGCCTTCGCCCCCAAGGACGCCCGAAGCGACACCGAAGTCGAGACACAAGCTGCGACCATCGGCCCAAAGCGCCACAAGGGAAGCGGCGGATGCCGGCGCCAACACCGCCATCGAGAACGCCGCAGAAGGCGACGACACTAGGACGGCCGCTGGCAACGAAGCGGCGGCGTAAGGACTCGCCATCATCGAAGACAGAGACGTGCACTCCGCGGCGGGCAGAGGTGCAAGATAAAGTGCCAGTGACGAAGAGAGGTAGCACAGAGGTCACGAAAGAGAGCAGATGCAGATTCTCGCCACAGGCTCTTTGCATGCTAACCCTAACCACCAGGACCAGGGGCAGCTACGGTCGAAGACGGCAATTCGGGCGAGGAGTGAGGTTGATAACCAAAATGAGAGGCACGATGGCCATCCTGAAAGCAGGGTTGCAGGATGATGCTTGCGGCCGAGGATAAGGTTGCTATGGCGACTGGGACAGAGAGATAACGCAAGATAGAGAGTCCTCCTTCTGGGGTGGTCACGCCTTCACAGTTCCAGGGCCTCCACCCACCTGCATACGGTCGTCGACTGACCTTTCCCGAGGCGAGTTGGAATGCGGGTACCATCTCTCCGGAGATTTCCGGTTCCTCCCGTACTCTACAACTTTTCACATAAGTGAATGTGGACTCCGAAGTGGACACTCCTTTCAACCGGGTGCACGAATTCAGAATTCCGGGATGGGTTGACTTACGGGTCCCATATTGGGCCATATTAGGACCTGGTCCATGCTCGGGGTCAGATCCCGGGTAGCAGGTCGGTGTATATATACTACGCGCGCGCGCGTAGGCCGCAGACACAAGCGTTTCTGGCCCCGGGGTCGGGACCTCAGACCCTGATATCAGGGATATCCGGTCCTGGACCACCTCCTGAGGACCAGTACGCTGTCTGCATACACCACCTAGCAGCAGCACGTGTGCACTACGAGTAGTAGCTACATGCTGTATACTTAGGTACTACGTGTATACTACTGTTTCCGATACGGCTTCCAATCATCGAAGGCTAAATTCGGGTGCAGGAGCGGTGCTCGTCGTTCGGGACCAGATGGGGGGACGACTGGGTCTGCCCGGTTTACACGTGACTGCTGCAGCGTGGTCAGAAGTGGGAAGGTCATCGGGAGATGGCGGGCGCGAATACTTCTTGGAATTGAAGAGTTTGACATAAGGATGGCATACTCGTGGTACCGAAGGTTGCAACCGCAAACAGGAGTCAGATGATGGTTTAATCTGTGCTCTTGCACAAGACGCGTCCTGTTCCAGACTCCTCCCTGTGTCCAAGGACTCAAAGGCAGGTCCTGCAGGTTTTCCAGCAACTGCTGGTTCGCCTTCATGCCCTCCGAATCCACAGGCTGCAGGGTATGCCTCAACAACTGCCTAGGAGTCCAAGCTACAGTTGGTAGATGCATCCGAGCTCTCTCGCACGGTGTTAAGAAACGCCCTGCGAGCTATCGAGGTGCCCAAGGAAGAGGATCGGAGGAGGAGGAACACGGACGGCTCAAGAGAGCCGCGTCCGAAGCACACTAGCACACCTACCTGCACACCTCACCCCATCCACCCACCCGTCTACCCAACTACCCACCTGTTCATCCATCCACCGACCTCCCCACCATCTGTCCACTCAACTACCAACCTGTACACCTGCCCACCCACCGGCAGCCCCACTTTTTCCCACAAGAAACGGGCTGAGTATCGGGGAGTTTCGGGGAGTTTCGGGGAAGTGTCGGGGAACTTACCAGGAGCCCCGACCAGGTGGGCTGATCCCTTTTTCGAACAGATTTCATTTACTTTTTTCACCCCGCGTATCGGTTGCAAATTCTGACAGGTCAGAAGCAGTCAATCCCGTGTTTTTCATCTTTGGTATCCTACCCGTCACGGCGGGAGTGCAGAGCCCACGGATCAAACGATCAAAGGCGCAGCGTGGGCTTGACACTTGCGCTGTACACAACCGGCAACTGTTTGCCGCACACACAGGCTCCACGGACTCAAGCCCGCCGTTTTTTGAGCAGCCGCGAAGCTGCTTACACACAGGATCCATGGACTCAAGCTAGCAATTTTTTGAGCAGCCGCGAAGCTGCTTACACACAGGATCCAACGGACTCAAGCTTGCTGTTTTTTTGAGCAGCCGCGGTGCTGCTTTTCTTGGCTGAATCGCCATACCTGTCGACTATGGTCATGATGCTGGCCTCCATCACCGACCGATCGAACACCATAGACGACTCGTCGGCGGTGAGGTTCCGGATGGCCTTCCCGGTGAGGTCGACGAGGACGTGGCCTTCCTCGCGGAGGTTGCCGAGCAGCTCGACGAGGCACCCGGGCAGGCCGTCGCTTTTTTCGTGCAGCAGCTGCGCGAGCGTCGGCTCGACCGCCTGGCAGCCGAGCACGCGCTTCACGATCTCCGACGTCATGCGCACGCAGAACGGCAGCACCGCGATGGTCCGCGTCTGCGGCGCGCCGACGAGCAGCGTCTGCACCCGGTTGACGCCGTTGCCGACGGAAAGGGGGATGGGCAGCATCGCGTCGGACGAGTCGACAGACCCGTTCGCGCACGAGCTTCGACAGGACGACACCATGCATTCCCGTCGGAGCAGGTCTATTCGGATGGCTCCGAGGACGAATACCCAAGGTTGCTCGAAGGCATCGGCGACGAAGCTTGCTGACGCCTCGTCGAGCCACTGCAAGTCGTCGACCACCAACACCAGCGGCGAGCCGTACTGCGCCTTGAGGAGTCCGAGGACGACCGCGTTGGTCTTTGCCTCCTTCTCCCGCGGGGCCAGCGTAGTCAGCTCGAGCCCGGGAAGGGGCACGGCCGCGATGCGGACGATATGGTGCAGCAGCGGCAGGTGCTGCTGGAGCTCGCCAAGCCGCGGCTGCTTCGCGATGGCGGTCTCGAGGCTCAGCCGGAGGATCACCGGCGACAGCGCGCCGTACTGGTCGCGCTGCGACGCCTCGGAGCAGGCGAGGGTCACGACGGGCAGCTTGATCCGGTCCGTGGCCACCGCGAGGAGCCGGGTTTTCCCTATGCGCGCCTCTCCCGCGAGGATCACCGACTTGTCGGCGGTCTGCCCCCGCGCCCAGTCCATCACGGTCCGAGAGACGGCGTCCAGCTCCACTTCCCGCCCGACGAAGTCGAGCCCGCCGCTGCTAACGACGCTCAGGTTGTCGTCGTCCTCCTCGCTGCTCGCCAAGCTGCCCCGCTGGCTCCTCCGGAGGCGAACCACACCCCTGAAGCTACCTGCGACGTTGGGTGTGAGAGTGTGATTTGAGTGTGCGAAGGACCTGTTTCTGTATCTATACATGGCAGGTTCCAACGCTGCCAATCTTCTTTTTTGTACTGACATGTCCACGGCGTGGTATGTTGTTCGAAACAAAATTTCGTTTTTTTTCTTTTTTTGCAGAGAGTGAAAGCTCGCTTATCCGGGAGTTCGGGTGAGCCCTTCGACGAATGGGTTCTCAGGTAACGCTTTGTGCCCACCCCACTGCGGACCGACAACTCTTTCAACGAAGAAAATGCAAAAGACTCTCGCGACCGGGAACCGAACCCGCAACCCGGTCCGTGGCCACCGCGAGGAGCCGGGTTTTCCCTGTGCGCGCCTCTCCCGCAAGGATCCCCGACTTGTCTCAGCCGGAGGACCACCGGTGACAGCGCGCCGTACTGGTCGCGCTGCGACGCCTCGGAGCAGGCGAGGGTCACGACGGCAGCTTGATCCGGTCCGTGGCCACCGCGAGGAGCCGGGTTTTCCCTATGCGCGCCTCTCCCGCGAGGATCACCGACTTGTCGGCGGTCTGCCCCGGCGCCCAGTCCATCACGGTCCGAGAGACGGCGTCCAGCTCCACTTCCCGCCCGACGAAGTCGAGCCCGCCGCTGCTAACGACGCTCAGGTTGTCGTCGTCCTCATCGCTGCTCGCCAAGCTGCCCCGCTGGCTCCTCCGGAGGCGAACCACACCCCTGAAGCTACCGCGTTAGCGAACAAGTACAGTGATGGAAAGATGCAACGAACTTTGAAAAGAGGGTTGAAAGTCCCTGAAACCGATGAGTGGTAAGAGTTGGAGATGCGTTCAAATCTTAATCATTGCTCCTTCACTGGGGTTTATGGTTGAGACGTCTGGACCTATTCGGATCGTCCAAGCTTCTGCGACGTTGGGTGTGAGAGTGTGATTTGAGTGTGCGAAGGACCTGTTTTTGTATCTATACATGACAGGTTCCAACGCTACCAATCTTCTTTTTTTGTACTGACATGTCCACGGCGTGGTATGTTGTTCCAAACAAAATTTCGTTTTTTTTTGCAGAGAGTGAAAGCTCGCTTCTCCGGGAGTTCGGGTGAGCCCTTCGACGAATGGGTTCTCAGGTAACGCTTTGTGCCCACCCCACTGCGGACCGACAACTCTTTCAACGAAGAAAATGCAAAAGACTCTCGCGACCGGGAACCGAACCCGCAACCCAGTCCGTGGCTACCGCGAGGAGCCGGGTTTTCCCTGTGCGCGCCTCTCCCGCAAGGATCCCCGACTTGTCTCAGCCGGAGGACCACCGGCAACAGCGCGCCGTACTGGTCGCGCTGCGACGCCTCGGAGCAGGCGAGGGTCACGACGGGCAGCTTGATCCGGTCCGTGGCCACCGCGAGGAGCCGATGCGCGCCTCTCCCGCGAGGATCACCGACTTGTCGGGCCCAGTCAATCACGGTCCGAGAGACGGCGTGCAGCTCCACTTCCCGCACTACAACGCACGACAACTGCACGCCTCGACCATTGGTTGCGTGCAAGAAGAAATGCGTATTTTTTGTTTTATTCTTTTACTTGCAAGTTGACTCAACTTTGTTTGTATTGAGGTGTCATTCAGATGTAAAGCATTGAGTTCTTTTAAGTACATGAACCACATGGATTAGCATGCACTTGCTAAGCATTGAGTTCTGTAAAGTGCAAGTGCCATCAAGGCATGCAGTTGTTAAGCAGTGTGAGCTTGAAATGCAGGTACCACAAGGGGTAGGCTTGCATTGTCAAAGGCTAGGGTTACTTGATAACGTCGTTAAGTAGCGGGTGCGAAAAAGAATAGGCGCGGTGTTTGTTTGCACGTGCCGGGGGAGGATTAGCCTGTTGTGAGTGAATATGATCGGTAGGCTAATCTTCTCCCAAACACGCTGCCAGCGTTCTCTTTCGTGCAGAACGTGGGGGGCCCAAGACTACACTCCACTAACGAATGTACTTGGTATCGGTCACAAACAGTCCTGGACATGGCTAGCCATAACCCATAACCAAAGCGTGCACCAAATATACAACCCGTAACCATAATATGAGACGATGCCAAAAGGGGGGAAAATGTTTCTTGGGTTTGAAGAGCGCGTGGTGCTTGCACCACTGAGGCCAGGTTATTTAACCGCGGATTTGGTGAAGGATTGTTCAGGAAACGGTCGCGAGCGAAACCCGACCAGGTAACGACCATTTCACTGTCTTCTTTGTTTTGTGATGCGAACATCACGAGGTGCTGTCCGAAGACACCGCCCACGTGAGCACTGTTAAGCAGCGGTTGCCAGATACTCCCGTAGCACCTACTCACGGGTTTGCAGGGGTAAAAAGGAAGCCCGGGTTGGGGAGGGTGGTGGGTTTGGTGCGTAGTATTCTTCTTTTTTTGTTCTTTCTCGGTGCTGGTGGTGCTGCTCGTTGAGTTCGTATGCTCTCGGCGAGCCTTTTTTTGAGCACAAAACGCTGTTTTTCTTGATTTTGAGGCCCCAGGTAGGGTAACGCCTGTACAATGACTTTGACGCAGCAACCACCCTCCAAAGGAACTGATGTTGTCGAAACATCGGTTGAAGAATTCGCGAGGCAAGACGTGTATACGAAGTACGATAGGTCATTGGGCACCATGAAGAGACGCTTCAAAGCGACGAGAGCCTTTCTGGAGAAGGTCGCAGGAGCTGACCCGATCGGGTTTGTTGTATCTCTGTGTACAGAGACTGAGAAGGCTCGAATCTGGCGTGAGTGTCCGGTTCATGTCCTGAAATGTTCAACAGCATCAAGCACGAGCTTACACGGCGCAAGATCGTGCAGTATTTGGAATGGGTGAGGCAGCGGTACGCGGTAGTGGGCATGAAAGTTGGGGATAAGCTATGGGCCAACAGACAGAAGGGGGAAGAGGTGGCAAGAGGTGGGCGACCAACGAAGGTGACCCCGGAAATGAGGCAGCAGGCATTCGACAATCACGGGCAGGCATCTACACCAACGTCACGGGTCATCAAAAAGCTTTGCACCACAGACAAGACGATTGTCGCACAGAACGTTCTCGTACCCTTCCAGCTAGTGTACGAAGGCGATTGTTACTGTTGTCCCTTCTGCACAGGTGTAACACACATCGGTCCGTCGAGAAAGGTGCTGGAACTGGGCACCACGTAGCCGGCGGTACGTGGTGCCCCGTTCGTACGTGGTGTACGACACCTTTTGATTCAGGTCGCTTTCTTCGTACACCAGCTGGAAGGGTATGAGAACGTTCTGTGCGACAACCGTCTCGTCTGCGTGCAAAGCTCCGTGACGTTGGTGTCGATGTCTGCCCGTGATTGTCGAATGCCTGCTGCCGGGATACCTTTGTTGGTCGCCCACCTCTTGCCACCTCTTCCCTGTTCTGTCTGTTGGCCCACAGCTTATCCCCAACTTTCATGCCGACTACCGCGTACCGCTGCCTAACCCATTCCAAATACTGCACGATCTTGCGCCGTGTCAGCTCTTGCGTGATACTGTTGAATATTTCAGGAATGAACCGGACAACTCACGCCAGATTCGGGCCTTCTCAGTCTCTGTACACAGAGATGCAACGAACCCGATCGGGTCAGCTCCTGCGACCTTCTCCAGAAAGGCTCTCGTCACTTTAAAGCGTCTCTTCATGGTGCCCGATGACCTGTCGTACTTACTATACACGTCTTGCCTCGCGAATTCTTCAACCGATGTTTCGACAACACGCATTCCCGAGTCGCGCATTATAAGATTTTGTTCAGTTCCTTTGGAGGGTGGTTGCTGCGTCAAAGTCATTGTACAGGCGTTACCCTACCTGGGGCCTCAAAACCAAGAAAAACAGCGTTTTGTGCTCAAAAAAAGGCTCGCCGAGAGCATACGAGCTCGAAATCGGCTCGCAAACATGGTTTTTGGGGGGGTGTAGGTCCTATACCCCACTTGCCCAGTATTTTACTATGCCAGAAAACATCTGCCCAAACCCCCCTCCCCTTTTGGCATCGTACCATATGGTACGATGCCAAAAGGGGGGGGGGGGGGGTTGGGCGGAAAAATCCCCGCATAGTTCACCAGGGTCTGACGGGTACTGAGGCCCCATACCCTTCCTAAAACATCATTCTGCGTTCAAATACGCCCTCAGAAGCCTCCGGAGAGCCTTCTATGACGTCCCAAATTCGATTTTGTGGGTTTTTAGGGGGTCCCCCCGCCTGTTGGCCGTAAACCGCCATAGTAGACACATATGCAACCTGAAGCTGGGTCGCTTTTCTGTGCAAGATCCCAGCCCAAACACACGTTTTCGGCGTTCTCTAGCACTCTCCAGGTGCATTCGACCCTCGGGCTTCGTGGTTTCTTTCACTCACAGGTGTTCCGGGACGTGCAAAGATAAGGAGAATGGCCCCCTGCATTGGGGACAGACCGAACTACGCCCTGCCTGTCTATACAGGCTTTGGGGTCAAATTGCACCGGCTTTGGCGCCACATCCACCGTTTCGGGCTTCGTTTGTGCTGCTTTGGGGTCCATTAAACCTAAACCCTCATTGTTGGCATACAGGAACTAAAGAACATCAAGTAAATATGCCTCGTGACACGGGTATGCTCGCCCTCGAAACCTCTGTGGAAGAGATGAAAGCCCAGGACACCTACACCAACTGGAGTAGAACGTCTCAGAACATGAAGCGCCGGTTCAACGTAACAAAAGCGTTCTTGAACAAGATTGCAGGCGAAGACCACATTGGTTTCTTGCTGTCTATGTGGGGAGAAGACGACCACGTCCGTATCTGGCAGAAACTATCTGGCACATTCCCGGATGCGTTCAACAGCATCTCTCATGAGCCGACACGTCGCAATATCGTACGTAGTCTGGGTTGGGCTCGGGCACGATATGAAAAGGTTGGAATGACTGTAGGGGAGAAACTGTGGTCCAACAGACACCAAGATGGCGACATTTCCCGTGGCGGGAGGCCGTTGATTGCCACACCAGAAGCCAGGCAGCAGGTTAATGAGGACCACGAACAATTGGCATCGCCCACATCTCGCGTGGTGAAGCGGCTTTCAACTGAAAGTACTGCGGTCGTGGCACAAAACATGCTTGTACCGTTCAAGCTTGTTTACGAACAGAGTGAGATGAAGGACGATGTGTCGTACACGACATATCGCCGGCTGCGTGGTGCCCAGTTTCAGCACATCTCACGACGGACAGATGTATGCGACACGTGTGCGGAAGGGGCCACCATCCAAAATCGCCTGAGGGAGTATATCTCCAAGAACAGGGAGTCGCTGACCTCGCAGTACTGGCATGCAAACAGCAACCCGTTCTATCTCCTCAGCGTCCTGGACGAGCCTCGCATTCCCGCAAACGTGAAGAGTGCTGTTAGCATCATGCTGCATCAGCTCATGGAGGTACAACTGCATCAGGCGGCAGCCACACGACAAAGAGATGCGTATAACATTGCCATGAAAGCTCCTCCACCAGGCTGCGTCGTGGTAACCCTTGACTTCAAACAAAAAGGGAAGCTCCCAATGAAACCAGAGGAGCCCGGCCAGCTCTTTTATAATCAAGGTGCCTTCTCATTACTTGGCTTTGGCATGCATTGGCTGGTAGATGGAAACGTCTGCCGTCGTAACATTGATGTGCTCCTGCGAACGCACAACCAGTGCTCGTTTGCTGCTGTCCGTGCCTTTGAAGCTGCCAAGGAGCATTTCCCCCCGGACCTAAAAGTGATTTACTGGTCCGACTCGGGGAGACACTTTCGTTCGCTGCTTTTTATCAGCCGCCTCCTACAAGAAGATTCCACGATTTCGATCAACTTCTTTGAAGGGGGCCACGGCAAGAACGACCGGGACCAGCACTTTGGCACGATTGGACGTGCTCTCGACACGGCTTCGAAAAAGACCGAGCTGAAGCATCTCAATGATGTAAAAGCCGTGCTAAACAAGGTGACCAACACAATCGCCATACAAGTCAGAATCCGTGCTCAACGGGCCACTTTTCCGGTCCGAAACATCGCCAATATCATGGCTATTGGGTCCTACCAACGAGATGGTGACGGAGTCATCACAGTTCATGACTTCAGTGGTGAACCCGGTTGCAAACTTCGGGGAAAGAGCCATGCCACAAGATTCGCGTTTGTACCCAAGGTATCAAGCAAGTTGCCACTTTGCGAATCAGATAGTGACTGTGCTGACGTTTCCAGCAGTGATCGGGATGGCGACTCCAGTGCTAGTAGTGAAGACTTCGCGTCAAAGCTGGAGAAGAAACGGCTCAAGAAGCAACACGTCTTTGAGGCACTTGCTGCCAAGGACGAGAAAGATGCCAAAAGGGGGAGGAAATCACAAGGAAAGGTGCGAAAGCCTGCCCCAAAACCAGCAAAACCGGCTGCAAAACAATGCACGGGCAGGAAGCGAACTCGGAGCTAACCGTCTTCTACTGACCACTGAGATCGGCTGTTGACACAGCCTTCGGTCACCGTGTAACTCACTTCTTCAGTCACTCTTCGTGTCAACACTCGTCCTTCTCGTTAGCCAGATGCATATCATGCTGCTACCACCACGTGCTGCTGCTGTATCGTCATAGGTGCGCATAGCACGTAGCTCGTTGGTGACGTAGTACCATCACGTAGTACGGTCTGACCCCAATGCAGGGGGCGCCCCGGAGCACCTGTAAGCGGAAGAAAACACGAAGCCCGAGGGTCTAATGCACCTGGAGAGTGCTAGAGAACGCCGAAAACATGTGTTCAGGCTGGGATCTTGCTCTGAGGAGCAACATAGCATCAGGTCGCATATGTGTCTACTATAGCGGTGTACGGCCAGCAGACAGGGGACCCCCCCAAAACCCACAAAAACGCATTTTGGACATCATAGAAGGCTCTCCGGAGGCTTCTGAGGGCGTATTTGAACGCAGAATCATGTTTTAGGAAGGCTATGGGGCCTCAGTACCCGTCAGACCCTGGTGAACTATGCGGGGATTTTTCCGCCCAAACCCCCCCCCCCCCCTTTTGGCATCGACTCATATATATTATAGCCCTTTCTTGCTCTAAGAGAACCCATTCATCAACGGTCACACGGAGACCCTAAAACCCCGGAATTTCAAGCGAACTTTTTACACGGATTGGAAACGATAGTTATATAAAACGATCATTTTCGAAAGTGAAATATCATCGTTTTTTATCGTTTTCAAAAAACGATCGTTTTTTGCTTCTCAAATTTTCCTGTTGCAATTATGAACCAACCAATCTTTGGCGCGTCTATTTCTTGTGCAAAATTGACTTTGGTGGCCAGATTCAGCTGTTTCATGGCCTTTCATGTAGGAAAGGGTAGCCAACATGCTCTTTTTCTCGTCCTTTTCCGCAATCGTGCGCTTTCTAGCCCACTCAAGGATTATCGACATGTATCCTTTCCAACTCAACTCTGAGGCTGGCGGCGTAGACTGAAGGTTTGCTGCTCATCGAAGTGCTTTTTCTACTTATTTGTGGACTCATCCTCGAACACTAGCTGCAATTGCGCTTCCCAGCTGTGGCTTCTCCCGCCGGATGCCCTCGGCCGCGCTCCTGTGCTGTGGCGGCTTGTGGCAACTCTTGACCAAGCCAACAAGTTTCTGCTATTTCCAGCTTCTTGTCCAGCTCGTCCGTTTTGATGTACTTCTTCATGATTCCTGGGGGGGGTCGAATACAAGAGGTACCTCTTGTATTCGGCGTGCTGATCCTGCAATTTTCCCGAAAAAAGAAATAGAAAACAGCACCGCAAACCCGGAACCCGCGGGAACTCCCTTCTTCTTGGAAGAGACGCACGTAATTTGTGGTCCCGTCTATTTGGCACGGTTCTCTTCATCGGAGCTGAACGCGAGCACATTCGCCGAAAAAGGTCTGCTACATGGGCCAGCAAAGAAATGTCACCAACCAGTGGGTCTATTCCCGTCCTTTCCATTGAAAATCTGTGGGTTCCACGCCCGGTGCCCCGCATCTGGCAAAGACCCACGAACCACGCACATGTTTTTTGGTCCCCGGGTCTATTTTTCACGGTTCTCTGCATCGGGATCAGAAAATCGTCGAAAAGGTCCGTTATGCGGACCAAGGAAAAATCCAACCTTTTTCCAGATTTCCAAAATGCCTCTTCTATTCAAGGTACCTCCTGTATTCAACCCCCCCCCCAGTAACTTGAGTTTTGACTCCTTCACCTAAGGCAATGCTTCGACTCCGGCGAGCTCCGATGAACGGGGCTCCTTCAAAGACGAATCTGATGCCTACCCTCGACTGTCTGCTCGTTCCAGTGCCATAGCGCTGTCGTGGCAATAATGTGATACACAAAACCTTACTCGAACTACTCGTCACTCGACACACCGAAGCAAACCCCTATGGAAAAAAAACGATCGTTTTGTGTTTCCGGCGATATTCGCTCAGTCAGTTGCCTGTGACGGCGTTCATTGAGTTGTTTGAATTAGTTCACTTACAGTAGCTGCTGATCTGCTGCGATGGTCTGCGGTTTCCAAAGCGGAGCGATGGCGGAGCTGCGGACGAGTGCGGGGGAGGCTGATTTGGTCCATGGTTTGCGCGAACTTCTGTTGAATAAGGATGATGCAGGTTGGGAGGTGTGCTGATTCCTGAGGGAGTTGAGGGAATGGTGATTGGGTCGGAGCGTCTGGGGCTAAGAAACGGTTGCTTGGCCAGGAGAGGGGTTTGAAAGCGGGGGGTTTATCTGCTGCTGATCTGCTGCGGTGGACTGCGAGTGACAGAGCGTAGCGATGGCGGAGCTGAGGGGATGTTTGCAGGCTGGTGCACGGGAGAGTTGGTGATGATGATGTGCAGGATGTCCGCTGATAGCGGGGAGTTTCGAGGACTCGGAGGATTCTTGACGCGCAAGGGTGTTGGGGGAAGTTGGGTACCGCGAGAGTAGTACTTCTTGGGGTGTTGGTATTGCTTGGCCGGGGTGTTGGGAACGAACGCGGTGTGTCTACTGCTTCATCATGTTGTTGCCGGTTGAGGGGTTGCTGCCGCTGTCTTCACTTCTTGCCCACTGCGTGTAGGGCCCATGTTGCCCATTCAGCGCACTTGTCCTCCGGTAGCTGACTGCGAACGCGTAGAGCTACACTTCGGATCACCGCGCGGTTTCCCTTCGCGAAGGCATCCAGAACCTGCATTCGGGAGGGTGTTTTGCCCCCGAACTCTGGCCTTAGATCCGCCTCCGGTCGGAACCAACTGAGGTGCGCTGCGTCGTCCGCCGTCAAAACGTGATGGGAGGTGGCCTTTTCATTGCACCCTCGTAGGCCGCATATCTCCGTTGTGCCGTCTTGTAATACCGAGCGCCTCACTAGCGCCTGCAGCAGATCCACTGCTCCACTGACCTTCCGGAGCTGGTGCAGCGTCTTGCCGTTGATGCTGCTCCGTGGTGCGTTTAGCCGCTCTCGGAGTCTGCTGTTCCTCTGATGATCGAGGGCTTTTCGGACAAATCTGCCGATCTCCTCCATCTGCACTAGACCAGCAGCATCTTGGGCGCATACATACTGAAGGCCTGCGTCTCGGTAGACCCACTCCACATCAAAGACGCTTCGACCGTTCAGGGCTCTTCCTGCTGCCTCGTCCGCTGCATTAATATAGCGGTTGGCTGCGTGTCCCTTTGCCCATTCTATTGCCGGCGCTGTTGGGAACACTCTTGACAGCGGGTCTGTGGCACTCTTCTTTCCTGTAACTCTGGCTATTGCGCTTTGACTATCACAGTATCGGCGGTCTGGCCGTGTGTTAGCCACTATTTTCAGCGCTGCCTCTGCTGCCAGTATTGCACACACTTCTGCTTGCGTGCTCGACGTAACCGTTCCGTTAATCCGGGCGCCAAAGGATTGATCGTTCACCGTAACCCCTATCGCGCCTTTGGAGTGCTCCTCTATAAAGCTGCCGTCAGTGGCCAAGACTATTTCAGTGCCAGGTTGGATGCTTCGAAGCGCCTTAACGACTGACTTGACGATGGCTGGCTGTTGCAGCTTCCGTACTTTTCGGTAGCAGATGTCGGCCGTGGTCGGAAGTCGCGTATGATCCAGTTCCGTTGTATTGAGCAACGTGGCAGATGCGGCTCTCCATCTTTGAATTTCAGCGTACTCAGTCACTGGGCTTAGGCCGAATCCTAAATTGCTGGCTGTGAAGTCCTTTAGCCCCATTCCTCGTCTGTGTTTCGGTATCAAGTCGCTATACGCCGCCTTCAGTTTTGGATGTCTTGGGTCAAAGCAACGCGATACGGAATGGCTCGCCAGCACCGGCAGGACGAAACTTCGATACAATTCCGCCTTACCCCGGGTCGAACACTGATATGACTGCCTCACCAGCTTGCACAACCTCGAGAACCTTTCCATCTTCTTTGCATTGTTTTGGCAGCCCGTCGGATCCTGTGCGTGTAAACACCCGCCGAGAAGTTTTGCCCTGGTGGCGGTCTTGAGTATTCCGACGCCGGGGACGTTGATGGTGCTTTCGACTGGCGCAACTACTATTAACTTTCTTTTTGCTACTCTGAGTCCCTTGTCTCGCATCCACTCGACTACCCCTTGAACGTGTTGCGCCACTTTACTCATTTTGGTGTGAGACGTTGTATCGTCTACGTACGATTTGCTATGCGGCACCCGGTCCGGCTTTGGTGGGTCTGACGTGTAGAGGAGGAATAGGGTGACGCTCAGGGGGGAGCCTTGCAGCAGCCCCCTTTGTGGTAGCAAGGGGGATGTGAAGCCCTCGCGGGTGGTAAGCGTGAACCATTGTGAGCCTAGCAGGGTCCCTACTGCTTCCGCGATCTCGTCACCGAATTCGTCCCTGACGACTTTTACAAGGGGTTTGTGCGGTGTTGTATCAAAGGCGGCTTCGATATCTGCAATGATGACGGCATGTGGGTCCCCGTCTTCTGATCTGTCAAGCCATTCTTGGGCGTTCGCTACGATTTCCAGTGTGGCGTGTGGGTGATGGCTGCCATACTGAAAGTCTCTCTCTTTTAGTATCTGTGCGCACCTGTCCTTGATGAGAGTGTATATCGTTATGTGTAGCAGCTTCAAGAACAGGGGCATTATGGCGATGGGTCGGAACGCCGCTGCAGTTCCTTTGTGTGCTACCCCTGGTTTGGGTAATAGGAAGATCCACGAAAGCGCCTGTTCTCTTGGGATGCCTTCTGCTAACCACTGTGAAAATTGGTTTGCTAAAATGTCTATCTCATTCTCCCGTAGTGTATGCAGGTAGGCAGCTGAGAAGTCAGTCGTCCTCGCTTGCTTCTTCATCACCGCTATCGCTTCTCTCACCTGTTGCGCCGAGGTGGTGAGGACTGGCTTTGAACTCTCTTCCTGTACTTCGTGTTCCACCGCTTCGTAGCGGGCCATGTATCCGGCTTGGACCCTGGGCACGTCTTCTATCAGTGGGGGCTCATACGGATGCCGTTTTTGTAGCACGTGATTGCTACCTTCGCCGAGCACAATCGCTTCGATCCGCCTCCTTAGGTCCCGGATTTCCTTGTTCAGCTGGGGGACCTGCTCTGGGTGTTCACGCCGCCGGTTGAGCCTTTCGTTCAGAGCTTTCTGCAGCCTGGCCACTTTTGTCGATCGGAACCGCTTCGGGCGGAAGACGTTTGTGCCGGCCATAGATTCCTTGAGTTCGTCAAAATTGGCTGCCTCTTTTCGCTTTCCGGCTGGGTACTTCATCGGGGGAATGACCCGAGCCAGCGTGCTGGTGTGCGTGAGTGTCATGGCGGCATGGTCGCTCCCGCCCGTGAACTTCACAGATTCCAGTCGACAACTGGAGTTCCTCGGCACAAAAACTCGGTCTATCGACGTGCTCGCGTTGCTGCGCTGATAGGTCGTTCTACCGTTGACCAGTTCATTGTCGGCATTGGCTCGGACTGCTGACTCGACTCCTGGTGTTGTGTTAGAGTTGAAGTCTCCCATTACTACGTACTCGTCTGGGCTGTGGCGCATCTTGTTGATAATCCAGGAAGCAAAATTGCGGGATTCAGCTGCCGGTAGCCCATTCGGTACGTATACTGCCAATGCCCGTAGCGCTCGCGGACCGACCGCGAGGTCTGTGTAGCACGCACCCCTGTGGTTTCCGCTGCGGGTTACTCGGATCGGCGAGTTGGCGCGCAGTAGGATGGAGCTTCTCGCGATTTCCTTCCCTCGGGAGCTTTCGGTTGCTGTTACAATGGGCGACCATCCTTTCAGTACCGCGAAGTCCTCAAATACCTCTTTTTCTCGGCCAATTTCAGTGACTGCCAGGATATGGGCAGAGGGTAGTAGGTCGAAGAATCCAGCTAGGCTCTTCTTTCCGCACGCATTACAGCAGACTATGGTGATGCCGTCTTGAGACTCCGGATTCGGCGTTGAGGTTGTTGCTGCCGGATTGAGTTGAACTGTTGTAGTGAGTTGTGGGAGGTGAAGCATCGGTGCCACGTTCAGTGTCGCGGGGGGGAGGATGGGTGGGTGAGTTGTTTGTTGTGAGAGGTTGGGAACACACGCGTTTTGGCCCGTCACTGCCTGTTACATCCGTTTGCTAGGCGTCTTCTGCGGTGGTGAGGTGCCCGACCCGGTGCTGGGGCGTTTCTGACCGACTGACGGTGACGCGTTCTTTGTGGTCCCTTCCGGGGATGGTGCTGCAGTTGCTGCCTTTTTCGCGGCTGGTTTGAGCCTTGGTTTCTCCAACTTTGCTGGTTGGCATGTGTCCGTCTTCTGCACCGGAGAACTGGCGGCCGCGTTGTTGGTAGAACTCATGTCCGGGGCGGACTGCGTCAAGGTTTTGTTGGGTGTCTTGCTCGTTGGTGGTGTCTCCTCCTGGTCCTGTGAGCTCTTTTTATGAGAGGCTCTGCCGGAGTGGGTATCGCTGTCTTCTTCGGAGTCCATGTTCAGTACAGTTGCACCCGTCGCGCCTTGACGTGCCATCTCTTCCCTTCGAACAAGGCTGGCAATCAGCCCAAAACGGATCTCTCCCCCAAAGGGAGATTGAAAGGGAGTTCGTCCCAGCTCCGCCTGATCCATCTCCTCGATTCCTCCCAGCTCGTATACCACCAGTCCCCGCAGCAGCCCAAAGACTGGTCTCACGACCAGTTTTGCTTCCATCTTAATACCAACGGCGGCCAGGGCCCCAGCAATCTCTGCATTGTACGCCATCCTGTCCACTCCGACTACTCCAAACATCCCTTGAACTTGTTGTCGAAACGTTTGCCTCTGTTCCATCCTTCTAGCTTCCGATACCACGTACTGTCCGCGATGCTTAATCATCACCCCGGCTGCGTGCGCCAAGTCCGAGAGGTCCCCCCATCGCGCCTTGGAGTCCCTGGCCACCTGCAGCCTGAAACCGTTCGCTGCCGTTCGGATGATCCTGCCCTCGATCTGGGCTTTCTTCATTGCCTGTCGTAGCTCGAAGAAGGGGAGAATCGTCGCGTCCGCTCTGCTTGCCGATGTTTGGAACGCCTCCAGGGCTTCGCTGTCCGAATTCTCGATAGCCCATTTAACGAGGTGGGCGGAAAAGCCTTTTGATGCGAACTCGTCAATTAGCACCTCAACGTCAACCGAGTCACGTAGAACCAACAGTTTGCATGCATTCCCTGAGTAGAACCCCGCCGCGTGGAGGATATTCGTGACCGCATCGCCCGCTTGTTCGACTGCATCGGCAACCTTCTCTTGCGGCCCACTAATCGCTAGCAGGTGCTCCAGGTGATCCTTCATGCTGTGGAGCTGGATCACAACTCTTTCGGAATGCGTGGACATGGTGGTTTTTTTTTTTTTTTCCCCCTCCCTTCAGAGTCCCTTGTCTCTCCTCCTCCCCACAATAAAGTACAGAAACAATAAAGTACAGAAACTGTTTTTTTTTTTTCACGATCGTTTTTTTTTTAGGCCAAAATCACGAATTCTCGTAAGCGATCGTTTCCAATCCGTGTTTTATTTGTTCTTCGCTTACACCACCGTGTGTTGTTTTCTCACTCAGGATTTTTTGACCTGTTGTGTTTGTGTGATTTGTCGTGTAGGGGTAGACCCGCATGACCTCACGTCCGTTCAACACGTGGTTCGGTAGTTACAGCACTTGGGATCCCTTCTGTTCTTTGTCGGGCAGCATCGTCGAGCATTTCCTTTCAAGCTGGCGCTTATGTAAAAAAAATGAGCCCGCCAGGCGAATGCATACTCGCTTTGTCCACGCCGATGCCGTGGGGGATGGCGTCCTCGTACAGCGCCGCCTCCTCGTCGTCGTCGTCGTCCGGGGCCAAGGCGCCTTTGGCGATGGTACCCAGGTACTTGCCGGGTTTTCCGGCGACGCGGGCCTTTTTGGGCACGTCTCGCTCCCTGTTGAGCAGGTGCGCCGTGGCCGACCGTTTGCTCGCGTGGGACAGCGTCGACTTGCGGGTCGCGACGGAGGACGCGGAGCTCATGGAGTACATCGAAGATCCCGAGGACAACGACGAACCAGGGGACGGCAGGTCGGTTTCTCCGTTTTGGACCCGGGCTACCGCATAAGCTCGGTCGCACTCATTCACGACGTGGTAGCACATGATCGGGCGGTCTTGCCCTTTCAGCAAGAGTGAGTCGCCTTCTACGATCGCGTGGCCGTGGCACGACACTTTTTGGACGTCCTTCCCGGCTGCGGTGTCTTCGTCTATTATGATGTGCCGCTTCCCGGGCCTGAATTGCTCGGCTTTCATCATCAATCGGGCCGCGATGTTAACCCCATCGCCCAACACGGTGTATTCGTTCCGTTGGTCGGAGCCTGTCATTCCGCAGAAAACGACTGCTCGTGAGATGCCGATCGCCGTGACGCAAGAGCAAGCCTTTATCATCTTCTTCCCCGCTTTCAGCGAGAACTGCAGGGCCCTGTACGCGTCCGACTCGTGGCCGTGCAGCGGGATCCCGAAGAGGCAGAGGCAGATCAGCCCTTTGTCGTCGAGCACCACCTTGTTCAACACGCCGCCCACCTTCGCCAGCTCCTTCTGCACCTCGCCCAGCGCCGCGTCGATCTGCGCCTGCAACTCGGCCGGCGGCAACCGCGAGTCGATCGAGACGAACTTGATGAACACCGTGCTCACCGTTCGAAGCTCCCCGTGGCTTTGCAACGACTCCGCCGCCTGTATGACGGTGTCCCACACGAAGAGGGCTGCTTTTTCCTTCGCGTGGGCCGGCAAGGGGGTGGGGTGGCACGTCACCGACGGAAACGGGAGCCCGAGGAGGGTCCTTTTGAGCTCGGTTTTCGCGACGGACGATACGAAGACTTCCATGGAGGGCGAGTTGGTGCTTTTTTTGATGTCCTGGACCATGGACAGAGCGGCGGTTTCAACCGCGAGCCCTGCTTCTCGCGCAAGCCTCGCGAGGTCGCTGGAGACCACCAGCTCGCCGTCGGCCCCGGAGGCGGCTGCGATCCCCGCCAGCTCGACAGGTTCGCCGGTCACGAGGAACTTCCACTGGCCTGACTCCGGTGCGCCTTTGCCACCGACGGTCAACCCAGCGAACTTTCCGGATGCCCCGCCGATGTGTAAAGACATGCTGCACACAACGGGCGGGCCGCCGTCCGCGTCGATGGAGAAGGAATACCGGCCTGTCTCCGCGAGGAGGGCGTCTCCGCAGAGGATCGACATGGCTGCGGCGTCGCCGGGGGCCACGCCGCTCCACGCGACCATCATCGCGTCGCCGGAGAAAAAGATGATATCGCCGTGGTGGCGCTTCACGACCGCGATCAGCTGCGCGAAGTACCGGTTGAGGTGGAAGGATAGCTGCTCGGCGCCGTCGTCGGTGAACTGCTGGAGCCGGCAGGCCACCGACGAGAAGCCGGACACGTCGACGAACACGAGGGTCCCCTCGTACTCCACCACGGCCGACTCCACAGGCTCGTCGAGGACCAGCTGCGGCAGAACCGCGACCGGGAGCAGCGCCAGCAGCTTTTCATCGGGAAGCGACAGCACCCGGCACCCCTTGAAGGGCATTGCCCTCCCCGCCAGCCGCCCCCCCTTTTCAGAGTGAGAATTCGTTTGAGGTTCGTGAAGTCTCCGGGTGTCCATCGTCAAAAAAGGTTGCTCATGATATTGTACACCAATGCATAATAGTATCTTACACGTGGCAGTGGCTGTGCCTGTGCGTGTGCGTATTGCCGACTTTTCTTCGACTTAGAGTTAAAGTTCACTTGAGAATCCGGGATTTTAGAGTCTTCGGGTGACCTTCGTCGAATGGGTTCTTTGTAGTAGTCGTTTTTCTCCCTGACTTGTTCCCGGAGAAGGACAACACATACTACTACAGACTGTAGTAGTCGTGCATTAGTATGCATAATATCATCATACACGTGGCTGTGCCTGTGCGTGTGCGGATTGCCGACTATTCGACTTGTTCTTGCTGGCCATGTCCGGGACCGATTGTGACCGACACCAAGTACATTACTTCAAGGGGTGTGTGGGCCTTTGAAGCGTGGATGATGCCTCTCGCGCTGCTCCCCTTGAGGTTCCTGGCTCATGCCATCAGGCGTGGGCCAGGGCCAGGGAGGCTGTTCGGAGGTCACCACCATTACTGCAAGGGGTGCAGTCTTGTCTTTTTGCAGGATCTACTTGTTGCTGGTCCATGGCATTGGATGGTATCTTCTGCCCTCGATGACTTGGCACGTCTGCCGTCATCTGCAACCGAAGGACGGAGAGAGCCAGGAGCAGCAAACGGCTTTGAAACGGGAAAGAAGTACTGAGCCTGCAGTGGAACTGGGAACGGGGAGGCCCGTGGGGGGACACTTTGGCAGCTCTCTAAGTAAAGAGCTGCGCCGGGGGGGGATGTCCGCAGGTTCTCAGGATACGGCGCGAGATCAAAGATGCGATCGGTGGAAATACTCGAGGGGCTGTCTTGTGCTTACTTCGAAGGAGGCTAGAGGGGGAGAAACAATACAACTACAAAGCGGCTTTTTTTTGTTGAACGCTTACGCCCGCCTCTGAACCCAGATTCACCTGTGTTTCGTGTGGGCTACAGCACATTTACCTCCTTTGATCGTTTGCAGCTGGCAGCCTCCTCAAGTATTTCCTACAAAGCAGGTGCTTATACAAAACAAAAAGCTGGTGATGTACTACACCCTGACCCCGACCTCCATTGGTGTACGGCACGGCGCTGCAATCTTGCGAAAACGGTTGAGTCCAAGGGCAGATGTTTCCAGCTGACAATCGCAGGCTCTCTGTTGATTGAGGACTGTTTCTCACACCCCTCAGGATGTGACGGTGCAAGAAAGGAGAAGAAGAAGCGGCAGGGAGACGAGAAAATGTTCACTCCGCACACCCGTGTCACAACAAAAGCGACTAGCGCCGGTTGGATGCGGGCAACTGCACCTTGGTACCACCAACACCGTCTGGGTGCTTCCAGGCAACGCGCAATCGGGGGTATGGTGATTTATACCTAAAGCTCGCACCCACGCGGCGTTGACTGAGGCTGGTCTTTGAAGGGGCTGCCTTGATGTTACTTTGATCAAACTCACACTACGAACTAGGCATTTTTTGCTTTAGCTACATGCAATGTGTGAGGAAACTGAACCACCGAGTGGGACCTACCACGACTATTGGCCAATTTGCCACCTGAAACCACGTCCTCGATTTGGGTGCAGGGTAGAGCCGTCAACGAAAACTCTAGCTTCCCTTTCTTCTTTCTCCCGCTCTCGCGGTGTAAGGTTTCTTCGCGTGCACAGGGTATAAACTTCCCTGGGGAGCTTCCTGTACTAGCACTTTTTCGTCCACTTCTTTTTTTGACTTTCATGTGCAACCGTTGTTCCGGAAGTGTTCCCGTCGGTACGAATGTACTAACAGGAATGTATTGCCAAGAATCAATCTTCCTCACGCGCTGTGGCGTGTGTGTGTCAGTATGGGAAAGGAGGCATTCGCTACCACCTACCGGTGCCGCTTGCATAACGCGAGAGCAGTTCGATGGCGGTGCGCACTGCTGCAGCGCACCGCACGCTGTGCCGCAGGAGCACGACGCCGGGACCCCCGGCGACGAGGGGCTGCAAAAACTGCAGGAACCCCGCCGACTCGGCGGCAACGGCCCGCAGACGGCCCGCTTCGGCCGGACCCGAAGCCTGGCCGCACTCCAGGGCGAACGACGCCAGCAGCCGGGCGCACGCGGTCTCCAGCAGGACGAGGTCGACCCCCCAGGGAACGGTGCGGGCAGCGAAGCCGAGGGTGTCCCTGGCATCGGCGCACGTCAGCTGGCAGGACAGCCAGCGCTCAGTGGCCGCGGCCGCGAGGCTGGCGACCTTCTGGCCGAACTGCTCCGCCGTCGCTGCGGCTGGGTCTGCTCGATGGTGCTCCGTCTCGTCCTGCAACACGCTGCATGCGCTGTCGTGTGGGTCACGATGGTGCTGTGACACTTCCTGCAACACGCTGCATGCGCTGCCGTGTGGGTCACGATGGTGCTGTGACACTTCCTGCAACACGCTGCATGCGCTGCCGTGTGGGTCACGATGGTGCTGTGACACTTCCTGCAACACGCTGCATGCGCTGCCGTGTGGGCCACGATGGTGCTGTGACACTTCCTGCAACACGCTGCATGCGCTGCCGTGTGGGTCACGATGGTGCTGTGACACTTCCTGCAACACGCTGCATGCGCTGCCGTGTGGGTCACGATGGTGCTGTGACACTTCCTGCAACACGCTGCATGCGCTGCCGTGTGGGTCACGATGGTGCTGTGACACTTCCTGCAACACGCTGCATGCGCTGCCGTGTGGGTCACGATGGTGCTGTGACACTTCCTGCAACACGCTGCATGCGCTGCCGTGTGGGCCACGATGGTGCTGTGACACTTCCTGCAACACGCTGCATGCGCTGCCGTGTGGGTCACGATGGTGCTGTGGCACTTCCTGCAACACGCTGCATGCGCTGCCGTGTGGGTCACGATGGTGCTGTGACACTTCCTGCAACACGCTGTCTTCGCTGTCGCGGGGGTTGCAGGCGGCACGCGGTGCGTCCCCGCCGCCGCCTGCGGCGGCACGGCTCTGCAAGAGAGCGGCGACTTCGCCGGCTGCGACGAGCCACGGGATCAAGCACGACGGCGGGATCGGCGGCGCTTCCGGCCCGAAGGCCCGGAAAACGAACTCCGTGCCGCAAACGCGCAACTCCGTCTCGGCAGCAGCGTCCTCGTCGTCCGGAGGCGCCTCTGCAGCCCGGTCCCTGTTGGGTGCGTGTTGAAATGCCTGGCTATCAGTGGATAACGTGAGCTAATACTCCTGCTCTTCCCCCGAAAACGGCAGCCCGGTCCCCTGTTGGGTGCGTGTTGAAATGCCTGGCTATCAGTGGATAACGTGAGCCAATACTCCTGCTCTTCCCCGAAAACGGCAGCCCGGTCCCCTGTTGGGTGCGTGTTGAAATGCCTGGCTATCAGTGGATAACGTGAGCCAATACTCCTGCTCTTCCCCCGAAAACGGCCTGAGCTCGAATACGCGGCGCTTATAAGGATGCCTGGGCCTTGCCCGAAGCCACGCGCGGCTGGGGTGGGCCGACGAGGGTATGTCGGCAAGTGATCGAACCTTTGGGTGGAGCGGCAGCGAAGACCGCCCGCATCCATACAATGAAGGGCAACCAAGATTAGTAAAGGGGGGGGTCGAATAATAACAGATATTTGACACACGTCTGGTTGTCTAAAAACACTACCACTATTTGATCCTGCTACTGCTCGGCTACCCGGAACTTTTTCTATTATTCGACAAATCGAATAATAACACAGGTGTTAGTATTCGACCCCCCCCTTTAGTACACGGTGAACTCCAGCCTCTGAGATGGAGTTAAATCGGGAGGTCCGAAAAGGGCATGTGCCACACCCGCAAAGGGCATGTGCCACACCCGAAAAGCGGGTGTGGACACCCGCAAAGCGGGTGTGAAAGTTGGATTTTCGTGTGTAAATACCTGTGTTCTCATCAGTATTCTGGACTGACTTTGCCTTTTCCCCCAATTTCTCAGATACCTGTTCGTTGATACCTCAAGAAAACATCATCCAGCGACTCACACACTCTTAAACACAACGATGCCACTGTCCTCAAGTATGCCACGAACACCTGAAGACAACAAGCGGAGGCGCACGATCGAGGGCAGCGACAATGGCAGCGACTGCGAAGCCAACAACACGGCAACCTCCGACGTTGTCCCCAACTTTATTGAGGCATACCTCGTAAAGAAGGTCGGAGCAGCGATAAGGTTGAGCAGCCTGCGTCAGCTCGTTTCCGAGGTGACAGGAGTAAGGCTCCACAAAAAGTCGCCGTTGTTGATGCAGGTCATCACCGACTTCATAAAGCCGCCGAAATTCACAGCGGGGGAGGTTACAGCAATGACGAAGGCGAGAACCCTTCCGGATCAATACCGCATTGAAAGCAAAGTGCGCAACGTCCAAGATGTGAAGGTTGTTGGTGTCACGCTCAGAAGCAAGCCGATCACGGCGTGGAGACAGCAGACACATGCTAAGCACGCGCTGTACAACAAAGTGGTTCAAGCCACTAAGCCCACGTTCCGCGGAGCGGATCTCCTGGCCGTTCTGTCGTCAATTACGCAGGCCCAGAACACGGATGCGGACGAGCCGTCGAAGCCCATACGCATCGCCTTCCCAATTACGACGCCGGGTGCAAAAGAGCAAGGGTTCCATGTGACCTCTACGGACATGATGACCTGATCAGCGCGGCAGTGAAGGGAAGCTCGCAGAAGAAAACAGAAAAAGAAAGGTCAAAGTGATGCTGCCGCCCGTGCGGGAACACCGCCGCAGGAGGCCCTCACGAGCGGAAGTTTACGGGTGACTGGTACGATGAGGCGGTGGGACGCAGAACTGGCGAACAGAAGAGTTCTCAATACGAACTGCGGCCTGGAGGATGCTGAGGACACAGGACCCTACATGTCCTCAATGTCCTCTTCAATCAGCAGTGCCTGCTGTTCTTCCTCCTGGGGATCATTGTCGCCCGTCAGACCCAGCCCCATGATCTGGCGGTACTGCTCGTCCAGGTCCACGGCCGCCACTCCCTCGCCAGCAAGTGCTGCACCCTGCGCAATGGGGACCTTCACTTGCCACAAGCCAAGGTGGAGCTGTCTGCAGAGCACTGGCTTCTGGTCGTCAGCGGGCTCGTCGAGGACGTAGGTGGTTGGGTACAGACCCGATGGCACACTGCTGCCCGCGGGGACAACACGTACGCACTCGAGAGTGACTGTTGTGCCCACCACCTTGTAATTAACCTGCAGCATCACTCTGGCCTCTATTTTTCCGTTTTCTGCTGCGAGCTTCCTTTTAGTCTGGCGCTGATCAAGTGCTTCCGCAATATTCATCTGGTCACACCATGTCCGTGGATAAGGGGCCCAGAGACGATATCGAAGGACTCATTCATCACAGGAAGACAAATAATTAAACCATGCAATCCGCAAACGCTGCTGTGTTAGAAGTGGGCAAAACTCTCATCGAAGAGCGTTATGCAACACGGACCTCCCAGAGAAAGCTAGACCTTGTCAATAAGTCGCACAAGCGGCGTACTAGCATGAGTATCGGGGTGTCCGTGAAGCGCTGCAGAAAAGTGGAGAAGGAGTCGCGCTCTCGAGTAAAGGAGAGACTGCAACGGGGCTTAGCAGGTGCGTTCAAGGTCTTGGAAGAGGAGGGGTGGCGTGAATCCGCAAGATTGTCTTCCGTACCGCTTGTTGGCGTACTGTATACCGACGGGTACACAGCAAGAAACTCGCTGAGATCGCGCAACGCGCGCACACGTCTGTCGATGTCCCTGGTATACCCAGAAACCGGCGGTTTTGTCCCGTCCGTAACTGTCGTCGACCGGAAGAAAGCGCAATTTAAGCATTTCGAGAACCGGTTTCTCAACCATGCAATTTTGCGCCTTCACAATGCAAAGATCGTTCGCGGCCACGGTGTGACTCGGGTTCGGATCGAAAAGATCACCGGAGATCACTTTGACCGATGGCAGAGGCTTGACGGGTGTGGTGGAAGAGGCCACCGCTGCGCAGTATGCACCGTTCCAACAAGCGAATGGAGCATGTACATACATCGCTTTCCTCACCTCAGCCTTGCCCAAATGGCTGCAGCTGGCTACACATCGCTGCTGAGCGCAGTGGCACCATCAGCACACTACGTTTCTCCAGCCCTGCACGACATAAAGGGTATGGGGTTGGCGTTGTTCAAGGAGCTGGATGCTGAGAGTACGTCGGCACTTCGAGACCTGTGCAGCACTTTGAACATCGATGTCAGCCAGAATGCTACCGGAGCGCACGTGAGGAAGGTAGTCTCCATGATGGCGCAACGAGAGCTATCACCAACATTTCGCTGGCTATTCATCAGCCTAAGCGACCTTGCCGAATTCCGGTATTCGGACGTACCCTGGCGTTACTGGGGTCAAAAAGAAACTGCCGCCCGCATCCCCTTTTTGCGTGCCCGTTTATCTGCGCACATCTTCCTCCACCTCATGGAAAGCGTGCGAAAGGGCTCAACAACGAATGCGTATTGCCACAGCCTCAGCCATTGGTGGGATCGCATGGATGCCCTTCCATTGCAGTGTTCGGATGAAGCTGAGGAGGCAGAAAACGGAGAGCGGAAAGCTGACGTGCCCATGATCAGCAGCCCAAAAACCTGCGAGGTAGATCTGGCATGCGCGGAGGAAAAACGGAGAGCCCGCCGACTTCCGTGGAAGGTTGCGGATCTGTCCCAGACAGGCTTTCGCGGAAAACAAACAGTTTTGATTTGCGATTGCCTGCACCGCAATGCGCGTAGCAATCTAGCCCTTATCGTTCTTTGTGAGCAGCTTGCCGCAATGAAAACCAACTTCGTCTTTCGTGGGGGGCTATACGGCGTTCCGGTTTGCGGGTGGAACTGGAACGATTCGTGTGTGCAACTGCGAGGCGCCGACAGCCCCCCCCCAACCACCTGCACGGTGCACTAGTCAAGGACTTTTTTGACTTTGACTAGTGGTTTTACTAGTGAAAATTTTGACTAGTAAAATGACTAGTGCCACTAGTAAAAATGACTAGTGCACTAGTAAAAATGACTAGTGCACTAGTAAAAATGACTAGTGATTTAGACAAAATCCACCTAACCTGGACCCAAGTCCTGGGTGTTTTGAGAGTTTTCGAGGGGTTCCACGGCACTACCGTGACCACCGGTGCCCAGACACCACAAACCACCTGGGCAACCCCAGTTTTCGCGAGACAGGCCGAGTTGCGAGGGTTTTGGTTGGTTTCTTGGGAAAGTCCCTGAGCTTGTATGGCTTAGCAAACATAGTGCAAACGACAGTGCTATCCCTGCACGGTGAGGTCAGAGACATGTCGTGACAGGTTTCAGACACTGGAATAATGCGGGCTTCCGACCACATTCAAACTCTGGTCCGTAGATTCGGCTTGTCGTTCATGGCGCTCCTATCGCCTTGGCATCGCACCGGACACAGTGCATTTACAGTAGTGGGTTCCCTAAAACCCACGATTCTTGCCGAGCTTCCCAACATGAATGTGCAACAGGTGCTGGCTTTGTCCGCCTGTGAACTGTTTGCATGCAAGGCTTTGTGTTGCGCACATTCCACAAATAGTGTCGTTGCTCACTGCTATGTGCTCCGCTTTCTAGTGTTGGAGGCACTCTCCCATTGCGTGCTTCCTCTTTCACGCCGCCGCGGAAAACCAGTCTTGTAGCCTGTGGTGCGCGCGTTGTGTACCAGTCAACACGTCGTGGTGCTTTGTCCAGGCATTTCGAATGCCTGGAAGTCACGTTTCTTTGTCGTTTCGGGACGTGCTAACGACCATTGAGCCCACCGATCAACTGCTCAAACCTTTCGTCGGGTGGGACACCAGCAGGTTCTGGTTTCTACTCGTCGGGTCTACCGCAATCGCGTAGCCGGTGTACTATTTGTGAAAGCAGCTTCTTTCGCATCTTCGGTTGTTCACAACGACAATAAAAATCACCGCCTCGGATTAGCTTGAATTCACAACGCACTGTCTATCGGGCATTGAGAGCTACTAGTAGTAAGTGCGGAAGAGCATGAGGCAGGCAAGCTGTATAACGCTCCCAGTAGGCAACAAGTTCCCAGAAACTCCCCGTCCTCGGCTGTGGTGCTCGCTTGCCTTCATGGCACTTGCACTTTCTAGAACTCAATACTCAGCCCGATTCCTGTGGGGGAAGAGTCGGGGTGGCCCACCAAAAAAGCGATCACAGTTCTGCATGTTCAGCCGCAAAACACAAACCGACGAGTAATCGTAACTTATTCCTGCAGAACTGGCTTTGTTGAATGACGCTCGTGGCATGGGAATGCACAATGCTGGTAAGATTTGACCACCCCGGTGACCACCGTTTTTTTAGCCCACACCACACAATGAACGGCAACCAAGATTAGTAGTGCGTAGAAGAATGTAGTGTTTGTGTGTTTGTTTGGCAAGTTTCAGTGTAGTACGCTGCCAACTACCATTATTGACGCGCTGCGTTGGTCCGTCCACCGACACACCCCCCCCCCCCAACCACCTGGTTCTTGGGTGGCTTGACGACTGCGCAGCAGCATTCCCGCAGTGATGGTTAACGTTCATTTTTGTTGAGGTTTAAACACAGGTTTGGTGCCCTAGAGTCCATCTGCTTGACTATTGAGTCTGGGGGTAAGGGCAGTGTAGGCAAAACACATTTCACACTATAACTTTGACCGGCCAAGGTTGTGACTAATGAGACCGACACCGTCTCTTTTTAGGGTTAAAGTTCGCTTGAGACTGTAAAAACCCTCGTACCTGGAGAACGCTTCGCTCGTCTCGCACCGGTTCAGCAGCGAAGCGACGGCGCCGACCTGCGCGGCGCTGCTCGGGTGGTGCTGGCCCGCCCAGTGCTGCACGACGCCCACCGCGGCGCCGGCGAGGGCGCGGCGGCCGTGCGGCGTCGCGGCGCCGCTCACCGCGTACGCTGCCGCCAGCCGCAGCACCTCCACGCACGCCGCGTCGCCAGCGTCGGACCTGTGCCCGAGAGGGTCTAGCCGCAATGGAAGCCACGGCGACTCCGCGGGACGCCCCCCAGCGCGACAATCGACGCCCGCCGCCGCGCTGCACGCGCGCAGCAGCAGCCCGGGCTCCAGCCGCAGCCGCCTGGCGCGGGCGGCCGGCCACGCCAGCCCGACAACGCGACGAGAGGCGGACAGAAACGTGCGGAAGGCCAGCCGCGCGACTCCGGTAGACGAAGAGCACAACCCTGCGTACATCAAGCACCACGCCCTCGGGGATATCGAAGAGAACCGCCGGCTGAGGTACAGGCGGTGCGGGAGGTCGGTTAGCTCGGTGTCCGGCAAAGAAGGCGCGGCAGCCGCGGCAAGGAAGCAGACCGTGTCGAAAAGCGCGTGGGCCTGGCTAGAGGCAGCCGCATACGCGCCGAGGAGCCCCGCCGTGAGGTCCGTCGGCAGCCGGGCGAGGGCGGCGGCGTCCCACAGCGGGCGGCTGGCGAGCAGCAGGCTCGGCAGCGTGAGGCCGGCACACGCGTACCCCGCGACGCAGCGCGCCAGCGCCGCGGTTTGCCAGCGCAGGGCGCGGCACGGCTCCTCGGCCGTCCGCGCTTGGCTCGCGCTCGCCGCCCGTTCGCCGAGCGACGCACGCTTCGCGGCGTCGGCAGCGAACAGGACGGTCAGTTTGCTCAGCTTCTCCAACGCCTGCATCACCAACGCGTTCTGTCGTCGCCGCGGGGCCCGAGGGTCATCTCCGGTGGATGGAGGGGCCGGGTGCTGCTGCTCCATGAACCCAGCACTTCCCATTGCGTAGGATGGTGTCAAGGGTTGTCGCTGCGGGAAAGTGACACTTCCCATTAAAGAGGACGGTGCGAAGGGTCGTTGCTGCGGCAAGTTAGCACTACCCGTAGCAGAGGACGGTGTGGACGGTTGTTGTTGTTGTTGTGGCAAACGAGCACTTCCCGTCGGTTGTTGCGGGGGCAAACCAGCGCTCCCAGTTGCAGGGGATGGTGTCAAGGGTTGTTGTTGTCGTTGTGGCGAACTTGCCCTTCCGATCGGTTCGTGCTGTGGCAAACTAGCACTCCCAATTGCAGAGGATGATGGTAAGGGGTGTTGCTGTAGTATTTGAGCGTCGTTTCCGGCCGCGGAGAATGCGGAGTGTCGGTGCTGTGGGGAGCTCGCGACGCCGCCTACAGAGGGTGCGAAGGGTTGCAGCTGCGGGAACCCGGCAAACGGGCCGGCGACGGCAGACGCCAAGGCGTGCGGGAGCTGCACGGCCGCGCTCGGGCTGCGGGCGAGGGCCTGGTAGAACGCTTCGTTGTGGACGACCTGCCAGCTGATCTGCTCCGCGAACAGCGGCGGGAGCCGCGACAGGCGCGCCATCCGGTGCGCGACGTTGCACAGCGCCTCGGGATCGATGTCCTTTGCTCTGCCCGGCGCCGCGCTGCCAACCGTGTCGAAGACCGCTGCGTACTCGCGGGAGAGGTTTTCGAGCGACCTTTGATTCACGTACCGCAGCCTGTCGAGATTGGGTGATTTTGAGTGTAAGTTCACATAGACACTTAGAGATGACCGGGGTTTTTTTTCGTCGCCGGGTGACCGTTGTCGTGAAGGTTCCTATAAGGTGTCGGAAACTAGTGTGCGTATCGTATCTGCGGTAGTGGCAATAAGTGTGCTTGTGCGTGGGTCTTTGTTGCCTATTGCCGACTATTCAACTTGTTTTACGGGACGGAATGCGCCATGTGTCACGTGCTTGGAATGGTCATGTGCTCAACGCCGCTCTGGTCCCATCTGCGCCGTGTTTCGGTCCTTTAAGCCGCGGACACGTAAGGCGGACCATCACCAGCGCGGAACCTGAGTGAGTTTGCAGACAAGATAGTGGTGTGAGTCTGGTCTTGTCAAAAAGGAGGACGGGTGAGTTTGGGGCGGAGCTGGTTGAGGAGTGGCAAGCTCTCGCAGAAAATCAGGTTCCTTCTGTCTGAACAACTAATCTCAAGGGGAAGCCCCTTCATGGAATGGACCAATGTGTTTGAAATTGTTTTCATCATGTCCCAGCGAAACTGCCACTCAAAGCTCGTTGAAAAGTGGCAAATAACGCAGAACAGTCAGGTTCCTTCTGTCTGATAACAACTAATCTCAAGGGGAAGCCCCTTCATGGAATGGACCAATGTGTTTGAAATTGTTCGAGACTGGAGGTCCTATGAACATGCAATGTGAATAGCCTCTATTCGAGCCAACCCCACTTTTCTTGCAACACAATTATGAAAGTGTATTGTTTTTGGACTAGATAATAGTGAGGAGCTAGCTTTTTTTCCTTGTCAGTACTAAAGTACTTTTGGGAATATTGACACGAAGTGTGGCTCCTCGCTGGAAGACTTGTGCAGGTGAACTGATGGGGGAAACACTGTGACAACAGCCTCCAGGCGTCCTCCCCATTCACCCCCACCTGCGGAAAATAAAAAAAAGAGAAAGGAAAATAAAAAGCGCACTCGCCTAGTGTTGGATTCTCTGTCAAGTTTTACTTCCCCTCCGTTTTCTTTTCTCTTCCAGAGCACCCGTGGATACGATATTCCCCGGCCAAAGCCTGGGTACCAGGGAAAGCCTGCTTCACGGGAGCCAAGCTTCACGTGTTCGGCGGTACTGCAGAGCCACGGCCTACGGGTCAAGTGGCTACCGATTTCCCAAACTAAAGCATCAAGGCGTGGCGCACCTTGGGGCTTGGCGCTTGCGCTGAACACAAGCTCGTCGAGACGGTCAGCCACAGGGCAGAGCGGACGGGGTTGTGGCACTGTGCTGCCTCCAACTCAAGCTTTGCAAGCTGTGGTTGACCGTCACGTTCCTGGACCAGGAGCGGCCTTTTTCTTTTTCTTCTTCTCTTCTTCTTACCCGGTCAAAACGCATAGGGGTGGCAGAGTGAGCGGGCGACGGCCTTCAGGCCGGTAGGCCCGGGTTCGAACCCTGCCCACGACACTTTTCCGGTCGAATATTGTTTTCGAGGTTTGTTGGGGTTCAGGGTCTAATGTGCCCGAAATTTGCGTTTTTGGCAGAGTTTCTCAGTATCTCGTGGCATTTGGGTCACCCCGGGAAACGGAGTCGGGCGGCCGGACTTGCCATCACAGGCCAAACTTGCTACCAGAACTCAGCTGCGCCCGTACCAGAATTTAGCATCGCCCGAACTTTGCTTCGCCAGAACTTAGCTTCGCCCGAGCGTTGCTTCGCCCGAACTCAGCTGCGCCCGAACTTTGCTTCACCCGAACTTTGCTTCGCCAGAACTTAGCTCCGCCCGAACTTAGCTTCGCCCGAACTTAGCATCACTCGAACTTATATCGTCCGAACTGAGCTTCACCAGAACTTAGCTTCGCCCGAGCGTTGCTTCGCCCGAACTTTGCTTCGCCCGAACTTTGGTTCACCAGAAATTTGCATCACCCAAACTTAGCATCGCCCGAACAGTGTGGCTCCTGGTGCCTCGGGGGAATTAATAATTTTCCCGGGCCATTTTTCGATGCACAAACAGTGGAATCTGGTTTGGGCAAAAGTTGTGGTGATATTTTCCCGCTGGTCCACGCAACAGATCCTTTTAGAATGCAAGTTCGCTTAGGGATCCGGGGTTTTATAGTTTTTCAACGACTTTTGCTCGCCCTCAGCTCCGATGAAGAGAACGGTTCAAAATAGACTCGGGGACCCATACGTATGTGTGTGGTTCGTGACTCCTCATAAGATGCAGAGCACCGGGCGGCAGGTTTACCACGGGAAGGACAGGAATCGTCCCCAGGTAGGTGACAATTTCCCGCTGGTCCACGTAGCAACATTTTCCCGATGACTTTTTGCTCGCTTTTTTCTCGGATGAAGAGAACGGTGCCAAATAGACCCGGAACCGTAAGTGGATCCCTGTGGTTCGTCGGCCTTGCATTGCCGCAGGGTACCATGGATTACCATGGCGAACACGTCCAAACCGGTCCAAAAAGGCTGCTTGCAGGGATCGATCCCCTGCAAAAAGCTTGTTTTTCAGTGGCTCTGGAAGGACAGGGGGTGTGGGAAGGCACCAGAATAGGTTGGCACCCTCTGAGAACAGGTTCTCTGGAAGATTTCGTCATCGATCTTCTCATCGAACAAAAAATGGACGGAAAGCACGCCGGGATCGCCGAGAAAATGGACGAATGAAGAACCCAAAATGAAAAAGTTGTCAATTCCTGGTGAAAACACTAAGGGCGCGCCAGTCTCCAAAAAATTTTATGTGTAGCACCCGCTCTCTCAACTATGCATTGAAGACTCTTTGTCCGTGTTCCGCAATGTCTGCAAGTTACGCGGCACGTCTGATCGCGGACCAAACGCGTGACATTGGGCAACCTGAAAGAAAACCGAATTGGTGTCGATTCCCAAAGCTTGTTTTCTTCCCGACCCGCCCACTGATCATAAAAAAGCTTGCACAAGCTGGCCATCACGAACAAACGAGCAACCAAACAACCAAACAAACAAAAGGTCGAAAGACCCCGTCTGTATCCGGGATACAGAAAAAAGAAAGCTCAACCAACAACCAACATGGCTAGAAGACGAGGAAGAGTCATACTAGGCATCTCCAGATCAGCCCACTTCCAGTCGCGCCAAACGCGCCAGAAAACAGGGTTTTCTGGCGCGGCTGGCGCAGGAGCCACACTGGTCCGAACTTAGTTTTGCCCGAACCTTACTGTCTCCCGAACTTTAACTACTCCTCCAGGTTCGCCCCGCGCCGGCCTTTAGCCGAGCGCACGTACTTCTCATCATGTCCCAGCAAAACTGCCACTCGAGTTCGTTGAAAAGTGGCAAATAACGCAGAACAGTCAGGTTCCTTCTGTCTGATAACAACTAATCTCAAGGGGAAGCCCCTTCATGGAATGGACCAATGTGTTTGAAATTGTTTTCATCATGTCCCAGCAAAACTGCCACTCGAGCTCGTTGAAAAGTGGCAAATAACGCAGAACAGTCAGGTTCCTTCTGTCTGAACAACTAATCTCAAGGGGAAGCCCCTTCATGGAATGGACCAATGTGTTTGAAATTGTTCTCATCATGTCCCAGCAAAACTGCCACTCGAGCTCGTTGAAAAGTGGCAAATAACGCAGAACAGTCAGGTTCCTTCTGCCTGAACAACTAATCTCAAGGGGAAGCCCCTTCATGGAATGGACCAATGTGTTTGAATTTGTTTTCATCATTTTCGAGCAATGTGCCTCGTTGGAACCCACAACTCGGGTCTCTGCTGCTACTTACCCCATGATGATGGCGACGATTCTACGCAAAAAAGCTGGATTCACGACGCGAAGTGAAAACGCCACGGTGCTTGCGGTGGCGAGCTCCTCGTTACCCCGACATTTTTCCTGTTCCGGAAGAGAAGAAGTATGGATATAAAACAGTGGTGTCAGTGAGGGGGTGCGAAAGCCGTTAAGCACGGGAACCTTTTAAGTACACGGACCACATGGATCAGCATGCACTAAAGCCGATAAGCAGCGGCTGCTGGCTTCTCCCGTGACACCTTTTATACGTAGTTGGATTTTTTTTGTGAATTCGCTACTGTGTTGAAAGAGTAGTGTTGGCACTCTTGAGAAAAAGACAGGCGCTTCGTTTTGTTTGTGCGTGCCGGGTGATCGTTGTCCCACTTGTATTTACCCTGTGTATATTCAGGTAAGGAATTCTGATCAACCACCAAAACACGCTGCCGACGTCTTTTTAGCCTGCACAATGCATTGAAGGGCAACCCGCAAGATTGTTGTACTAAAAAGACACCTCGAAAACGCGTAGACGACGGCGGCGATACGGTGTTGGTTCAGGTCCGAAGCGTACTGCAGCCGCCAAGGCCGGGAGGCGAGGGCGGCAGCGACCGCGCCGCACAGCTGCTTCCCTTCGACGGCGTGCCTCGCCTGCGCGGCCGCCCACACCGAGCTCGTGAGGGTCACCGCGCTGACCGTCGCAGCCTGCGTGCGCACGGAAGCCGCGACGTACGCCAGGAGCGGCCGGTGCACCACCGACAGCTTCGCCGACGCGCGCAGCACTCGCGCAGCGAAGTCGCACTGCGCCGGCGACAGCGCCGCGAACCGACGCCTCTCGCTTTCTTGCCTTCCTCCTCCGGCACTCTGCGGGCTGCTTTGCAGTTGTGTTCCGCCGCCGCCCTGCTGCGTCGGCTGCGCGCCGACGAAGTGCATGCATCGGGCGCCCAGCTTGAGCATCGAGGCGCTGGCGCTCGGATCGGGTTCTGATTCCGCCAGGTCCTCCGCGTGCTCCGCGGCAGCGAGCCACTGGGCCGTGCGGCCTTCGCCCCAGCGTCTCATCCTGCCCCCCCCCAATCAATCGCGATCAATCATGGTTTTCTTTCGGTTTCATGTTCTTCCCCCCACTCCTCGCTCGTTGAAAATATTGCCCGTCTCTTCGCTAATTCTGCAAACTGTCGCAAGGGAAGTTTTCTCGTCCGCTTTCTTGCCTTACGACACTCTGCGGGCTGCTTTGCAATTGCGTTCCGCCGCCGCCCTGCTGCGTCGGCTGCGCATCGACGAAGCGCATGCACCGGGTGCCCAGCTTGAGCATCGAGGCGCTGGCGCTCGGATCGGGTTCTGAGTCTGCCAGGTCCTCCGCGTGCTCCGCGGCGGCGAGCCACTGGGCCGTGCGGCCTTCGCCCCAGCGTCTCATCCTGCCCCCCCCCAGGCATGCATAAAAATAAGGCCACGGGTAACGGGTAACGGGTAACGGGGGTATCTCCGGATCCCGGGTCACCCACACTATGAACACGCGATGTCACATTATGTACATGCCTAACCCCCGGCATATGGACCGGATGTGCTCAGGAGCTGACAGAAACCCCAGATCCTCCTTTCAAGGGCGAATATGGCGGGCCAGCCGGCCATAGTCTACCCAAATATCGACATGCTCCAGTCGATGCACGTCAATTTCTACGTCAGCCTTCACAACAAACTCTCGATCTCCCAAAGCCTGAGGCAGCTTGACGCAGATGTAAGTCGGGGGATCGCCATGCATCCGCAGTACAGGAACGAAGAGCACATCAAACAAATGACCTACCTTTGGGCACGAATTCTTCGATTCCAGTTGCATGTGCGTCTGGCTCCAGTTTCTTTCTTCGTGATCAGCACTGACGGTGCTACGCTTTCCCTTACAAAAAAACAAGTGATCGAAGTACGTATTCGATTCTACGAGCTTTCGAAGTACACTGAGGTGTTCGTAGGGTTGGTTGCCATTCCGCGTGGCGATCGTGAGGACGGTGAATGCATCCATCGCCTGGTGTGCGCGGCTCTGCGCAAAGTTGGGGTTGCACAGAACCAACTGCTCGGTATAGTGACTGACGGGGCAAGCGCCCTAACAGGAGCAAACAACGGGTTGTTTGGGAGACTTGTTGCTGATGCGCACAAAGGGGCCCGGCTGTTCAAGACGTGGGATTTTGCGCATTACCTCCAAACGTGCTTGAAGGTTATCACTGAAGCCAAGGTGTTCAAGTCCATTGCTGCGATGGTGGCAGCGATCGATTCGTTTTACGCAGCTTCATCACTGCTATGCCGGGACATAGAGGAGTTTGCTGCAGAAAACCCGTCGATAAGCGCTGCTGTCCCTGGTCAGCCTCGCACTGCTTCTGTTCTTCGCCCAAAGCAGGGGCACGTCATCCGGTGGCTTCCAAAGTGGAAAAATACCTTTTCTCGAGTGCAGCGTATGAACAAGCTGTGGATCGCACATTTGGAAAGTGATCGCCGTGCCTTCAAGACCTCAAAGGGTGGTGACAAACAGCAAAAACGGGCGTACAAGAGAAAACTCAGCCAGGCAAAGCGACCGACAAGGGGCGGCCCGTCTAAACTTGTGCACAAGTTCAAGCAACCGCTCGTACAGAAGCAGCTGCTGTACTTTGACCAGCTGTTTACCGCGATCTCGCCGGTGAGCCGCACAGCGCAGTCGACAAGCACTTCTGTCGTCCACATTGAAGCCGAGCTACGCTCTGCAACAGAGGTGCTCCTGCAAATCGAGGCACCATCGGGTTTGCAGTCTCTCCATAAGCTTGTGCAGGAAGCTTTTGACACCATGTTGCAGTTCAACGATGACCAACGGGCTATTCTGAAGATCTTGAAGTTTTTCTACTTCGATCTAAGCAACATGAGCACTGCCGAGATTGCTGCGTACGGCAACAATGAGCTTCAGGAACTGCAGGGGCCAATCCTTTCACGACTGGGTGCTGAAGGGATCGACCTCAAACAGGCCTGGTGCAGTGCCAAGGCCCTTGCGGCAGGGATGAGCAGTGGCTCCAGCTTGCGCTGCGTGACATGCAGTCTTCGCGAGACGGACATAGAGCACAACGTTTTTCTTGCTGATGTGCTTGAGGGAATAGCTCTACTTGGCAGTGTGTCGTGCTGTTCTATTGAATCTCACTTTGCAGCGGTACGGCAGCGGCTTGGACTGTCTCGCACAAAGCTTCGTATCACACTTCTTGAGGCTGAGCTGTTTGTGCATGAACTAGGACCAAGCCCCGCTACATGCCGCGAGTTTGTTCAGACTGGAGTGCGCTCTTTCTTTGGTGATCGAAAGAGGAGAGCCCCAGGAGGTGGCCGCAAGAGGCTAGGACCAAAGCCCACTCGGTTACAGGTAATTGAAGAGGGCCTTCGAAGTCAGTGCCTCCTGCGCGAATACGAGGACGAAGAAGACAGCGAGGAAGATGAGGAGTGCGAGGAAGATGAAGAAGATGAAGAGTGCGAAGAAGATGAAGAGGAGTCTGAAAACGAGGACCTTGAAGAAGATGAAGAAAGCGAGGAAACAGAAGACAGCCCAAAGAATGTCAGAAAAAGAGCGCGCCGAAAATAGGATCCTCATCGTTCTTCAGGGTCATCTCGTTTTTTTCTTGAGGCTGACACCGAGCTCTTACCAGTGTTTTTTTGAGTACCAGCCCTCGGGGTTCGCTACGAGCAGCACCATTTCCGTGCCCCTTCGCCCTTTGTACAGTCCCGAGGTTTTGAAAGCACCTCCTCCATCCGGCTCTTTGAGAGTTCAACCATCTTCGGCACGTGTTGCTGATTCTTTGGTGCCGTCGCTTGTGCTTTATTGCCAACTTCAGCCCCTCCCCCCCCCGTCTCTTTCGCCCCTCCCTTTCGTATCGAGTCCGATCAGAACTCCGAGTACTTTGCTGGCTGCGTTTTTGCAGTACTCATTTTGTTTTGTATGTCTTTCGTGAGTCTTGAGCATTCTTTTTGGTCCAGTTTGGGCCTCAGCCGCAGTCCACCAGCATGCTGCACCTCAGGCGCGCTGGCCTCAAGCCCAGTCCACTTCAGCCACAGTCCACCCAGCGTGCTGGGCTTCGGCATTCCACCTAGTGTCATCTTTCGTGAGTCTTGAGCATTCTTTTTGGTCTCAGCGTTCTTCTTGTTTTAGCGTTTGGGCCTCAGGCGCGCTGGCCTCAAGCCCAGTCCACTTCAGCCACAGTCCACCCAGCGTGCTGGGCTTCGGCAGTCCACCTCAGCAATAGCCCACCCAGTATGCCGGGCCTCAGGCACAGTCCACCCGACGTACTGGGCCTCACGCACGCCGGGCCCCGGCGCAGTCCACGCGCAGTCCACTCGGCGCGCTGGGCCGCAGCAACGCACCCACCATGCTGGGCCTCAGGAGCAGCCCACCTCAGCCACAGTCGGATAAAAATAAGGACGGGTAACGGGTAACGGGTAACGCCCCCCCAGAAGGCCGATTCTTATTTTTATGCATGCCCCCAGGGGTGGCCCTAAGCGGCCAGATTGCGGAGTCGTTGGCAGAATCTGACCTGACCCCCCCCCACCCCCTATATACAGGCTATTTTCACTGTGGAGGGACGCTACCTGTCACTCTCTAAGGTGGTCACCACAGTGGGTGGTCAGAAAAATACTCGAGGGGCTGCCTTGTGCTTACTTCGAAGGAGGCTAGAGGGGGAGAAACAATACAACTACAAAATGGGTCTTTTTTGTTGAACGCTTACGCCCGCCACTAAACCCAGATTCACCTGTGTTTCGTGTGGGCTACAGCACATTTACCTCCTTTGATCTTTGCAACTGGCAGCCTCCTCAAGTATTTCCTACAAAGCAGGTGCTTATACAAAAAAAAAATTTTTTTTTTTGGCCCAAAGACCAGCATACTAGCTCTGACTTCGACCCCCGAGCCCAGAACTGGTAAACTGGTCTGTATCCAAACTTTGTGCACAGGGGGTGTTGCAGGAGGGCAGCCACCCCCGTTCGGCAACGAATGCCTGCAGAGCGAAGTCGTACCGGATAGCGGTGGGATGGTGGACAAAGGACGAAGAAAGCCATACGCCTGCTACGGGAAACAAAGGGACGAGTGCAATGGGCCAACAACAGCGTCAGTGAAGGGCCGATTGCAGCAGCCTTGGGTTAGTCATCATATTTTTGCGCATGACCCCCACTTTGTCGACGCACGCTTCATACTCCGGCCACGTGGCGAACGTGGCGAAGTTCAGTGTTCTTGGGCTCGCAATCCACGCATTGAGGACGCCATAGCGCTCCTCGGGATGCCGCTGCCACGTTCATACGGGCCATTGAGCCCGAGCATTAGCACGTCGGTCAGCGTCTGCTCGTGAAGCCTCTTCCTGGCTTTTGTCAACACCCTTTTCATGTTTGAAAAGACACGCTCGACCGATGCTGTCCCCATTGGCAGGACAACAGCAATGACAAACAGCTTGTTTGTCTCTGGAAATGCCGTCGAAAGGTTCGATGACTTCAGCAGCCCCAGCATGACGTCTTCCAATGCACCCGGTTGTTGAACACGGTGGTAGTACACTGTGGTACCCCGTGGTAGCACACTGTGGTACCCCGTGGTGCACGGTGGTAGTACACTGTGGTACCCTGTACACACTGTAGTACACAGTGTGTAGTACACTGTGGGTAGCCGGTTCCTCCGGGAAAATAATAATAGCTGAGATTTTTTATTTTTTTTGACCCAGACCAGTTTCCAGACCAACTCTGGTCTGGCGACCAGCTGACCCCCCCCAAGCTAGTAGGCTGCCAAAGACCCCAAAAACCACACTTTGAACACTTTTTGTGGGAATTTTGACCATTTCACCTTAGAGAATTCGACCACCCAGTCTCCAAGGCAACTGCACTGTACACGACGCACTTGTCATGCACAATCACTTGTTATATAACAAGTGACCTAACAAGTGAAAATGTATAACAAGTGCCACTTGTTATATAACAAGTGATTGCTTGTTATATAACAAGTGATTGCTTGTTATATAACAAGTGATTGCTTGTTATAACAAGTGTTTGGTTGCAATTTCATAAGGAACCTGGGGTTTGCACCTATCTACGAGAGAAAATCAGTGATCTGCAAGACACAAGGCTCCACCTGGTCCAGACAAAAATATCGGGGAGTTTCGGGGAAATTCGGGGAGTTTCGGGGTATTTCCTTTGTGACGACCACTTTCCCTGCAGCCGGCCATGGCGGGGAGGGGGCTACGCTATTATGGCCCTACCTTGCGCAGAGCGGTCCCGTGTTCGGTTATGCCCCGAAGACGAAGATAGAGGCTGAGAAGGAAGGACAGACTGGGAGGTACAGGTTGACACGGTTTGACACAGGTAGCTACAGGATCCGCTGCGGTAAGGACGTTCCACCAGAGGTCGTGCGGGTACAGAGACGATGCTCGTGCTCGAGTCGCAGTTGGGGACGAACAGGCACGCCTTCAATGACGAGGTCTGGGAGATGGACGTATTTTCCACGTATGGGGAGGAAAGGATCGGACGTGCTGGTGGGACGCCTTCGAAGACGGCACCTCCGGCAAGAAAGGGCAGAAGAGGGTAAATTTAGTGGGCGGCGGAGACCCAGTGCATGGAGGTGGCGTGCCCAGGCCACCACCAAGGACGAGAGAGTGCGCACGAGACATCACAGCTTGAATACCAAGCGCTTGCCCCTACTTCTGGACACCGAAGGGGAAGCTCGTCTTTACCCCTTGGATCTGCTTGAACCGAGCACGGCGATCGTCAGAGAGGCCGGGCACGGTGTCCAGTGAAAACGGCTCGAATTGCCTCGGCGAATTGCTCTTCCGGCTCTCCCCAAGAAGAAGACCCCTCCGCTTTAACGATGGACTGCTCCCAGTCGCAAACAGGGTTTCTGGATGGAACACCCGCACTGCGTTGCTCAGTTCCGCCCGCTCTCGGCTACGCAGTTTTTCAGCCCATCTCTCGAATTTGTGCGGTGGTGCTGGCCTGCTGCAGCTGCTCACGATGGCCACCATTCTTCGGCTTTTCTCTGTGCCGCTTTGCTGGCTGACATCCGGACTCTTGCAGTACTCTGACTGCACGCAGTCAATTTTAGGTGCAGTTCTGGTGTAATCTTGCGGATTTTGGTTACCCCTGGTACCGAAAACCTGTGCATGCTACCATTACACTACCGTTACGCTACCGGTACGCACCCGGGACCAGCTTGATTGAAAAGGCATAGGATGGTTTTCAACAATATTCTGAGTCCAGTGTCCCAGTCTTGTGATCCGAGGGTGTGTTCTGGGGTCGTAACCACCCTGGATGTCGTTCTCTGTGTGCTCCCACAAGTCGACAAGGGAAATCTTCTTGCTAGAACATGACAGCTTTCTTGGGTGCACCACCCTGAGTGTACGGACCTTTTCTGGAGCATCTGAATGGGATATTATGGTCCCCTGAGTGCTTTTCTGCCCGCCAGATGTTGTGTGCTGCCAGTGGTAAATTTCTGGCAGTCTCGGGCTTCAGGAAGGCGTAACGGTAACAGTCAATCTCGCTCCGTCAAATAGGCACAGCCCCCTGATTTTGTTAACGTTCGTCAACAGGCCGACAACCCTCCTTTTTTGGCTTTGGTGCATCAAATACGCAGTTCCGCAGCTTTTTGGCCGTAAATTCGGTGTCATGCCACAGTGGAGGTGATGCGTAATACCTGGAGTACGGTCACCGCCTTGGGCGATATTTTTGTTTGTGCGATTTAACCTGTATGTGGTTTGGTTAAACCGCTGCCAACGTTCTTTTTAGCTGTAACAAATACTCAACCCCCCGCCATACTCAAGCCTCTACGGTCAACCGGAGACTTTAAAATACCGACCTTCTAATCCACAAATAACGCTAAACACTGTCTCCAGGGAAGCAGAAATTGGTTATCGCAAAAAACACGAAATCACGCTCGTTTGGCTGGGCCGTGGTGGTACCCCGGCCCGGGGGTTTTCACACGACAAGAAACTTCGACCCACAGAAAAACGCCGAATGAGCGGTTCGGGTGTGCAAATGCCAGGGGGGGGGGGGGGGCAAAGTCGTTGGGGGCTCTCAGGGTAGTGTCAGCACTGCCCCCCCCCCCCCCCCCCCCCCCCCCCCAATCAATCGCGATCAATCATGGTTTCCTTTCGGTTTCAATTCTTCTTCCCCCCACTCCGGCTCCCTCTCCTGCTCGTTGAAAATATTGCCCGTCTCTTCGCTAATAAGTCTGCGAAACGTCGCAAGGGAAGTTTTTCTCGTCCGTTCTTGCCTTCCGACACTCTGCGGGCTGCTTTGCAGTTGTGTTCCGCCGCCGCCCTGCTGCGTCGGCTGCGCGTCGATGCATCGGGTGCCCAGCTTGAGCATCGAGGCGCTGGCGCTCGGATCGGGTTCTGATTCCGCCAGGTCCTCCGCGCGCTCCGCGGCGGCGAGCCACTGGGCCGTGCGGCCTTCGCCCCAGCGTCTCCCCCCAATCAATCGCGATCAATCATGGTTTGCCTTCGGTTTCATGTTCTTCGTCTCCCCCCCACTCCGGCTCCCTTTCCGGTTCGTTGGAATATTGCCCGTCTTTTCGCCACTTTGGGACGCTTCCGCTGCGAGATGTCGCAAGGGACGTTTTCGAACGGGGGAAATCTTAGTTTGCACAAGCAGAACACGGCAAAGTGGGGGTTCCGTGAAATGCCTGCCTTCGTTCGCGGGGTAGTGTTACTTGTACCTCTCATGCGAGAGGGAAACTGCGAGAACGTGCTTGACGTGCTTGGAATGGATAAATATGTGCTCAAGACCGCACTGGTCCCATCTGCGCCGTGTTTCGGTCCTTTAAGCCACGGACACATCAAGTGGACCATCATCAGCTCGGAACCTGAGTGTCTGCAGATAGGACAGCGGTGTGAGTCTGGCTTTTCAGGCGGCTGTTCGTAGCTCGTCACACAGCCAGCGTGCTACTAGAGCACGGGCAAACCCTCTTATGCAGGAGGGAGTTGCAAAAGGACATGCTTGGACTGGATATCTACTCAGCACCGCGCTGGTCCTATCTGCACCGTATTTCGGTCCTTTAAGCCACGGACACAGCGCGAAACCTGAGTGAGATAGGACAGGTGTGAGTCTGGTATTTCAGGCGGCTGTTCGTAGCTCGTCACACAGCCAGCGTGCTACTAGAGCACGGGCAAACCCTCTTATGCAGGAGGGAGTTGCAAAAGGACATGCTTGGACTGGATATCTACTCAGCACCGCGCTGGTCCTATCTGCACCGTATTTCGGTCCTTTAAGCCACGGACACAGCGCGAAACCTGAGTGAGATAGGACAGGTGTGAGTCTGGTATTTCAGGCGGCTGTTCGTAGCTCGTCACACAGCCAGCGTGCTACTAGAGCACGGGCAAACCCTCTTATGCAGGAGGGAGTTGCAAAAGGACATGCTTGGACTGGATATCTACTCAGCACCGCGCTGGTCCTATCTGCACCGTATTTCGGTCCTTTAAGCCACGGACACAGCGCGAAACCTGAGTGAGATAGGACAGGTGTGAGTCTGGTATTTCAGGCGGCTGTTCGTAGCTCGTCACACAGCCAGCGTGCTACTAGAGCACGGGCAAACCCTCTTATGCAGGAGGGAATTGCAAAGGACATGCTTGGACTGGATATCTACTCAGCACCGCGCTGGTCCTATCGTACTTCGGTCTTCTAAGCCACGGACAGAAAGGCGGACTAACATCAGCGCGGAACCTGAGTGTCTGCCGGCAGGATAGCGATAGGAGGAGGGGTCGCTGGAACTGCATAGTTCTTGAGGAGGGTCCCCTCCCAGCACGATGGTGCTTGCCCCTGAAACAAGGCTACGGTAATATTATATGCTCGGCGGAAAGAGCAGAAAACGAAGAACGAGTAGCACATCACTCTATCAACAAGGACTGGGCGACCCCAGGGCGGGAGAAAGCCGTCAAATAAAAGGAGCGCGACTGCTGCGCGGGTCAAATTACGGGGCGGGGCTAGCGAGCGAGCGAGTTGTCCGCTTCCTGTGGGGCATGCGAGTGCAGCGTCAGAATCTGCGGTGGCCGTTGAACTGGCCAGTGGTAAAACGAAGTGGTCGACCAAGGTTTCGCGACTGCGAAGGCGCCAGTCAAGGAAGTTGGCGTTTGCAAAGATGCTTTCTTCAATATCTCGGGCACCTGTCTTGTTCTGAACTCCTGCGCGGCATGCGAGTGTGCAGCGTCAGAATCTGCGGCGGCCGTTGAACTGGCCAGTGGTAAACCAGTGGTAAAACGAAGTGGTCGACTAAGGTTTCGCGACTGCGAAGGCGCCATTCAAGGAAGTTGGCGTTTGTAAAGATGCTTTCTTCAATATCTCGGGCACCTGTCTTGTTCTGAACTCCTGCGCGGCATGCGAGTGTGCAGCGTCAGAATCTGCGGCGGCCGTTGAACTGGCCAGTGGTAAACCAGTGGTAAAACGAAGTGGTCGACTAAGGTTTCGCGACTGCGAAGGCGCTATTCAAGGAAGTTGGCGTTTGTAAAGATGCTTTCTTCAATATCTCGGGCACCTGTCTTGTTCTGAACTCCTGCGCGGCATGCGAGTGTGCAGCGTCAGAATCTGCGGTGGCCGTTGAACTGGCCAGTGGTAAAACGAAGTGGTCGACCAAGGTTTCGCGACTGCGAAGGCGCCATCCAAGTAAGTTGAAGTACGGCTAAAGATACAGTGATGTCCCCTGAGGGATCTCAGGGCCGCCCACGTGATAAAGCCGTTAAGCACTGGGAACCTTTAAGTACAAGAACTTGGCTTTGCAAAAATGCTTACTTCCATACATCAGGCACCTGTCTTGGGCCGCTCATTTTGAATTCCTGCGCGGCGCTCCCTTTTTTCTTTAATTGAAGAAGCAGGCGGGACCCTTTCCAAAGCACCGGTGACCGCAAAGGGAACGAGCTACGCTGCTTCACTTCTTCCGCTGTCCTGCAGGATTACCTACGATGTTCAGCCAGTCCACCCCATCCTGCTCGACCGGACCTGATAAGACCAAGGTGTACATGGTACACTGTGGTAGTTCGAAGTTAGAATGCTAGCGATGGCCGCATCAGTCACTAGGTGACTACCTCCGTGGCAGGCAATTCCATGCAGTTCTAGGAGATGAGATGCGGCTGGGCCGGCTTCGATGCGCTGCTGGGCAAGTCTTTGGCAGGCGCGTAGCCGTCGTGTTGTGTACGATCAGAAGGCCGCGTGCTGCCAAGGGGCAGACGGTCAGTTGGCGCCTGCCGAGTCGCAACGGATCTCCGGGATCAGTACTCCAAAGGCGGCGCCGGTGGGCATATCAGCTCGCCGTGCAGATTCAGGTCGACCGGCTGTGAGGGATAGTTTGTTTCCTCGGGGTGCCCTTTGCATCAGAACCGGTACCCTGGGAAAGTCTGATATTTTCTGGCCGAGACGGCAAGCGGGGAGAATATACGATGGTTTGTTTTCTCGGGTGTGTGGCAGCGGGTGCAACGTACTAGCGCAGGCTCGCCGTTTTGTTTGAAGCCTGCTGGGCGGCACCCTGTACTGGGAAACTCTAGTATTCTCTAGCCAGGAGGCGAGCGAGGGGTGAACGTGCGATGCAACGAGTGCAACGTACTAGCGTAGGCTCGCCGTTTTGTTTGAAGCCTGCTGGGCGGCACCCTGTACTGGGAAACTCTAGTATTCTCTGGCCAGGAGGCGAGCGAGGGGTGAACGTGCGATGCAACGAGTGCAACGTACTAGCGTAGGCTCGCCGTTTTGTTTGAAGCCTGCTGGGCGGCACCCTGTACTGGGAAACTCTAGTATTCTCTGGCCAGGAGGCGAGCGAGGGGTGAACGTGCGATGCAACGAGTGCAACGTCCTAGCGCAGGCTCGCCGTTTTGTTTGAAGCCTGCTGGGGCGGTACCCTGTACTGGGAAACTCTAGTATTCTCTGACCAGGAGGCGAGCGAGGGGTGAACGTGCGATAGCTTGTTTTCTCGGGGTAGCAACGAGTGCAACGTACTAGCGCAGGCTCGCCGTTTTGGTTGACCCTGCTGGGCGACACCCTGGGAGCTATCTGGCCGGGAGACGGCACGCGAGGAGTGAATAGACGATGGTTTGTTTCTCGGGGTAGCAGCGGTCGCAACGTACATAGCATGCAGGGTCAAAACCTTGTGTCTTTTTGGTAAGAGGGGTTTAGACCCCAAAAAAAATGGCAACCCATTTTTTCTGGAAAAAAATTGGGGTTTGAAAAAAATAAATTTGGAACAAAAACTGCGGTGATTTTTGATGAAGTTGAGCAATTTTTTTTTTTTTTTTTTTCCGAAACAATTTCTTGGGGTCCACCGGCCCCGCGGCAGCGTTTTCCAAAAAGACACAAGGTTTTGACCCTGCATGATAGCGCAGGTTCGCCGTTTTGTTTGACCGGCTTCAAAGCCTGCTGGGGCGGCACCCTGTACTGGGAAACTCTAGTATTCTCTGGCCAGAAGGCGAGCGAGGGGTGAACGTGCGATAGCTTGTTTACTCGGGGTGGCAACGAGTGCAACATACTAGCGCAGGCTCGCCGTTTGGTTGACCGCCTTAAAAGACTGCTGGGCGACACCCTGGGAGCTATCTGGCCGGGAGACGGCAAGCGAGAAGTGAAGATGCAATGTTCTGTTTTCTCGGGGTAGCCACGAGCGTAATAACGTACAAGGGCTAGCCCAGGCTCGCCGTTTGGTTTGACCGGCTTCAAAGCCTGCTGGGCGACACCCTGGGTAACCCTAGGATGTTCTGGCCAGGAGGCGAGCGAGGGGTGAACGTGCAATAGCTTGTTTTCTCGGGGTAGCAACGGGCGCAGCGGACTAGCGCAGGCTGGTTGACCGGCTTAAAAAAAAAAACAAAAAAAAAGACTGCTGGGCGGCGCCTTGGGAAACTCTAGTGGTACGGCAAGCGAGGAGTGGAGATGCAATGTTTTGTTTTCTCGGGGAAGCCACGGGCGTAATAATAACCGGCCTAAAAAGCCGGCTGGGCGGCACCTGGGTAGCTCTGGTACTTTCTGGCCGGGGAGCCGGCAAGCGAGGAGTGAAGGTGTAATGTTCTTTTTTCTCGGGGGTAGCCACGGGCGTAATAATAACCGGCCTAAAAAGCCGGCTGGGCGGCACCTGGGTATCTCTGGTACTTTCTGGCCGGGGAGACGGCAAGCGAGGAGTGAAGATGTAATGTTCTTCGAGACTGGAGGTCCTATGAACATGCAATGTGAATAGCCTCTATTCGAGCCAACCCGGCTTTTCTTGCAACAATTATGAAACCGTATTGTTTTTGGACTGGATAATAGTTCAGAGCAAGCTTTTTCCCCTTCTGGGAAAATGCACAGGGGTGGCAGAGTGAGCGGGCGCCGGCCTTCAGGCCGGTCGGCCCGGGTTCGAACCCCGCCCGTGACATTTTTCCGGTCGGGGATTGTTTTCGAGGTTTGCTGCGTTCCGGGGTCTAATGTGCCCGAAGTTTGCGTTTTTTGCGGAGTTTCTCAGTATCTCGCGGTATTTGGGTCACCCCGTCACCCCGGGAGAGGGCCGGCGGGGGGGGGACGGGCGGGAAAAGGCTGCCCCAGGGGGGCGGCGGGGCCACCCGGGTACGAACGCCAAACTTTACCCGTGCTCGGTGGGTCCGAGGGGTGTCCCCCCCGGGTACCAGCGCCAAACCTTTCCCGTATTCGGTGGGTCGGGGGGGGTGTCCTCCCCCGGGCACGAGCACCGACCTTGACTTCACCCGGACTTTACCACCCTGGCCGAACTTCGCTTCGTGCCCGAACTTTTTTTAGTACCAGCGCAGCCTGAGCGCTTAGCACCAGAACTTAGCAACGCCCGAACTTAGCATCACTCGAACTTAGCTTCACCAGAACTTAGCATTGCCCGAACTTAGCTTCGCCCCGAACTTTACCTGCTGCCTCCAGTCTCGCCACGCGCCGGCCTTAGCCGAGCGCACGTACTTTTTTCTCGGGGGTAGCCACGGGCGTAATAATAACCGGCCTAAAAAGCCGGCTGGGCGGCACCTGGGTAGCTCTGGTACTTTCTGGCCGGGGAGACGCAAGCGAGGAGTGAAGGTGTAATGTTCTTTTTTCTCGGGGGTAGCCACGGGCGTAATAATAACAGGCCTAAAAAGCCGGCTGGGCGGCACCTGGGTAGCTCTGGTACTTTCTGGCCGGGGAGACGGCAAGCGAGGAGTGAAGGTGTAATGTTCTTTTTTCTCGGGGAAGCCACGGGCGTAATAATAACCGGCCTAAAAAGCCGGCTGGGCGGCACCTGGGTAGCTCTGGTACTTTCTGGCCGGGGAGACGGCAAGCGAGGAGTGAAGGTGTAATGTTCTTTTTTCTCGGGGGTAGCCACGGGCGTAATAATAATTACAGTCTCACTGCGGGAATGCTGCTGCGCAGTCGTCAAGCCACCCAAGAACCAGGTGGTTGGGGGGGGGGGTGTCCCACCCTCCCTTCCCCCTGTGACCTTGTCCAGACAAGCTTACTTCCGTAAGTCCCCTGGACGGGTATTTTCATCTTGCCAGCGAACACAAAAGGCGCAGACAGACCAGTAAGCAGAATTCCCGGCCGGGGAGACGGCAAGCGAGGAGTGAAGGTGTAATGTTCTTTTTTCTCGGGGGTAGCCACGGGCGTAATAATAATTACAGTCTCACTGCGGGAATGCTGCTGCGCAGTCGTCAAGCCACCCAAGAACCAGGTGGTTGGGGGGGGGGGGTGTCGTTGGACGGGAAGAAAACCCGCCCTCCCTTCCCCCTGTGACCTTGTCCAGACAAGCTTATTTCCGTAAGTCCCCTGGACGGGTATTTTCATCTTGCCAGCGAACACAAAAGGCGCAGACAGACCAGTAAGCAGAATTCCCGGCCTAAAAAGCCGGCTGGGCGGCATCTGGGTAGCTCTGGTACTTTCTGGCCGGGGAGACGGCAAGCGAGGAGTGAAATGTTCTTTTTTCTCGGGGGTAGCCACGGGCGTAATAACGTACAAGCGCAGGCTCGGCCGTTTGGGTCGACCGGCCTAAAAGCCGTTGCCACCACTGCATGGTTAAAAAATTATTTCTTCACCAAAAAAAAAAGTATTCTCAGAACAGGCCGGTTAAAAAAGGGTTTTTAACCACGGGAGTTTCTGGTGAAAGCTTTTTTGTGCCTGCAAGGCCAGTGTCACGGAGGCTAGAGGACCTGCAAAACCCACAGGTGGAGTCTACAACAAAGTGGCGAAGCAGCAACACGCCCCCGAAGGTCGCATACCGGGATTGCAGGTCATCAAAAAAAACCGCGCCCAACGTGGAAAAAAATCTTTCCGGCCATGCTACAGACTTTTTAACCATGATTTCCCCGAATTTCGGGGATTAGAATAAGGGTAATATACAGATATATGCGCACTTTATTGTTTTTTTGCAAATATATGCATGTTCGTACAAACATTGAGCCAATTCACCTACCCCCTGATCGAGTGTAATCGAGCGTAATCGAGTGTAATCGAGTGTAATCGAGTGTAATCGAGCGTAATAGAGTGTAGTAGAGTGTAGTAGAGCGTTGTAGAGTGTGATCGAGATTGACACTAGTATTTTGGGTTCGACCACTGGTGGACCCCTGACTGGCCCATGGGCGACCATGTTGACCACTGTCTGGCCCAAGACGTGCCAAGCATAAGCATACGAGGGACGGAAACCGCAGGCAAGTGGGCGATGTGCATATGAGACCGGAAGCTCTCGAGATGAAGATGTTCTAAATCATGGCAGCAAGCACGGGGACTGCAGGCGGGTTGGTGGCGAAAAGGGACAGAAAGATCTTCGAGCGACTGTGAGCAGCCTAGCAAGACGGGATGATGAATGATGAAGAAGCGCTAAGTGATCGCAAAGGTCCTTGTCTGGCGACCGACCTTCCTTGAAAGGAAGGTCGGTAGCCAGACATTTTTGTCAGCAAGGTGCAGGCGATGCACGGGCTCCATGATGACCTCGTCAACGGCCCCACAGGCGTACACTCACTAGCCGTCGTGAAGAGGCCTCTGTCTGTAACCATCTTTTTCATCCTTGGGAGCAGTGCATCGCCAGGGAGATCGAACCCCAAGGCAAGGAGCGACTCTTGCAGCTTCTGAAAGTAATCCAGCACGTACTGGAGATACTTGGTTGTCGTTGCTGGATCCTTCTGCCACACAAGTGCTGCAAACACAAGCCGCATCCTCCATCTCTGCTCCATCGTGTCCAGGTACGAGAACGTCAGGCAGAGGATATCTTTGCTCCCCGGAAGCTCTCCTGCATCCCCGGCAATGACGAAGTCACCACCCCCAAGCCGGAGCAGAAACTCCATGTCACCGAGGACAAGGTGCCTACCGAGCGCTCGGCGAACACCCTATCGCCTGGAACTGGCCCGCACGGAATGCCTAAAGGCTCAAGTACTAACTGCGCTAAATTTAATATATGCGAGCTATTGTGGTACTCATTTGCATGCAAATGACTCCCCACTGACGCAACAAGAAGACGCCGATGCTCTATCGAATCACGCGATGGATGAGGTTCAGAGACGAGCGACAGCCGAGTATCGGGACTCGGCGACCGCGAAATCGTACGCGATGAAGAGCGCGATGCGACGGCTGACGAGTATCGTGCAGACGCCGATTCACCCGGCGCTTGAGATGCAAGTCAACGTCCTGACGTCTCTCGGAGGCGGGAACATGGCCGGACTCAACAAGAGACCACAAATAGCAAACCAGCAGGCGTTTGAAGCTGTGATGCGCGCCTACGAAGCCGCCGCACGAGAGCAGACGGCGAAGTAGGCCGGCGACAAGGTGCGAGCCGTACCGCAGGCTGGGCTCCGCAAAGCTGCAACACTGAATGGCAGTTTTCGACCGCAGACGCATTACCCGTCGGGATGGGAGCGCAAGCAGGCTCGATGGAATCACGAAGTCAAGCAGGAGAGACGAACTGCGCAGACTGAGCGCAAGACGTGCACCAAGGGCAGACCAGGACGTTGGGACCGTGCGAAGTCGAAGAAGGAGTCCAAAAGCGAAGCAACAACACCAACGCGGAAACGCAACTCGAAGGCAGCCAAGCGGGCCTCCAGTGAAGTAACGAAGCTCATCCGAGTGTCCGATGAAACCCCTTGTCAATACCACCCAACGACTGCGACGCGCGTGCGAAATGTCGGACGCTAGCGTCTGTCAAGAGCATGCGTGACTCAGCCGTGTTTTAAAGGTGAGATGAGAGGCACCGGCTCACTCTGTCAAAGGACTATACTAACGCAACAAGAAGACGAGCTAATGCGAGATAGTGGTACCCGAGCCCGTACGCACTCGACAACCTGCTTCCGTGAGTCAGCCCGAGCTTCCTGGTCTCCAGCTACACTGCCTGTCGCGGTCATTTTTTCAGACTAATATTCTTGTTTTTATTCCAATTTCAATATCCTGTCATCAGCACCTTTTTAGCCCCGGAAGAAGGTGCGTTAGTGGGCCCGTTGAACCGGCCTATCAAGATTGGCTGAGTGTCACGCCTTTAATCAATTACTGCAGTACCCCCCCAATTCACCCAAATGTTGATCGAGTGTAATCGAGCGTAATCGAGCGTAATCGAGTGTAATCGAGTGTAATCGAGTGTAATCGACGCGTAATCGAGCTAAAGTCACTTTCAGGGGGGCTAGGTGAATTGGCTCAAACATGCATATATATATTTGCAAAAAAACTTAAGTTTTTTTGCAAATATATGCATATGGGTCGATTTAAAAAAAGGGGGGGGGGGGGGGTTCACTTCTGGTCGGGTTTTTTGCTTTCCGTTGATGTTCACGCAGCTCAGACACAAGGAATCGTCCCAGAAAGTTGTTTTAGGAGGTATTCTGACCATAAACTTGGAGAAGCCATCAACAAAACATGAAAACAGCCCCCAAAATGGTGAATTCACCCTATTTTCAATCACTTTGGGGCACCTGTGGTGTGACTGCTGTGCAATGCCTTTTTGTCGCCGCACCACCCCAGAACGCCTTGAAAACCCCCCAGAACACTCTGGAAGAACCCCAGAACACCTTGGAAGACCCCCAAACCACCTTGGAAGACCCCATACTACCTTGAAAGACCCCCAGAACACCTTGGCAGAACACCTTCAAGGCCCCCAGAGGACATTGGAAAACCCCTGGCGCACATTGGCAGACCCTCAAAACACCTTGACAGACCTCTTGAACACCTTGGAACCCCCCAGAACTCCTTGGAAACCCCCCAGAACACCTCGGAAACCCCTCAGAACACGTTGGAAAGCTCCCAGGATACCCTGAAAGACCACCAGAGCACCTTGGTCGACCCCACCCAACCTTGGAAGACCTGTAGCACACCTTAGAAGTACCCAGAACACCTTGGCAGAACTCCTTGCTAAGCCCCCAGACACCTTGGAAACCCCGAGAACACCTTGAAACCCCCCCCAGAACACCTTGAAAACCGTCTTCCAAAGTGTCCAGGGTCTTCCAAAGTGTCCAGGGGGTCTTCCAAAGTGTCCTGGGGGGTTTTCCAAGGTGCTCTGGGTGTTTCCAAGGTTGTAAGGGGGTCTTCCAAGGTGTTCTGAGGAGTGTCCAAGGTGTTCTGGAGCCTCGGCACACCTTGGACGACCTTCAGAACACCTCGGAAGGTGTCCTGGGGGTCTTCTCCAATGTGTTGTGGGGGGGTTTTCAAGGTGCTCCAGGGGTTCCAAGGTGTTCAAGAGGTCCCGTAAGGTGGTTTGAGCGTCTGCCAACGTGCAAGGGGTTTTCCAGGGGGCTTGAAGGTGTTCTGCCAAGGTGTTCTGGGGGTCTTTCAAGGTAGTTTGGGGTCTTCCAAGGTGGTTTGGGGGTCTTCCAAGGTGTTCTGGGGTTCTTCCAGAGTGTTCTGGGGGGTTTCCAAGGCATTCTGGGGGTTCTTCCAGTGGAGCAGCGACAAAAAGGCATTGCACAGCAACCACACCACAGGTGCCCCAAAATGATTGAAAATAGGGTGAATTCACCATTTTGGGGGCTGTTTTCATGTTGTGTTGATGGCTTCTCCAAGTTTATGGTCAGAAAACCTCCTAAAACAACTTTCTGGGATGATTCCTTGTGTCTGAGCTGTGTGAACATCAACGGAAAGCAAAAAACCCGACCAGAAGTGAACCCCCCCCCCCCCCTTTTTTTTCAAATCGACCCATATATCTGCAAGTTTCCCTTAGAATAATCCCTGGTTGCCACCCCAAAAAAAATCCGAATTCACTCCTCGCTTGCCGTCTCCCGGCCAGAAAGTACCAGAGTTACCCACCCGTCACAACGTACAATTGACGGCGCAGGCTCGCCAGGGTCGGGACGCCGTCCCAACGTTACTCGCAAGGTTTGTGTATGCTTCGGCACAGCGTCCTACACAAGTTCAGGTGACTCTAGTTGCTCGAACAACAGAAACCCGCAGTCTTTGTGGCGCATGCATCGGGTTCACAATAGATGCACGTTGTCACACCCGCAGTCTTTGTGGCGCATGTGCAGCGGGTTCACAGTAGATGCACGTTGTCACACCTAGCATCCATCTTCTCGGACGAGGAGAAATCGTAGTTCATTGCTCAGAAAGAACACTGCCACCGTGGGTGCGTCATGTACCTGCCTCTCGGTGCGATGTGGGGGGCGCAGGGGGGCAAAAGGAGAAAGCATACGGCGCAATACACATCGGTGAACTCGTCGAGCGTCAAGCAGTAGTCGCAGCCAGGGCTGGCGTAGCAACGTTCGATTTGGCTTGTCGTGGGCAGGATGTCGGGGTGTGTGTTCTTGAGCACGGGCAGAAAGTGCTGCATCTGCAAGTCTTTCTTGTTGCTCATCATGGAACCGAGTTCTGCGTCGGGTGCGGTTTGTTGATAAAGGAGGCTAGCACCTGGGTACTTGCTGTTGTAACTTGTTAAAACAAAAGTTCGCTTAAAACTCCAGGGGTGCAGAGCCTCCCGATGACCTTCCGCGATTGCACTATCTCTCCTTCCTCGTTTGTGGGTTCGGTCATTCCCACATAACTATAAGATTGCGCGTACGGTGGTTCCTCAGCTTTACTTTGACCCGCATGAACGGAACGGTTCTCTGGTTTCCGGTGTGCACCTGGCAATAATAATACACGAGCAGGACACGACTTGCGCATGGCGTATGCTGGCGGCGAGCCGAAAACGCGCGCCTCTTCCTCCCGGAGGAGCAGCGTCACGACTTCCCGCAAGGTCTCCTGCTCTATCCGCTTTTGACGGTAGTGTGGTGGATTTCCATGGCTATAACGCGTCATCATAAATCGAAGACTAACACAATCTTCCTCCCGGAGGAGCAGAGTCACGACTTCCCGCAAGGTCTCCTGCTCTATCCGCTGTTGACGGTAGTGTGGTGGACTACCATGGCTATAACGGGTCATCATAAATCGAATACGAACACAGGTGGTGCTATTCGGCCCGTCCCTTTCGCAGGCTCCGTCGGCATCGGTATGAAGGTGAACGGGAAGCCAAGAAAAAGAAACGCTGTACCCATTAGGTTGCAAGTCATGTTCACGATCAATTCCTTGAGCTCCGCCCGGTTCATGTTGCCGGAGCTGCCGTTGGTTTGCTGCGTGAGGACGATCCACCGCGTGTGCGCGCGGCTGCCGATGTCGTCTGTGTACGAAGCCACGACGACGTCGCCGACGGCGTCGAACTCATCCTTTTTCTTCCCCATTTCCGCCATATAACGAAGCACGTCATCCGTCGGCGCCTCGAGCAAGTGCACGAAGTTCTGCCCGGTTTCTATGAGCACACCGGTGTACCTTGAGTTCGCCACGGCCCCGGCGGCGCCACCCTCGTTCATCAGCGCTTCGAAGAAGCCTTTGCTGCTCTCGCCGGTCGTCAGCGGGCCGGCCAGCAGCACGCGGCTCAGGAGTTGACGATTTTCAGCGTCAACGTTCAGCTTCTCGAGCACCACGTCCAGCAGACTCTTCCGCTCCGCCATGTTCCCGGTGGTGTCGGCCCCGGCATCGGTGCCGTCCATCTTCTACCCACCCCCACACACCTCCGTTCCTGGATCATTTTTTTGAGCGTTTATTCGTGAAAAACAAGTGCATTCTAGAGTTATTTGTGGATTAGAAGGTCGGTATTTTAAAGTCTCCGGTTGGGCGCTGCGGCCCCGGCTCCGCCCGCGTGCACATTGATTGAGATTCAAAGGTCCGGAGTCTCCGGTTGACCCTTGAGGCTAGTGAAAGGACATAATATATTATGCGCACACTTTGACTTTGGCCTAGTTTGCCACTAGTTAGTTTGTGACTAATAACAGAACGCCGCCAAGAACAAAGTTTCGCTGAGTTTTTTTCGAGGTGAGCTTCTGAGGCTGGACCCCAGCGTGTGGGACCCTTTAGGCGCAATTCGTCACTCCGAGTTGCACTCGCATCTTGATGGATAACGCGTCTACATCATCCGGGGCCCGTGGACATGGTCAACAGGATCGTCAATGTGTCTCCACCACTTCATATCACTGCATCCGGGTTGCGAAATGTTCACGCATTCCCTTTCGGCAATCCTGCACGAGCAAGCTCGTCAGTGGCAGCTTTGAGGCGAGCAATTCACCTTGTCTAAGGGCCGACTGGCCCAATGTCCAATTGCCGTGCCCCATTGAATATTCGCTACTACGACCAAGATCTGCACTCATCCACGCTGCCTGTGGACCGCATGCGGTACGGCTGCACCCAGGGCTTACGCTCCACGTGTGAAACGTGTGGGTTTCCACACGTCAAGTATTTTTTGAATTTTTTTCCCCCCACGTGTCCTTCCACGTGTGGATCCACAGGTACTACATGTGGATTTTGCTTTATTTGTTTCCTCATGTGCTTCCACGGACCCACAGTTAGGTCCACATGCAGGGGAGGCTAACAAGTCGCCAAGGCCGCACAGCCGTCGCCAAGTCCAGAAGTGGCGCAATTTTTGCCGGCCGCACATTAGGGGAAAGGTTTATTTTTCCTCGAACATTGAGCGTCCACATGTGGACCACACGTATTTTTGTCTGAGACCGAAAACGGAGCATAAGCCGGCTGCACCTGTTCTGCCGGCCTTGTTCGCCGTCAGCTCTTGCGGCGGCTTAGTATGCGCGCCTGACGAGTTCAAGTACCAGACGAACTGGTCTGTAGTGTAGCGGAGCAACTGCCATCCCGAACGGGAAAAGAGAAGGATCCGTGACTGTTTAGTTTGTTCTTTCTCGAAGGCCCCGTGCGGAACACGAGGCGTGGAATACTCGAATTCGAGGACATCCCCGGGATTCCCCCCCCCTCCCGTCAAAAGGGACATGGCAATGCCGTTGACGTCGACGAGAATAAGGACTCTTCGAGCCGGTTCGCGTCTTTTTGCGCGAAACGGCTCGACAGGGGTCCGATGCTATGTAGGGTGCGTCGTGCGGATGGGCGGGCGACGGGTGGCGGGATGGGACAGGCTTGAAAGAAACGCCACTAAGCTACTTCCCAAGAACCCGTATTTCGTAGTCCGTTTCCGCGCAGTTCGTGGAGTTTGTGAAACGGCGAGGGCTACAATGTATAACATGCGGGGTCAAAACCTTGTGTCTTTTTGTTTGTACGTGCCGGGGGAGGATTAGCCTGTTAGTGAGTGATAGTGAGTGCATATGATCGGTAGGCTAAACTTCTCCCAAACACGCTGCCAGCGTTCTCTTTCGTGTTTACAATTAATTGTTATTACGAAAACAAAAATTCCGGAAAAAAATTGGGTTTTTTGAATTTTAAAAGTTTGGAACAAACTCTGCAGTAATTTTTAAGGAAGTTGAGCAAAAAAAAAAAAAAAAAATTCCAAACTTTTTTTTTGGGGTCCATCGGACCCGCGGGAGCGTTTTAAAAAGACACAAGGTTTTGACCCTGCATGATAAGTGTACTGGATTATTTCGCTGCAAGCTATAACCCTGTCAGGACCGTTTAGGCATTCAGTTCGCGACCAGCTGCATATGAGTCTAACAATGTAGCCCTAAACCCCGTATTGCGGCTCGGCCCTGCTTGACTCCCGCAATCGTGGGTAGAGACGCTGCCGCATTCGCATACTTTCACTCTAAAAAGGACGCGTGTTTTCCCCATTTCAAGACAACTTGTCTTCCGCATGTCTTCCCGCAGAGTTTGAGCTTCCGATCTTGCTGACTGGTTCAAGTGGAATGAAAATATGTCGCATACTCCCGTCAGCACGACGCACTTGTTTGCACATAACAAGCGCGTCGTCTCCCCAGATCGAACCCCCCCTGCCTTAAACGCGCCAAAAGTGTCCCGTATCAGTGAAGCTTGGGACGAGAAAGCACCGCAGCCGCCTTCCGGCACAGAAGAAGTGTGAAAACGGGTTCTGCCTAGAAGCTTTTCGTGTTATTCTGCAGATGCTTTGAGCTATCTTTGTGTGCCTATGCTTTCAGTCGACTTCTTAACCATAGTTAAGTGCGCAAATGGTGTCAGCCGAAAACGGTAAAGCTTCGGCACCGCCCACGCTATGTTTAGCATTGAGTTCTTTTAAGTACATGAACCACATGGATTAGCATGCACTGTTTAGCAGCGGCTGCCAAACATCCCGTGCCACCGCGCAAGGTGGTAAAACGCTCTTTTGTTTTCTTTTCGATTGCTTTTGATGGGGCATGCAGGCCTGATATGCAAGAATGGAAAAGAGACGGGGGGGAAAGGAAAAGGTTTGTGCCCTCGTAGCTCGCCGGGCCAGCGCTCCAGATAGGACTGGGCTAGGTATTTTGGTGGCATGAAGAAAATAAACAAGGAACATTTCCGGGGGGCTACACCATGCGCATGCGGGTCGACCACCGATGCTGCTGTGAACAAACCAGCGTGCTCAAAGCAGGCGTTCGCCGTGAATGATAAAGCATGGACTCTCAGTTTCACGTTTCCTTGTTTCCCGGCGACAACTGGCAGACAAACCCACCCAGGGGTGGGCAGCAGAGCCCCACCTTTCTTTTTGAAAGTATACAAACAAAGCTGCAGGAATTATCGACTAGACCTGCAATAACAAGAGATCGATTTTCTGGGCTCTTTGTGGTGGTGATCTTAACCCGAGAGGGAATAATCAAAACGAGGTTCTTAGCCGTTCTCTTTCGAGTTTCGTCTGAGGCGGTGCGTGCGAACTGGGCCGCGTTTGCAATCCGAGCTCTGGACCCAGCCAAACTTTCAACAACGTTATTGGTACGGAAAACTGCTGCTGGGTGATGTAGCTGCTGTTCCCTGAATATGCTCCCTTCGGTACAACTTGTAGAAACTAAAAAGACAAAGGGAGAGAAAAAAAGCGTGGGTTTGTTGTTGAAAAGAAGTGAAAAACGGATTCTCGTTCGGACCTAATAATAATTAGTGCTTGAGGGAGGGGAGAAGGGTTTGGTTATTATTTTTTTGTCTTTCTGACTTTTTTTCATTTTCATTTTTCACTTTTTTTTTTTTCATTTCCCCCTGTCAGGGTACTAGCGTGACCCTCAAAATCGTGTACAACCTGAAAATTATGTGAGGGATAGCCATTTTTCGTGTCTGTCCCTCCGATACTATGACGCTCCACATTCCCGATCGTTGGACAGTTTTCTTTTTTTTGCATCGGTCCATCGTTCCCGGTTTTTGGGGTGTCGTCCCCGATTTTGGACCTGTGGCGCCGGACCGGGACCGTAGCTCCAAAAAGAGAGAGAGAGAGAGAGAGAGAGAGAGAGAGAGAGAGAGAGAGAGAGAGAGAGAGAGAGGAGAGAGGAGAGAGAGGAGAAGAGAGAGAGAGAGAGAGAGAGAGAGAGAGAGAGAGAAGAGAGAGAGAGAAGAGAGAGAGAGAGAGAGAGAGAGAGAGAGAGAGAGGGAGAGGAGAGAGAGGGTGGGAGAGAGAGGGTGCGAGAGAGGAGAGAGAGAGAGAGAGAGAGAGAGAGAGAGAGAGAGAGAGAGAGAGAGAGAGAGGGATCAAGAACTTCGTGAACGAAGTGAGTGAAGTTCTGGACGAACTTATACCGAAGGGCGGACTTGGCGTGCGGGGGGGTGAACCTGTTGGTCAAGTACGAAAAAACACAAAGACCGCAGGAGCACACAGCAACTCCCCTCCCGAAAAACTGTACTGTTCGGGCGGTTTTATTTTGCAGACTCATGTTCTTTATGCGGCATGGTATCGGGATTTGTATCTTTCGTGGCACAAGTAGTGCAGTTTAGTGGTCTAGCTTGGTTTGCCGTTTATCTTTCTTGTTAGCAAGCACACGAGTGCGAGGTTTGAGGGCAGCAACGCGGCCGGTCCGAAATAAGCCCGAGGTAAGAAGTTCAGAGAGAGAGAGAGAGAGAAGAGAGAGAGAGAGAGAGAGAGAGAGAGAGAGAGAGAGAGAGAAGAGAGAGAGAGAGAGAGAGAGAGAGAGAGAGAGAGAGAGAGAGAGAGAGAGAGAGAGAGAGAGAGAGAGAACGCATAAAACAAGCCAAAGGGTGTGGGCCTCCCAGGCTAGTTTCGGGGTGGCTCCCTGGGAGGGACAGGGGCGGGGTTGTCACGCCTTAGCAGTCCCAGGGCCTCTCCCCTCCCACCTATATGTGTTCTCGCTGTCATCGCTACCGCGCTGACATTTCCGAGAACACATAAAACAAGTCAAAGGGTGTGGCACGTCACCGCGAAGCGGAAAGCGGCGCCGGGAACCGAGGCAACGAGGCTCCCCGCATGTGCGGGTCCGCCTGCTGTTCGCCGGACGGCACCCAGCCAGGACACAGGACGATCCTTCTGCGCTCGGCAACACGAAGAGACCGGGACAAAACGCGATTCGCGGCGTACGAGGAAGAACTCCCCTTCGCCACGGCGCCGACAACCGCCGCGTTGTCGATGCGGCACCGCTGACCTTTTTTGGACCTTTGGTTGCAGGAGACTGTAAAAGTGGTATGGCGGGCAAACCCGCTGTGGCACACCGGTAAACCGGTAATTCATGACACCGGTAAACGGGTATTTCAAAGCCTTGTTTGTTTCGTTTTGCAGGGTTTCCTAGGAAGGAGGCATGAGTACTTGTTCAAGGCTTGGAAGTCTTGCAGGCCAAACCGGTCCGACGATGTGCCTGGCTTGCGCGGGCTTGAAGGGCGACTGCTGACTAACTTTTCTTTATTGAAAGCATGTGCTCGTCAGGGGACTTTAGCACTTTGTCTGACCGAGCAAAAAAATCGGTTTCAGCCAAAATCCCGGTCTTGGGGCCCTGCGGCGCCTGTAGGTGTCTGAGTGCCTGGAACTGTCGCCCCGCGCACGCAAACAAGGGACCGGAGGGGTGGTAAGATATAGGCTTGCGGTGGCGGTGCACGTCTATCAAACTACGGAGATGGTGAAAAGCTTCGCAGTTAGCAGTGACACACACGCCACGTAACTGCAGCACTGTACAGTACCGCAGGGGCCACTTTCTCTTTTTCAAATCGAAATTTATAAATTATTTTTATTACTAACAATCTTGCGGGTTGCCCTTCGAGTTAAAGTTCGCTTGAAATTCCGGGGGTTTAGGGTCTCCGCGTGACCGTTCATGAATGGGTTCTCTTAGAGCAAGAAAGGGCTATTTGGTTACGGGTTGTATATTTTGGTGCACGCTTTCGGTATGGGTTATGGCTAGCCATGTCCGGGACTGTCTGTGGCCGACACCCTTGGTGTTTTAACGAAGACGAAAAAGTGGCAGTCTTCGACGGGTTGGCTTGCCGGCCGCAAAAGTAAAGCCGGCTGCCACCCCCTAGGAAACCCTTTCGTTCTGATTGTCTGATGCAGTGGATCAGGCCGTCTCGATTCTACAGGACCCCGGCGCGCGCGACAAGAGAGAGAGATAGAGGGAGGGTGTGTCGCTTCGGCTGGCGTCCTCGTACTCTCGGGAGGTTGGCATGCTGAGTGTGTTGTTGATTGCGAACAAAAAGTAAGGTGCCCGTCTTCGTCAACGATGGCGAGCGCCATGCAGCAGGGTGCAACCAGCGAGAGAGAGAGAGACGAGTTAGAATGCAGGGACCTTCTCTCCGGGGAGTATCCGGTCGCCCCACTACTGTCCCGTACTACTACGGCGGGCGTATGTCGCTACGTCGTAGGCGCGGTGCGAGCCGCGGCCCTGTCAGATGAGGATTGCACCGATGGTGGCTGTTGGGCGCAACACCGAAACGTCGACGAGAAATACTCGGAGGGGGGGGAAGGGGGAAGTCATAGTCTCATGTTCGGGCAGAGCACTGCCTCTCATGCATGGTTGATGCTAGCATCGAGTCCTCTTCGAAGAAGATGCTGTATAGAAAAGGGATGCAAAAATAGAAAAAAGGGGAGTGCACGGCTCTCAAAGTGGGGTATGAAACCTTGAGGGCTTAGCCCCTGTGTTTTTTTTTCACCGGGGGGGGGGGGCAGGGGGCGCACTAAGGATTGGGGGGTGCAACGGGCAACGTCAACGTCTGCTAAATTTGGAAGGGGGGGGTCCTGTTTGGCGCCACCTGGTGGCCGGGGACCCCCCCACCCTTTTTTCCGGGGACCCCCTTAAACGCGCTCTTTCGCGATGGATCTTTCCACTCCGTCCTCAGTTCGTCTCTGAGGCCTGAAATTTGACGTGCAAAACACAGGCTGAAACCGGGAAAATCTGCCCTTTCGTGGTTTTCTTGGTGCCGTTTTTTCGAAATTCTCTAAGTACGTTTCCCAGCGGATTTGCCTGAAAAACAGTTTTTGGGGGGTATTGGCATTTTGGGGAAAGCACATGGTAAATCGGCCCAATCGGCCCGAATTTTCACTTTTTGGGCCAATTTTCCAGATTTTGGCTGATTTTTGAACGCATTGCAGGAATCTTGGGTTTCGGGGAAACTGACTTTGCCCAAAAGTTGCCAAGTACATTTCCCTGCCAAAAAAGTGCAGGAAAACGTTTTGGTGGGGAATGACCTTTTTTTTCCGCAAAAGTGGGTTTCGATTTCGAAAACGAGGAGAACGGATTCATCTGGAGGAAACGGAGTACCCACTCGGCACCGGGGGGTCTGGGGGGGGGGGGGGGGGGTATTGCAAGAGGCGTTGTACGCCCACCTCGTCGAGTCCGTGGCTTAAAGGACCGAAACACGGCGCAGACGGGACCAGTGCGTGTGTTAAGCACAGATCCATTCCAAGCACCATCATCACCGCGGAACCTGAGTGTCTGCAGACAGGGCAGCGGTGCGTTTTTCAGGCGGCTGTTCGTAGCTCGTCACAGCCAGGACCACCCGTGCTACCAGAGCACAGGCGAATCCGTCACGGGGAGGAGGCCCTTCTGTTTGTGCGCACTAGCGGAACTCACCTGCTTTGGGAAGTTTCATGTAGTACGCTGTCAACCAACTGCTAATTCCTGGTAAAGGGGGGGGTCGAATCATAACACCTGTGTTATTATTCGATGTGTCGAATACTAAAAAAAGTTCCGGAGAGTCGAACAGTAGCAGGATCCTATAGTGGTAGTGTTTTTAGACAACAAGACGCGTGTCAAATAACTGTTATTATTCGACCCCCCCCCCCTTTACCAACAATTTTGTTAACACAAAAAAATCAGGGCCCTGATTGTGACTTCGACTCGCTAGGCAGCACTGGCTTGTCTTCTTTTTACCGTGGAGGGGCGGGAGGTGGGGCGCCCCGATGCGCGTATTTCGACGGAGGCGAGAGGAGAGAAACAAATACAACTTCAAATTGGTATACTATTTTGTGTTGAGCGCACGAAACTCAGGTGTGCCCTGTGTTTTTTTTTTTTTTTTTTTTGTGCGGGTTGGTGACAAGCAACTGGCGGTCTCCTCGGGTGTTTCCTGCAAAGCAGGTGCTTAGTTTAGGTAGGGTGTTTGGTTGTGTCCTGCTTTGGTTCATGGATTACGCTGCCAACTACTAATTAATAGTACTAACAATGCGTTGCTGACACAAGAAAGCCCTCGCGCCACCGTGCACACGAAAGCAAGCTTGCTTGAGTGCCTCTCTGTATGTACGGAGCCAATCAGTATCTGGGTTCCCTCGTTCTTTAACCCATCATCGACTCTACATCATGTGTGGCTTCGAGGCGGATATTTGTACACAGCATGGAACCTGGGTGTCTGCAGACGGGACGCAAGCCGGTCCGTCCCCGCCGATAGACCGCGATGGCTTTTGGCACAGAATGCTTAGCATCTGCGGCAAATCTGCAACACCGGCTTCGCGGATCCCTCCGCACGTGAAGTGCCGTGCTTTCGCCCTTGATCGTCGCGTTCATCGAGCATCTTCCCGGCCGTGGTAGACCCAACCCGCCAACTGCAGCTCCAGGCAATTCTACACCCCGGACTCCCACTCCGGATTGCGGGAGTGGTTTTGCGGTCGTTTGTGCGGTCTCACTCCCTCACAAGGCGGGAGTGGCACTCCCTCAATGCGGGAGTGGCACTCTCTCAATGCGAAAGTGGGACACCCTCAATGCGGAGTGGGACCCCCTCAATGCGGGAGTGACACTCTCTCAATGCGAAAGTGGGACTCCCTCAATGCGGAGTGGGACTCCCTCAATGCGGGAGTGGCACTCTCTCAATGCGAAAGTGGGACTCCCTCAATGCGGAGTGGGACCCCCTCAATGCGGAGTGGCACTCCCTCAATGCGGGAGTGGCACTCTCTCAATGCGAAAGTGGGACTCCCTCAATGCGGAGTGGCACTCCCTCAATGCGGGAGTGGCACTCTCTCAATGCGAAAGTGGGACTCCCTCAATGCGGAGTGGGACCCCCTCAATGCGGAGTGGCACTCCCTCAATGCGGGAGTGGCACTCTCTCAATGCGAAAGTGGGACTCCCTCAATGCGGAGTGGGACCCCCTCAATGCGGAGTGGCACTCCCTCAATGCGGGAGTGGCACTCTCTCAATGCGAAAGTGGGACTCCCTCAATGCGAGATTGGCACTCCCGCAATGCGGAGTGGCCACTCCCGCACGGTTTCACTCCCGCATTGACTTAGTATATGGCTGCTGAAGTCCGGGGTGCATGCAGCTCCAGGGGACCGGGATGGACCTGATAGACCGTGGTGCGCTGTGTTACACACAGCGACAGGCAATTCGATGCAGTTCCAGGGGATAGGTGTGGGCCGGCTTAGGGGCGTCGCAGGATACAGCAACCTCTAACCGTCTGATTCGCTCGTCACACACGGCCAACACATTCGGCGGCCTCCTTGCCAGCCAGGCCAAGTGCTAATAAAAGCAAGCCTTCGACCGACGGGGCAGGCGTCCTCTCTTTTCCTCGAGAAAACGACAAGAAATACTCGAGAGACTGCCTTGTGCTCATTTCGAAGGAGGCTAGAGGGGGAGAAAACAAGTGGGTCTTTTTGGTTGAACGCTTACGCCCGCCACTAAAAGATTTGCCTGTGTTTCGTGTGGGCTACAGCACATTTACCTCCTTTGATCTATCGCAACTGGCAGTCTCCTCAAGCATTTCCTACAAAGCAGGTGTTTATACAAAAGAAAGGTGGTTCGTCGTGCGGCGGCCCCAGTTGTTGCTCCGAAGCAAGGTTCTGTAACCTAGGAAGAGAGGTTAACACCATTGCTCGGGCTGAAGCGTTTCTGCCGTGGGACCAGGTAAACGCGTGGTTTCAAAGGTGTCGCAGGCGCGTTTGAGGTCCCCTGAACGGGTTTCAAGCACTTTTTTTGAGGTTTCGAAGTCCGGTGATTTTCGAGTCTCCGCTTGACTATTGCTTGAGACGGGGGTTCCAAAAGGTGTTCGGGGCATCAGTCTTGGGAACGGCGGGTCGCGACTATTCCAGGGGGATCGAAATCGGAGTTGCCAACCTCCTCGCGGTGGTCCCCGTCCACGTGCGCAAGCACGGCTGATGGCATCACGTGCACAGTGCGCTGCTCAGGGTAGTTGAAGGCCTGTCAGTAGTCCCGAGGGACGATAGTACTAACGCAATCCCTTACTCAGTATTCCAGGTTGTCGGTGCACACGCTTCTTCAGCACGTGGCTGGGTTTACCGATGCACGGTTGTGCCGAAGGAAACATTTCCGGAACGTCGGCTGCTGCTCGAGTACAACGCAACAAGGCCAGAAAGTATACACAGGTGGGGTTCAGCCTCTCGAAACTGGAGTTGGTGTAAAGAGGGTGTGTCCGAGTCACACGTGAAAAGCGGGTGTGCAAATTCACACCCGGAAAGCGGGTGTGAGTGTGATGCCCGCTTTCTTAACTCCAGCTTCTGGGGACTCCATCGTGTAGGCTATCGGTTGATGTTTCGTAAGCCAAGGCAACATACTTACACACCCTTCGGAAATGCTTCCTCCGCCGCGTTTATTTTTCCTTTCGCTGCCGGCTACCGGAGGCTTCCTCCGAATCGCTCTTTCGAGTAAAAGACGGACCGTAAAAGACGGACCGGAACAGGACTAGTCTGGCGATCTCTTTTTTGTTTTCTTCTTTTGGGTCGGTGCCAGAAGTGCTGCAAAATACATTTTTCTTGCCGCCGTTTTCAGAATTTACCTTCTTTTTTGCTTTCCGACGCCCGCCCCCCGCTCTTCCCGCAGAGGGCCATTCAGGAATTGGTGTGCTGCGTTTGTCTTGTTTGCTTTGCGGACTACTTTTCCTTTTTTAACTTTGGTGACGTCGGGTGCTTGAATGCAAGTGCCACACAAAACATAAGGGAGGCCTGACGAGGCACGGAGCTAACTTGTTGAGGGAAAGTGGGGGGAACGGCGGTGCAGCGGTAGCTGTTCGAGTTACGTTCACTCGAGTAGTTTTCCGAGCTTTTTACTGGCATGGGCTTTTTCTTTTCGTTTTCCCCCCTTCAGTTTTTTTTTTTTTTTTTTGGGTTGTATTCAGGGGTCTTTAAAAGTTTGGGGGTTGGAGCGGAAAACCCGGTGTAAGGTCAATTTTCTTTTTTCCAACACTTGGGCACAGGACCTTATGCAGCCCATTTTCTCGTTCAGACTAGACACCAAGCCCATTTCTCTGGTGAGTCTTAATGCAGGGGGGGTCCGGGGGGCACCGCCCCCCGGGAGACGGTACGGTACATGGCACTTCAGATTCTGTCTTGTTCGGAGCCTGTAACAGGAAACTGATGCCTGGTAACAGGCCTCTGGCGAAAATTCGAAATCCTGTAGATAGTTTATGGGGCACCGCCCCCTGGGAGACGGTATGGTAGATGGTGCCTCAGAATCTGATGTCCTGGCTAAGGCAGGACCTTCTGCAGCCAGTGTTCTCCTACCAGAAAACACCTAGCCTACTGATGATTGTTCTGATGAGAGGTCTCTCTTCTGTAGCACAGCCAGAATAGGAGAAATAATTCTCACTACACACACCCAAAACCTCTGCCCAACCCAAGATTACTGACACCAAACTCCTGCCCAACCCAGTCCGAGGTAGTGTAAATCAACCCAACCTCCCACCCGATTTTCGATTTTTTTTTTTTTTGGGTGAGTTTAACTCTGCAACACTGAGCTACCTCCAGGGGTTTATATGGAAAGCTGGGTCCTCTATATTCCTCCACATGCCTGTGGGGGTGGTTAACTTTTTACCAAGAAAGTGTTTTCTCAGTGTGGACCCAAGGACCCCCCAGTGTAGCATAGCACAGCCGAATTGTCTCTCGTTCGTGTCTCGATCATAAAGGAAAAGGTGTGTCAAGTGTACGGCAGGGAACTTCAAGTTAAAACAACGTAAGCTGCAAACGGGGTACTACAGGCCTACAATACTAGCCTCAAAAAGGGGCACTGGATGTGCAACAAGCAGGGTTCTTCTTGTAAGGACAGCTGCTGCTGTATCAGAGTATAACGAAGCTCTTGCAAACTTGAGCTGCGTAGGGCGCACATTTGCATAGGTCACTGTTGCTTCCTGAGTTCGAAGCTCCTCGGTATCATTAGTGTCATCTCCAGAATCACTGTCGTGATCACTCTCATGACATGTGGCATGTCGCCACAACCAAGTACTCCCTCATAAAAGAGTCAACGAAGTCCGCTGTGACTGGCTCATTCGACTGAAACTGGACGCCAAGAACAAGCAAGCTGGCTCCCCGGGCCGGCCCCCTTCAGTGGCTGGTCCCCCAGTGCTGGCCACTCACGGCGGCCCCCCCGACAGTTTTCTTTTTTTTTTTTGGAGCGTGGGGGTTACCCCCACGTAAGACCCCCCTTATAAATCACTGGTTACCTCACCCAACCGCTGCAGTGCATAACCCCCTGCTTGGGCAGCAGGGATGCCTTGGGACAAAAATCTACGCTCTAAACCGGGGTTTTGGGGAATCACACGGCATTCAGCGGTGACCCGGTAGCCCGACCCGCACAGCAGGCTGTCTAGACGCGTCGGGTGGGGGGAGACCTGCCCGCGCAGCGATATATTTTGTGGTGGTGAGCCACCTTTTGGCTGCTGCGTGCGTGTGCCGCCTCTGGTGCACGATTGAACCAGCGTTAAACTCCGGAACACCGATCCAGCAACTCTTTTTGCGGCGGTTTTGTGTTTCTTAAAGGAGCCCTGCGCCGCAGGCGCGGAAACTTTTAAACGGTCGCACTTACGGATCAAAGCAGATGGGCAGTAGGGTGGCTCGTCACAACTAGGTTGGCTCACATGTCAATTAAACCTGCGCCGCAGGCGCGGAAATTTTGACGGTCGCACTTACAGCTAAACAGATGGACGGAAACACGTTGGTTGTTCACCGGCTGCAGCAGGTTTTCGTCCTGCACAACGCCCCTGCATTGCCTGCCACGGTGGAACACTGTGAACAGAATGAGCAAATAATGCGGTAGCCCCATTACAAAAGATACTCAGCCAAAATACCTGCGCCGCAGGCGCGGAAATTTTTTGGCGCCTTTCTGGCCAGCCAGCTAAGTACGAAGATCGCAAAACAGTTTTCCGTGAAAGAAATTTCCGCCGGTGGTTTCTGCTATGAGAAGATTTTTTCCATCAGGTTTCTGCCACGAGAAATTTCCACCGATGGATTCCGTTAGAAAACATTTCCACCAACAATTTCGGTTAGAAAAGTTTTGCTCCAAGCTTCCCGTGAAAGAAATTTCCGTCGCTGGTTTCTGCCATGAGAAAATTTCCATCAGTTTTCTGTCGTGAGAAAGTTTTCACTAACAGTATTCCACAAAGAAACTTCCGCCAGTAGTTTCCACGAGAACATTTCCACCAGGTTTCCACCATGAGAGAAATTTCCGCCAGTAGCTTTCGCCTCGAGAAAACTTCCACCAGTTTTCTGTCACGAGAGAAATTTCCACCAGTTTCCCACGAAACAAAATTTCCGCCAGTAGTTTTCACGAGAACATTTCCATCATCGGTTTCCGTCACGAGAGAAATTTCCGTCAGTAGTTTCCGCCACGAGAAAATTTCCATCAGTTTTCTGTCGTGAGAAAAATTTACACCAACAGTTTCCCACGAAAGAAATTTCCGACAGTAGTTTCCACGAGAACATTTCCATCAGGTTTCCGCCACGAGAAAATTTCCATCACTTTTCTGTCGTGAGAGAAAATTTCCACCACAACAGTATTCCACAAAAGAAATTTCCGTCAGTAGTTTCCACGAGAAAATTTCCATCAGTTTTCTGTCGTGAGAAAATTTTCCACCCCCAGTTTCCCTTCCCACGAAAGAAATTTTCGCCGGTAGTTTCCACGAGAAAATTTCCAGCCTACACAGTGACAAAACAGAAATCTGGAAACTTTTTTTCCCCAGAAATTTTCTGACTTTTTTTTTTTTTTCCTCTTTTTTTGACACACCGGGTTTTCCCGGTGTCTGACACCGGGACACCGGGAAAACCCGGTGTGCCAAAAAAGTCCCCTGGGTTGTATCGACGCGTCTGGCCGCTTGTGATGGTCATTCGGCCAGTCGCGGCAGACGCAAACTTCTGCAGACTGTAGTCAAAGTGCAGTATCCACTTGCCTAAGGGGACTCGGTGAAGAGAACGTGGGCAAAGGGCAAAATGCCTGAAATTTGACGAACCACCAGCCCGAAAGAAACAACACTACTCCGGGCAAGGGGCTTGCACTGATAAACGAAGTAACGGACATCAGCATCAACTGACCAAAGGTGATGAAAATGAGAAGACCAAAGTCTCTTGTTCTTCGCGTGCACAGGGTACAAACCTCTTTGGGCGGGTTGCCGTATTAGCGCTTCTTGTTCGTTGGCTTCGTTTTCTCGTGCAACCGTTGTTCCGGAAACGTTCCCGTCAGTACAAATGTACCCCGAAAGAAGAAACAAAATAGGGGGGGGGGAAAACTTAGTTTAATGTTTAGGCAGAGTATTGCCTCGCATGCATGTTTGATGCTAGCATCAAGTCTTCGTCGAAGAAAGTGTAAAATAAATAGGGGAAAGGGAAAAGGGTCGCAGGGAGTGTAAGACTCCGCAGGTAGGGTCTGGTTTATCCGGCCATCCGGCCAAAGTGGCTGATCCTTAAAAGCGCTGCCCCCCCCCCCCCTCTACAGTGCAGTTGCCTTGGAGGCTGGGTGGTCAAATGCTCTAAGGTGAAATGGTCAAAATTCCCTGCCAAAAGTGGGCCCACAAAAATTTTCCAAAGTGTGGTATTTGGGGTATTTGGGGCAAAAAAAAAATTTTTTTTTTCTGACCGCCCACCGTGGTGACCACCTTAGAGTGTGACAGGGAGTCTCCCCCCTCCACAGTGAAAATAGCCTGAGGGGGGGGGGGGGGGGGGGGGTCAGCCGGCTGATGGATGGATGGATGGTTCTTAACAAGATGCCTGGGGGGGGGGGGGGGGGGGCACTGCGCATAGATTTTCTTTCTTCGGCCACTACGAAGGGTCAGTGCCGGTCGAAACACAGTGTGCACGGCGGATTATAGCCCGAAGAAGCAGGGAGTTAAAAACCGGTGCGATTCGCATCGTCTTTAACTCCGGCTTCTGAGCCTGGACTCCACCCGTATGTGCTTGAGTTTCGATTGATGCCTGTTCGCAGGTAAATAGTAAGGGTTCTCGCAAAGCACTTTTCCAAGCAATGTTGCTCAGCTAGAGGAAGCAAAAGTCGTAACAAGTTGCTGCAGGTGAACCTGCAGCAGGATCATTACCAAAGGTTTCAATTCTGAATGGAACGAGGAAACGACTTTCAAACAGATTGGACACACGAGGTTTCAAACATGGTCATGCGGCGACCGTCCCTTCAGCAAAACGGTACGAATTAGGGTCTTTTGCTTTCTACCTTTTCACAGTTTCGCTCTCATGGATGGGGGTCACCCCCGGCAATTCCGACTGGTCGTCATGTGTCCTGTAGCGATGAGGAGGATGGCCAGCTCCCCCAGCCGCCTTATACACCACGCACGGCTACAACGCGGGGATGCAGCCTTGCCAAGGTGTGCAGTCAGCCGTCACAGGGGGCCAGATCGACCTCGCCACTTAACCTGACAACACAGCGGTCGCACCAGTGCAACTTTCGCATTAAATTTCATCCCGATGAAGCGATTACTTGCAAGGCACATTCACCATCGTACACAGGGCACAGGTCTTGGTGTGAGGGGTTTATCCCAGTCTTCTGATGATGCCGCAGCAAACTGGCCGCCTTGCAACCTGAGCTCTGGATCCAACTAAATTTACGAGCTTTCAACAGCAGGCGCTGCAACCAGGGGTGCCTGCATCACCCGCTCTCCTGTCAGTCTCTGGAACTGACTGCCGCCCCCTGTACCGTCCAGCCTCTAATTTACAGGCCAATAATATGCGTGGTTTATAATTTTATCGGCCGCTAATTTATAAATCCTTAATTAATTAATTATTATTCTCGGCACCCCACTCTTTGTGGATCAAATGAATTAATTTCGTTTTGGCCGCTTTAGCGACGCCGCAGGCCCCGGTACGGTGCAGTGTGTGGCGCGCCTCTGTTTTACAGGCCTTTGTTTTATGCAATTTTTAATTTATAAGTCGTTCATCATTTCCTTTCAACTTTCCCGATATTTATAAATCAAAAACTACATAAATTAGGAGCCAGACGGTACGTATGCCCAAACCCCCTTTCTGAAGGTCAGCTGGCCAGTCAAGGCCTTGACCTGCCGATAAACTCGGCATTGCACGAACAGAAGTCGTTTCGCTTTCATTTTTCGGTTCAACAGACTTGAAAGGGCGCACGGCCCTACGCACAAAGCCCCCCTTGCAAGAGCACCCGCCGTTTAAGCGCCCCCCCTCAAGAGGCCCGAGGACCCGAAGAAGGGTCATTCGCTCGCGGGGAGTGTGGCAAAGGGGTCCCCACACGTGAATTGGTTGCACGGGTCTACTGCAGAATGAATCGAACAGACGCCAAATCGGTCTTATGACCGATTCAGAGGGTGATGGTGGAGGAATACGAAGGGAGGGGGTGGGTGTGGGGGCAGGGTTTAATAAGTAACGTCTTCCTCCCGTGCACTTGCTGGTTTTGACCACTTGATGAGATGACCGCCAGATGCGGAAGGATGTCAAAAGGGAGGGGACTTGGGCAGAAAGATTCTCAGTACGATGCCTGTGCACGTGGGATATGTGATCTACTGTACTCAACAGAACCCGTGGTCTGGGGCCGAATGGGAGGGAATTCGGGAAGCCTTTTCCTCAGCATAGACCCCCGTCTTTCAGTCCACTGAGGGAATAGGAGCAAGACACGACCACCTCGAATCGATACCAGAAGAATTCGGGGTGGGGCTGGCTTCGACGACTAGTAATATCCCGGTAAATGGTAGCACTCCTGAACTAACCCGAACCAACAGGATCAAAGAATGTCAGTCACACCTTCCCGATTCTTTTGTTTGTAAGTATCCGCTTTGGTTTCACCCTTTGTTTCAGATGGAGATGCACGAGCTCCAATTCTCTCTGGGTTTGGAGATCCCTCTTGGTTGCATAGGTCGCAAACCCCATCTTCACAGCATCGTACTTTGCCAGCAGGTCTCTGCCCAATTCCCCTTTTGTCCCCCTTCCCCTTTTGGCATCGTCTCAGTCAGTCATCACTCCCAAACGCAGCAAAGGTGTAGTCTGGCACGGCCGCAGAGTTGATGCGCTACGTCCATGTGTGATGGACTTGGATAAGTTGAAAGACCTCAAGAATCCCGAATCGCATGTGATGCACAGGGGAGAAGGGTAGGTAGGCAGCAACCTGCTTCTTAGACATGGCATGTTGTGAGACAGAACGTCGCCTCTCGTGCACGGTTGATGCTGGCATCACGTCTTTCATTGGAAGAACCCGGAGAGAGAAAGAGAGAGCGTATGACTCTGTACGTGAAAATGACGTCATGAGGAGCTGGGGCCGTCTGTTATTTTGCGCGGTCGACTACATTTTCTTCTTTTCACCGCGGCTGTTCAGCCGGACCTCGGTTCTGGAGGATGCAAGAACGTGTGCTCTACATCGCATTGTGTCTTATCTGCGCCGTGTTTCAGTTCTTGAAGCCACGGGCGAGCCATCGACAACGCGGAACCTGAGTGTCGGCAGAAAGGACAGTGGAAATGCAGGGATGCAGTCAGTCTTGCGGTCGACGTACAGCGGCGGCTTGCGCTGAAACGAAGAAATGAGTCAACCACACACTCACTCACAGAAATCGAGAGCATTTCCGGAGTTGGGGCTTACGATAGTGTAAACGAAGTAACGGACGATTTGTGATTCGCGTGTACAGGGTATAAACCTCTCTCTGGGGGGTAAAATCTTAGTGTCATGCTTAGGCAGAGCACTGCTAGCATCATCCATCTGAGGGGGCGGTTTCTTAGTAGTAGCACTTTGAGATTCCGGGATTTTAGGCTCTCCGGAAGTTAAAGTTTTCGTTGGCTTCGTTTTTTTTTATATATAAACGCCAGCTTGAAAGGAAATGCTCGACGATGCTGCCCGACAAAGAACAGAAGGGATCCCAAGTGCTGTAACTACCGAACCACGTGTTGAACGGACGTGAGGTCATGCGGGTTTACCCCTACACGACAAATCACACAAACACAACAGCTCAAAGTCCCGAGTGAGAAAGCAGCACACGGTGGTGTAAGAGAAGAACAAAATCGTCCATTTTGTGCGACCGTTGTTCCGGAAATGTACCCGTCAGTATAACTGCGCTATTAAGAAAAACTCTCGAGGGACTGTCTGGTGCGTATTTCGAACGGGGGCTTTGGGGGGAATGGATATGCTATCAACACCGCACTGCACGGACTCATAAGGCGGACCATCATCAGCGCGGAACCTGAGTGTCTGCAGACAGGACTGCGGTGTGAGTCTGGTTTGTCAGGCGGCTATTCGTAGCTCGTCACAGCCAGGACCACCCGTGTTACTGGAGCACGAACGAATACGTCACGGGGAGGAGGCCCCTACAACCGTGTCTGAGCAATCAGTTAAAAACTCAGGGCCCTCGCTGACTGTGGAAGCAATACAACTGCGAACTGGGGTTTTTTGTATTGACGCTTGCGCCCGGCTCTAAACCCAGACCTACATGTGCTTCGTGTGGGCTGCAGCACGTTTGCTCCTTTTTGAGACGTGCACCTGGCGGCCTCTTCGAGGATTTTCTATAAAGCAGGTGCTTTATACGAAAAGAAGAAGTAAACCCGGGGAACGTAGTTTCGTGTTCAGGCGCTACTTGCCTCTCATGCGTGTTTGATGCTAGCATCAAGTCTTCTTCGCGGAATGCAGAGTCTTGTTTTCTGTTCTTTCTTTTTCCTCTTTTTCTTCTTTCTTTCTTTCGTTGTCGACAACTTTTTTCTTCTACTTTCTTCACCAGGTATTATTGGACTTTCTGGTGCCGTAGAGTAGTTCTTCTTTCTCTGTGGGGGAAGGGTGCCGTTTGAGCGCGTCAGCGGTGTGACTTTGCCCCGATATTTGGTCAGGTCTTCACTTCGCTGCTGCGCACGCTGACTTGCTTGCAGTAAAAGGAATGTGAAAAACGGAGGGTTGCCTAGAAGCATTTCGTGCAGATGCTTTGAGCTATATGTGTGTCTAGGTTTTCGCACGTCTTCTTAACCATGGTTAAGTGCGCAAATGGTGCCAGCCGAAGCTGGTGAAACTTCGACCCACGTGCTATTTGAAAAAATTCTCGACGTAGCTGCTCAGGGGCTGGCAATGGAGGCGCGCCTGTGCTCGGGCTCAGCCCGTGTGCAAGGATCAGTGCTCCGGCAGGACGCTCGGGGAACAATTTCTTGAGCGTAAGCGCGGAAGCTCTTAGTTTTCTAGCGTTTATTGTGGTTTAGAGGTTCGGTCTCCGGTTGACCATTGAGGCTGTGAGGCGGGTAGGTATGCTTATACACTTTAACTACGGCTAGCCATGTTTGTTGCGACCGACACCAAGAAGAAATTCGCTTTGAATTTCGTCTTGGGCCCCCCACGCGCATGCATGTTGAGCAGGGGTTGCCATGCAGCTCGTATCGGTCTGTAATATGCGTTTTTACTTCCGTTGGGTTGAGGAGGACGTGCGGTGGGGAGGGTCGGGTAGTAGAAAGTTTTCGTGTGCAGGCAGAAATCTTGCCCCCGGTGTTGGATGCTTACATCGCGTCTTCTTCGCGGGAAGGCAGACTTCTTTTTTCCCTGTTGACAACTTGCGTCAGACCAGCCCACCCGGGGGGTATACAGGCATAGTCCTCTGCCTTCTTTCTTCGGTTGATTGCCACCGATTTAATGAGCCGTCTGCCGACCCACTGTTAATCCATTTACTCTGAGACTTGCATGGCTTAATCCTTGAAACAAGCTTATGACTACTGGCAGGATCAACCAGGTTTCTTGTCACTCAAACCAGACTGGACCGAGGAAAATCAGAGATTCCCCGATACCAGAGATTGTATCGTGTCGAGCCTAGATTGATGCATGATCATTCTACCGCGGTGTTGTGTGCACCTCGTTCTTCGTCTCGGGTTTCGCACGTGAGGCGGCAACTTCGTGCTCGGCTATGGGCTGGCAATGGAGGCGCGCCTGTGCTTGGGCTCAGCCCGTGTGCAAGGATCAGTGCTCCGGCAGGACGCTGCCTCCGGCGGGGAACTAGCTATTTCTTCGCGGAGAGAAAAGTTGTTTTCTTGCACGAGAGTTTTCCAGATTGCCACGAGAGCCCGTAATCTGGAAACCTCGAGTGCAAGAAAACAACTTCTCGAGGCAAGAAGACAGCTTTGCTGTCTGTCAGCTGACTTTGATACGGGCGATGCTTGCCATGGCTGGCATTGCAGCACCTGACACTGGCGGAGAAGTCTGATGGCGTACCTGTTCCAAGCAACGTCCCTGCACCTGGGTCGCTGCCTTTTACTTGGCCTGGCTTACCATGCTCAGAAGCTCGTCCTCACTCGTTTTGGCAGCGATGGAAGCGACGTCCTTCTTCATTTTTGGCAGTTTTTCGCCCCTTGCTGGTCGTGGATCATGGTTTTGCACCGGGAAACTAAAGTGCCTACACGTTAGAAGAGTCCGCCCTCACGCTAGAAAAGTCCGCCCACACGTTAGAAAAGTACGGCAAGAGCAGGTGATTTGGCCTTGTTTTCGCATCCTGCAGCCGTTATTTCAGCCTAAACGAGCATCTGACCACTTTTCCCACCGTTTCGAGCATTTTAAGGGCACCTGAGTGGTAGGTTTCGAGTTTTGGATTTCTGGTGACGCCCCCCTTGGGTTTCTGATGATTTTCCTTAGGCAAGAGCAGTGTCGAAAAGTCAGCGGACAGGCGCAGTATAATTTCTATTTCCCCACTTCTTTTTTTGGGAGACGGTCAACCGCAGCGCGTTCGGGCTCAGTCCGGGTGACTTGTTGCGTTGCCTATCGCGCACAATTAACCGGCCGCAGTGGGCTTGTGTCGAGAGAGCAACCCGAACAAGCCAGGAATTCGCCGTTTTGGGGGGGGTGGTGGAAATATTAGCTCAGTGTTTAGGCAGAACTCGTGCATGTTGATGCTGGCACCAAAGTCTTCTTCGAAGAAATGCGGAAACGGGAATAATTTGATGGAGAAAAAATCGTAGTTTTTGTTTAGGCAGGGCACTACCTCATGCGTGTTGGATGCTTGCAATAAGTCTTCTTCGAAGAATATGTTGTATACCTACCCCCCCGTGCATGAGATGGATGCATAATTCGGGTTTTGGCGGTATCCATCTTAATCAAGGGGGTTTGGCTATCCATCTTATGCCCGGGGGGAAAATCTTAGTTTCGTATTCAGGTGCTACTTGCCTCTCATGGGCTATCCATCTTATGCCCGGGGGGGGGTAGGTAGAAATGAAAGATTGGAACAGGGCTGGGGGAAAATTCTTAGTTCAATGTTTAGGCATGTGCACCGCTGGGAATCTGCTTCGAAGATGGTGTAAAATGGAAAAGAGAAAAGGGTCACAGGAGTGTGTAAGACTCCGCAGGTAGGGTATGAAACCTTGAGGGACTAGTCTTCTTTATTTTTTTTTCGCCGCGGTGCTGTGTGCCTTGGGGGCTTTGGTCGCAGGCGGGGGTAGTATCCCCAAGGGGGCATTCCTCGCTGGACTCAAATCCCGTACCGTGCAGAAGACCCGATTATATTTTCGCACAAAAATTCGTAGCTTCGTGTTGTCTTCGGCATGTTCTCATGCATGTTCGATGCAAGCATTGAGTCTTCTTCGGAGAAGATGCTGGGCTGGAGGACAAGACGACAAAGGAAAAGGGAGTGTAAGACTCCGTACTAATCAGACCGTGAGGGGCGGAGGCCCTCTGTTTTTTCCCCTGTTTTGTTGCTTGAGGGATGGCGCAGGGTTCCCTGGGCAGAAACCGAGATATTTTGGAGACTTTCCGGCCTGGTCCCCTTCTTACCGCATTCCGGTATTCCTTTGGCAAGTCCGCGGGGTGATGAATCGAAGGCCGGCGTTCCCTGGTGGGCGGGGAAAACGAAGGTAAATCGCTCTGATACAGAAAACACTAGATACTTCAAACTCGTTCCCTGCGAGTGATACCAGTCGCTTCCTACGCGTCCTTTCGAGCTACGGTATTCAGCCAGGGGGGGGGGGCTTACTGCAAGTCTAGCGGTCTATCAGGAGGAGATGGACCGGTTTGTGCATGCAACATCGACGAATGGCAGGGACGTAATCAGTGCAAGCTGACGACTCGAGCCTACTAGGCATTCCTCATTCAAGGAGAATAATTGCAATCGTCGATCCTCATCACGACGCAAGTTCAAAAGATTTCCCATCATCTTCAAGATACGTAGCCGGAAGGCTCTCAAACTCGTTTAATGCGTCAGTGTAGTGCGCGTGCAGCCTAGGACATTCAGGAGCATCACAGACCTGCTAGTTGGCTCGCTCTTCGTGTAGGTCGACCGGCTATGAAACCCTGATTAACGGGAGGGGGAAAAACTTGTAGGCACACAGAGAGAAGGGAGGACCCACCTCGGGGAGATCCCGAAGGCAGGCTGGTGCTTGCTCTGACAACTGTTTTCGTCGAACGCAGTGCCTACTACGGATCCAAACAGGATCTTCACTTTATACCCAGGATCTGAAGTGAAGATTTCTAAAGTGAAGATCCTGATTGGAGTGGAGATAAAGTGAAGAATTTTCGACTTAAAAATCTTCACTTTATCGCCAAACAGGATCGTCACTTTGAATCCACCAAATTTTCGACCCACAATTTTTAACCCAAATTTTGATCGTTCTCCCCCCCGTGAAGCTGAAGCTTTTTCCCGTATGCAACAACGCGTGGTTCACGTTGGTGTTTAGAGTCTCCGGTTGACTTGCTGGGAAGGAGGTGTTAAAGTTGGCGTTTCGTCATTTATTTGGAGTGAAAGTTCGCTTGAAACTCCGGGGTTTCAAAGTCTCCGGGTGACCTTCGTCGTTCTGGGGAGATATCCTTTGTGCTCTGAGTGTCGTAAGAGTGGTGGTTACACGAGGTAAGAGGATGGGTACCTTGGTTGTTGGTCATTGGTGGTTTCGGCCATTGTCCACATACCTTACTTACGGTAGGCCCTCTCGGTATGGTGACGCAGTAGGTGACTGTCTGTCTTCTTGGTACCGTCTGACCGTCTCTCTATTTGTGTAGCCGCCCAAAGATGTTTTGTCCTCGAAAACTCTTAGCTCTCTGCGCAGGGGCCTGGCGCTTGCGCTGAACACAAGCTCGTAAAGACGGTCAGCCACAGGGCAGAGCGGACGGAGTTGTGGCACTGTGCTGCCTTCGACTCTAGCTTTGCAAGCTGTGGTTGACCGTCACGTTCCTGGACCAGGAACGGCCTTTTTCCTTTTTCTCCTTCTTTTTTCTTCCGTAAAGCGTAGGTACCAGGGAAAGCCTGCTACACGGGAGCCAAGCTTCACGTGTTCGGCGGTACTGCAGAGCCACGGGCCTACGGGTCAAGTGGCTACCGATTTCCCAAACTAAAGCATCAAGGCGTGGCGCACCTTGGGGCTTGGCGCTCGCGCTCGTCGAGACGGTCAGCCGCAGGGCACAGCGGACGGGGTTGTAGCACTGTGCTGCCTCCGACTCAAGCTTTGCAAACTGTGTGGTTGACCGTCACGTTCCTGGACCACGAGCGGCCTTTTTCCTTTTTTCCTTTTTTTTTTTTTTTCCTTTCCTTTCCTTCCGTAAAGCTGGATCGGGACGTGGAAGTGGAGCGCCACGGTTCGCGGTGACGAGCTTCTCACTTCCCCCAACATTTCGTGTTTGTCAAACAGTGTTTGGTTTCAACAAAAAATACTCGAGGGGCTGCCTTGTGCTTACTTCGAAGGAGGCTAGAGGGGGAGAAACAATACAACTACAAAGTGGATATTTTTTGTTGAACGCTTACGCCCGCCACTAAACCCAGATTTACCTGTGTTTCGTGTGGGCTACAGAACATTTACCTCCTTTGATCTTTTGCAGCTGGCAGCCTCCTCAAGTTTTTCCTACAAAGCAGGTGCTTATACAAAAAAATAACTTCGCCTTTTATTTTTCCTTCAATGACGGCGACGACCCGAAGGCGGTTGATTCCTCTGGACAGTGCTTCCTGTCGGTGGAAACTGGTTGGGATAGCTTCCCTTGTTGCTTGTGCGTGCCGGTTGATCGACTTCCCACTTGCTGGTACCCGGTTTCTTGTTCAGGTCGGGAACTCCGGTCAACCGCCAAAACACGCCTGTCCACGCTTTTTTGGCCTCCCACAGCCGGAGCCAGCGCTATCTCCGAATCGTTTGGAGGAAGCCTAGCTCTCGACTCAGAGAGCCGTTGAAGGACCTAATTAATGCCTGGGGGTATGTACAAGAAGAAGAAAGGCTTTTGCAGAACAGCTTCGTCTCTTTGCCCCCCCCCCCCCCCCCCGGGTTGATCCCAGCCTTCTGAATACCAGCAGTACGCTGATGCCCAGCAAACTGGGCCACCTTGCAATCTGACCCAGGTGGCTGCATGTTGTGTAACGAATATACTACAAAATAAAAAACCTCCGACCCCGATCGGCAGGGTGGGGAAAACAACGACAACCAGACTTTGTACTTCAAGGGGGCTTTCAGACAAAATGGAACCCGACTGATCTCGTGTGGTACTCACAGCATGGTATCATGCGCTGTTTCAGCTCTTGACTGCATCACTAAGACCAGCTTCGGCTGGTAGATTGAGCAAAGAAGGGTTTTTATGTAACTGTACGGTATGATAACTCGTTGTTGCAGGGGGCAGACGATTACCATAGCCCAGGGTGAATGTAGAGAACCCACCAAGCCGGCGTCCTGTCATGAGGCCCTGATGAACACCAATCCTCACTTTGCAGCATGGCACAAGCGCACGAGCGCCGCGTACAGGTAGACAGCTGGATTGACAAGGACAAGGCTCGATTCCCTGGTCGGTGGCATTGTTGCTGGTCCGCATAGCAGATCTTTTCCGGCATTTTTTTGCTCGCGATCAGCTCCTCAAGACAACTGCAAATAATAGACCCGGGGACAAACGTATGTGCGGGAGATCCGGCGACCTCCTTTGCCGGCATCCGCAAATTGCAGTCGCCGATCTCAGACGGAGTACCATCGTGCCACCGCAGTCGGACCCGTCGTTTGCGTTCGACGACGAGATCACCGCTGCTTGAGGTGACTCCCAGTTTATTGACCATCGACACTACGGCACAATCGGTATCGGAGGAGCGAGTGTTTCCTCTGACACCAGGGTGTTTCGATAGCCTATAGCACTGCAGATGCGGGAGGTTCACGCCGCGGATGCCTGCGTCAGTCTCGCGACGGAAGCTGAGATAGCGGCAGGCGGCAGCTTTGTCGTGCCGGGGGTCGTGCCTTCAACGTACTTCTTCACGAGTTCCGCCTGGACTTGGTTTTTCCGGTCCTTGCGGTTGTAGAACCTGCGTGGTTTTGTGCGGTCGACGAAATACGTCGTTCTGATGTCTGACGACTTTGTTTCTTTGCTTGCTTTGTTTCCTTGTGGACCGTTTTTTTTTTTTTTTTTCCGAGACTAGAGGTATGCTAATAGCTCTATCGAGCCAACCCCACTTTTTAGGGGGTCGGGGGCGAAGCCCGGGGGCACTTTTTATAGTGAGATTTTAGTAAGGGTAGGCGGTTTTTTTTTTTTGGCCCATGTCCGCGCGCGCGTAAATTTTTGGAACCCCCCGGAAAAAAAAAACTTTTGCAAAAATAAAACTTTTGGGATCTGTGCATTGGAACCGGTCGTGAGAGCGACTGCAGGCGTAGTCACGAGCGTGTCCGGCTCGGGAAAAGTCGAAAACCTGTTCATCACACCGATACTTCACGGCGATGCAAATCGCGTAGACGTTGTTTACCTCAGTGTGTATTGACTTTGAAGCCGACTATGCCCGGTGCTGGGTGGGTGCGCTGGGCAAGCAATATCGTGATACTTTGACGTTGGTGCCAATCTAAACAGCAAGATTTGCGTAGCTTTAGCCAGCTCCTGCTGGACGCAGTCGAAGCACGCGGGATACAAGCACAGCCTCAGCCTCGAAACCGTGCGCGGTTTTACCGGCAAGGCATGTCGGGGGGTTTTTTTGCCGCTGTGGTGCGATTATCACACAGAACCAGTCCGCGGGCAGTGCACGCGTCTATGCCTTCCGACGCCTGGAGCAGCTACTAGTAGGGACGTATCTGAGACTCGACTGAGGAGGCATTAAAAGGACGCAGGGCAAGCGATGCGTTCGCGGTGCTTGCGACATAGTGCTTTGCACTTGACCGGCGGCAATGCTTGTGCCGAGGTATATTTGCGAAGAAAACGGCACTCGGACCGTGACATCGCAATGGGGCATGTCAGAAGAGAGATACAAGATTGACGGACACCCGCACAATCGACAGTCCTCTGGTTCACTGCTTTATCGTTCGCGGCGTACCCGGCGAACCGCGATCTCGAGTTTAAACCCGATCCTCTGCAGCCTTCGACTATGGAACTGTTGAACTCTAGACTGCCACCGCAACCCCTCGGACACATCAAGCTCACCACATTCATCTTTGAGCTCATCGTCCAGGAATTCCACCAACAACGGGCACAAAAGTGCCAACAGCGGACCGGCCAGTAGTATAGCCGGTACATACGGTGTGAAGCGGTAGGTAGAGCCGGTACATACGGTGTGAAGCGGTAGGTAGAGCCGGTACATACGGTGTGAAGCGGTAGGTAGAGCCGGTACATACGGTGTGAAGCGGTTGGTAGAGCCGGTACATACGGTGTGAAGCGGTAGGTAGAGCCGGTACATACGGTGTGAAGCGGTAGGTAGAGCCGGTACATACGGTGTGAAGCGGTAGGTAGAGCCGGTACATACGGTGTGAAGCGGTAGGTAGAGCCGGTACATACGGTGTGAAGCGGTGTGTAGCCGGCATACGGTGTGAAGCGGTGTGTAGCCGGTACATACGGTATGAAGCGGTGTGTAGCCGGTACATACGGTGTGACATCCAGTAGCAGAAAGTCTTGTGGCAAAAGTTTTTTTTTTCTGAAAAGTTTTTTTTTTGCGCGCGCGCGCGTAAATTTCTGTGGGCCGACGGACATGGGCCAAAAAAAAAAAAACCGCCTACCCTAAGTAGTCAATTCCCACGGCTCCGGTTTTTTTTGCCCCGTGATTGAAAAGGGCTATTTGCATCTAGATTTCAGGTCTGGAGGCCCGGGTTCGAACCCGGCCGAGGACACTTTTCCAGTCGAAAATGGGTTTTGGAATTTGTTGGTTTTCGGGGTCGTATGTGCCCGAAATTTGCGTTTTTTTGCAGAGTTTCTCAATGTCTCACGGCTATTGGTCACCCCGGGGAATTTGAGTCAGTCTACCTTAGCTTCACCAGAACTTAGCCTCCCCAAAACTTAGCTTCACCCGAACTTTGCTTTGACTTGGCTTCGCCCGAACTTTGCTTTCACCAGAACTTAGCCTCCCCGGAACTTAGCTTCACCAGAACTTTGCTTTGCTTTTCGCCGAACTTAGCTTCACCAGAACTTAGCTTCGCCGAACTTTGCTTTGCTTCTGTGCTTTCACCAGAACTTTGCTTCACCAGAACTTCCCCGGAACTTAGCTTCACCCGAACTTTGTTTCGCCCGAACTTTGTTTCGCCCGAACTTTGCTTCACCAGAACTTAGCCTCCCCAGAGCTTAGCTTCACCCGAACTTTGCTTTGCTTCGCCGAACCTAGCTTCACCAGAACTTAGCTTCGCCCGAACTTTGCGTTGCTTCGCCGGAACTTTGCTTTCACCAGAACTTAGCCTCCTCAGAACGTAGCTTCACCCGAACTTTGCTTTGACTTAGCTTCGCCCGAACTTGACCCACCAGAACTTAGCATCGCCCGAACTTTGCTGCCGAACTTAGCCTCCCCAGAGCTTAGCTTCACCCGAACTTTGCTTTGCTTCGCCGAACTTAGCTTCGCCCGAACTTTGCTATGCTTCGCCGGAACGTTGCTTTCACCAGAACTTAGCCTCCCCAGAACTTAGCTTCACGGTGAAGTTCACCCGAACTTTGCTTTGACTTAGCTTCGCCTGAACTTGACTCACCAGAACTTAGCATCGCCCGAACTTTGCTGCTGACTTCGCCGAACATAGCTTCACCAGAACTTTGCTTCGCCAGAACTTTACTGTTTCCCGAACTTTAACTGCTGCCTCTAGTCTCGCTGGGCGCCGGTCTTTACCGGCGCAAAGGTACTTTTTTTTTTTAGCCACATGCTTTCTTTCTTCTTCTAGCCACATGCAATGCGTGAGGACGGCCTGGCCACGGCGGCCCCGCACCGTGCGTCGGGCTTCGCGCGGTTCTGCGAGATGAGTGGGGTGCCCGGCAGGTTGTAGTCGGAGGTCCGGTCGTGCAGGGCCACCCTTCATTGGATAGTTAACCCTATGCGGACGAAGAGTTCGCGGCAGGTTGTAGTCGGAGGTCCGGTCGTGCAGGGCCACCCTTTATTGGATAGTTAACCCTATGCGGACGAAGAGTGCGAAATCTGCGCCTCCGTGTGATGTGCGAACGAAACGTATGCAGGTTCCCCATTTCCGAGTATAAGACTCTTGAGCTTGACCCACAGTTTCAAGTTAGAGCAAAAGCTAAAGTTCATTCGTCGTCTTTTGGACAGGGGCTTTGAACTGGTTTCGACATCATTGCACCATTTCTTCGTCGGGGTTCCCACTTCTTTGTGTTTTCAATGCATTGTTGCGAAAACGGGTGGGAAAAGAGAAGCAAAAAGTTGTGTGGCGCGGGAAATACTTGAGCCGCAGATTTACCTCGGTTTCGTGTGGGCTACAGCACATTTACCTCCTTTGATCTTGGAATATCGTTGCGATAGTGGGGAGTCATCGGCACCTTTGATCTTTCGCAGCTGGCAGGCTCCTCAAGCATTTCCTACAAAGCAGGTGCTTAAAACCGTACACCGCGAGAGTAGGAGAAAGTAGAAAGGGAAACTAGAGTTTTCGTTGACCGTACGTTTCGGGCGTTTTTCGTTGACCGCACTACCCCGAGCCCAAATCCTGGACGTTGTTTCAGGTGGCAAATTTGGCAAATGATCATGATCAGAAGGTCCTACTTGGGCGGTTCCGTTTCCTCACACATTGCATGTGGCTAAAACGAAAAAAGACAGGCGCTTCGTTTTGTTTGTGCGTGCCGGGTGATCGTTTTCCCACTTGAATTTACCCTGCGTATATTCAGGTGAGGAACTCTGATCAACCACCAAAACACGCTGCCGACGTCTTTTTAGCCTGCACAATACATTGAAGGGCAACCCGCAAGATTGCTAGTACTAAAAAGAGTAGTTGCATACAGTCGGTCGTTGCTCTCCTTTAGCTGCTCGCCGGTCATTCTGCGGGTCTGCTGGGGCACGTGCCACTTCGCGGCTATTTTGCGGGACATTTCGGCCTCGTGCTGGACGCTCGCGTAGAAGATGCGGTGCAGCAGCGATTCCTCCTCCTCGCGGTGCAGGGCCTTCGGCGGCGCGAGGCCGCTCTTGGACAGCGCGCCGAGCTTCCGGTCGGCGGCCTGCAGCTTCGCGGCGCGGCGCTCCATTTCGAGCGTGAACAGCCGCTGGTTAACCTTCTGCTGCTCCGCGAACGCAAGCTTCGCGCCTCGGTCCACGTCCGGCAGCTCTCGCCTCGCCGGCGGCCGCAGCAGCCGGTCGCTGCACGCGGCGACCGTCGTCGCCAGCGGCCCGTGCCGGCCCGACGGCGTTGCGGACCTCCCCGCAGCCGCCGCCGCAGGCAGGGGCTGCTGCTGCTGCTGCAGGCGGCTCTGGCTCCGCATGGGCGACAGCGCGGTGGCGGCCGCGCCGCGGATCGGCGACAGCGCCGCCCGGTCGGCGCCTCTGGTGGGCTGCTGGGTTTGCGCGGGGGCCGCGCTGGTTTCCGACTCGACGCTTCTCTGCCTGAGGATGGGAGACAGCACTGCCCTGTCGCCGCCCCTCTGCTGCTGCTGCTGCTGCTGCTGCTGCTGCTGCTGCTGCTGGGCGGTTTGCGCGGCGGGGAGGCTGGTGGTTCCGGTAGGTTCCGAGCTCTGCCTGTGGATCGGCGACAGCGCCGCCCTGTCGCCGCCCCGCTGCGCGGTGGGCGCGGCCGGGAGGCTGGTTGTTCCCGTCGGTTCGGAAGTCTGCCTGTGGACGGGCGAGAGCGCGTTGCCGTAGCGCCTGGCGGCAGGTTCGACGTCATCGCCCCCGGTGGGGTGCTGGCCTTGCTGCTGCGGGGAGGGCGAGAGGTTCGGGGTCGGAGTCGCGTTGTTTTCGGCGTCCGCCGCGTCCGCGATCAGCGACAGCACCGTGTGCGACGGCTGCATCTGGCGGTTGATCGGCGACGGCGGCGGCCGCTGCCCGACACCGGAGTCGTTCAACCCGTTATTCGGCTGCAGCGACGCCGAGGGATACGCTTGGCTGGTGGTGAGGGGAGACAGGGCGGAGGGCCCGTTGCTCATGCAGCTCATCGGCGAGAGCCCCCCGGCGCAGCCTCCTTGGCTCGCGGTGGGTGACAGCACCCCGAGGCTGAGCCTGCTCTTCATCTTCGGAGACCCAGCCGGACTCCCGGCGCCGATGTGGCCGTGGCTCCGCAGCTTCGGCGATCCCGCGTCGCTGCAGCCGAACCCCGACCGACTCTGCGGCAGCCGCATAGGCGAGGCCTCGTGGGACCCCGTTTTCTTAAGCGGCGGCAGCGTCCCGCTGAAGCTTGAACAGCTGCCGTTGAGCTTCGCGATCGACCCGCTGCGGGTCATCTTGAAGCTGCCGTTGAGCTTCCCGTAGAAGCTCGCGCTGTTCGCGTTCAGCCGGCCGGAAAAGCTCGCGCTCATCTCCTCCTGCGCCTTCTTCGCGGCCTGGTGCCCCCGAAGGACTCGTTCCTCGTCCCTCGTGAGGCGGAGAGCCTCCGTTTTGAAGGCGTACATGACCTTCAGCTGCGTCAGCGCGTTGTCGATCTTCTCCTCCTCGTCGAGCAGCTCGAGGAGCCCGGCGGAGGCGTCGCGGAACTCCTGCCCGGTAAGCTTCTTCCGGTTCTGCTTGAAGATCCGGATCCGTTTGTGCACGTCCTTCAGGGCCGCCGCCTGCGCGCCGACTTCCCGGTCCTCGTCTGCGCGGACGACCGCCAGCTTTTCCTGTTTGTCGGTGCCGCTCTCGAGGAGGAGCTTGTCCTCGTCGTGCCTTCCAATCCCGGCGGTCGACGGCTTCCGCGTCAGGTGCGCGGCTGCGACGGCCCCCCACAAGTCCCGTTTGCTGCGCTCCTTCGCCACCGGGATCTGCTGCTGCTGCTGCTGCTGCTGCTGCTGTTGTTGGGATGCGGCTATGCCGCGGCGTAGGCGCTCTTCGCCGGGGGTCAGCCGAAGGGCGGCGGCGTCGTGCTTCGCGGCAATGGTGGCGGCGTCGGCGGCCGCTTCGTCGATGGCTTGCAGGAGCAGCTCCTTCTCCTCCAGCAGCTCGAGCCGCTTAGCCGGCTCCTTCTCCGCCTGCAGCGCGGTGTTGACTTCGGCGAGGCGGCGTCGCGCGTCCGTCTCCTTCTCCTGGGCGCCGGAGACGGCGGCCGCCTTGTCCTCTGCCTGCTGGTCCATCTCCTTCAGCTTCTTGGTCAGGGCGTCCTTCTCCTCCTCCTCCACCTGCAGCACCGTTTCGACGATGGTCGCGCGGCGCTTCTGGCTGGTGTCCAGGATCGAGCTGTAGCTCGCGTTCAAGTTCTCGTGGCTCACGTCGAGATTCATGCCATGCGGCGTGCCCACTTGCTCGACCGGCGGGGAGTCCCCGCTGCTGTCATCGATCGTCGGCAGTTCGACATCTGGATTGGACGACATCTTTTTTGTTACTTATTTGGTGTGTGTGTTCTTGCTTTCCTTTATCGTGGTAACAATTGGTTGCAAACTCGAAAGAGAACGCTGGCGCGGCGTGTCTGGGAGAAGACCCCAGCCTGACGATCATGTTCCCTCACGGGTTTGCATTTGGTTCAGCCGCGTCCGTCTCCTTCTCCTGCGCGCCGGAGACGGCGGCCGCCTTGTCCTCTGCCTGCTAGTCCATCTTCTTCAGCTTCTTGATCAGGACGTCCTTCTCCTCCTCCTTCACCTGCAGCACCGTTTCGACGATGGTCGCGCGGCGCTTCTGGCTGGTGTCCAGGATCGAGCTGTAGCTCGCGTTCAAGGTCTCGTGGCTCACGTCGAGGTTCATGCCATGCGGCGTGTCCATTAGCTCGACCTGCGGGGAGTCCCCGCTGCTGTCGTCGATCGTCGGCAGTTCGACATCTGGATTGGACGACATATTATTCTTTGCTATTTATGTGTGTGTGTGTGTGTGTGTGTGTGTGTGTGTGTGTGTGTGTGTGTGTGTGTGTGTGTGTGTGTGTGTGTGTGTGTGTGTGTGTGTGTGTGTGTGTGTGTGTGTGTGTGTGTGTGTGTGTGTGTGTGTGTGTGTGTGTGTGTGTGTGTGTGTGTGTGTGTGTGTGTGTGTGTGTGTGTGTGTGTGTGTGTGTGTGTGTGTGTGTGTGTGTGTGTGTGTGTGTGTGTGTGTGTGTGTGTGTGTGTGTGTCCTTGCTTCCTTTTTTGTTCCTTTTTTGTGGTGAACCAATGCGCACTCGTTGCGAACCGTTGCGAACTCGAAAGAGAACGCTGGCGCGGCGTGTCTGGGTGACCCCAGCCTGACGATCACGTTTACTCACGAACAGGCCAACTTCCCCTCGCACACGTACAAACAAACATCGCGCATATTTGTTGCTTGTGCTTCCACCGAGGGTCGCTCAGCCGGTTGCCTGTGACGGTGTTTGAACTTGGTTTGCCCCTCGTGGTTGACCTGGATTCATAGCCCTGGTTCCCATGTTTGAATGGAAGGTGACCTCGCCCAAGCTCGTTTTCCTGAGCCGGTCCATCCCCTCTTGATAGACCGAAGAATACAGCACCGGGCATGGACCTGATAGACCGTGGTGGACTGTGATTCACTGTGATAAACAGCAGGCACTTCGATGCAGTTTCAAGAGATAGGGACGGACCGGCTCACGTTTTCCCGAGTAAGAGGCAGTCACTCAACATTCCACGTGCGCTAGTGATATCAGTTACAAAGACGTGTTCTTACTTCTCTCTTTCTTGAAGTTCTCGTCAGACAATACGAAGAGCAGAAACTCTTTAACTCCAGCTTTTGGGGCTGGACCTCACCGTGTGCCATGATCCGTTGGGCGACGCAATTTTTCACGTTTGCTTTTTGCATAAGCACCTGCTTTGTAGGAAATGCTTGAGGAGACCGCCAGTTGATAGATCAAAAGAGGCAAAAATTGCTGTAGCCCACACGAAACACAGGTAAATCTGGGTTTAGTGGCGGGCGTAAGCGTTCAACAAAAAATGCCGCTCGGAAGCAGCTCGGTAGGTCGGATACGGTGAGCTGGGTGAAGAGGGTGATCCGGACTGATGTCCCATCCCTTTTTTCATTCACCGCCAACAACCGCCGTCTCTCGACGGTGTTGAAGGTCGCCCGCCTCCTTCGAAATGAGCACAAGGCAGTCCCTCGAGTATTTCCATCGTTCACCGTACGGGCGGCATTCAAAAAGGAAAGCGAGAAAAAAGCATCACGTTAGGTTCCGCGATCTTCGTTACTGGACACAAGCGAGAACAAATAGACAACTGGGGAGGGGGGGATGTTAGCACACGGTGGAGTCTAGCCGCAGAAGCTGGAGATGAAGCTGGAGGTTAAAAGCGGGTGCCACACCCTGTGACCCGGGCACGCCGTCTTTAACTCCAGCTTCTGAGGCTGTACTCCGCCGAGTAGGAAGCACACGGAAGAGAGCCAAGCGAGAGAGATAGGTTGCTGTCGCTTGCACCCTTCTACATAGCGTTTGTCAAGAGCATGCGTGAGCACAGCTGTGTTTTAAGGTGGTGAGAGCATCTGTTCGCTCCGTCAAGTGACCAAACCACAAGACGGAAAACGCGCCGGATTGTAAAGTGGAGGAGAAGCAGTTTCAAGCCGTCAGTGAAACTGCCGCTTCGGGATGTGATGTTGCTGCTCGCACTTCGTCAGCGCCGCGTCAAGCCGCAGCACCTTCCGGTCAGCGAAAAGAACCAGTGTCTAAGCCACTCGAGGGGACGGATATTTCGGGATAGCAAAGGGGCAATAGCAAGTGTTACGCTTTTGAGATCTTGGACCTTACACAGCGCCTGAAAATAGAACAGCTCGCTGTGTTGGATCCCAGAGCTCAGGTAGCAGGGTGGCTCCAGTTTAATGGGCAATCACGTGTGCCGCTGGAGTTCCGAAGGCCACGAGGAGGTATCCCATGGTATACCAATTCCACAATGCACGCGGCTGGGTCTAAAAACAAGCGCCCCGCGCATGTCTTCCCTTTCTTTTATTCGGAGCGAGGAAGGCTCGTACGACAGAAATAGTAGGAGGCGCCGCCCGGTGCTTACTTCGACGGAGGCTAGAGGGGGGAGAAACAACAGTTACAACTACAAATAGGTCCTCCTTTTTGGGGGGGTTTAATTTTGACCCAATACTGAGGTGCTACATGCTACATGCACTGTGCAGTGTGCACACGCGCTGTGTGTACCAATACCTAGCTCCTCCTGCGGGCTTAGGTAGTAGGGATACGCACGGTGCTGCTACACGCATGCACTACGTATGAAGGTGTACATGTACTGGTACGGTGTGTGCTGTATCCCTAGATACCGGCATCAGCGCACCTGTGCATCAGCGCATGTGCTACTGCGTATACGCGTAGCAGTGTTGGGGGTTTTGAACGCTCAGGGTGTTCGTTCAGTTCCTTGAGGTGTGCAACCGCGGCTTGTATCACGTGGAACGCCTCTGGCTTCCAGCGTCCCCGGCGCCTGGCGCACCGTCATAGGCACTGTTTCTTTTTGCGTGTTGCCGACAACGTTTTGTCCTCCAGGGCTGGCCCCGGTTTGCACGTTTAGACCGTCGGTCTAAATCTGCAACGTAAACGAATTTTCTGTTCAACGCCTACAGGAGCAAGTCTTACCCCCGGCTTTGCCAACACAGATTTTACCGGTGGTTTCGTGCTATCTTTCCCTTGGCAATTCGCGACTACGCTTTTATCGATGCGCATCAAGTCTCCTTCCAAAAGATCGTCAGGTCATGCTTTGGTTTGGCCGTGCCTAAGAAGCTCTACGCTAGATTTTCTGCTCCCGCTGAGCTTGCCTTCGGACACTTCCTGCAGGTCGTAGCGCGAAGGAAAACATCTTGGCTTGCTGCTGCAGGATCAGACTCGGAAGGGCTTCGTCAGCGGCTTGGGAGGTGTAAGCGATCGCGTCCGGACTGGCCCGTATGCAGAAAAGAGGGCGTGAACCTGTTTCGGATTGACTTCACTCAATTCAGCAAACTTGAAAGAGAGTTAGAAGAGAGCATCTACTTGGGTATCGGAAAGTAGGTGAGATCAAGTGAACCTTGTGCACTTCGTTTAAGCGTGAATCTAATAAGCAGGGCTTACACCAATTTTAGCTTTCAGATGCCAACGCGACCTTTTTCCGAGAGAGAGAGAGAGACAGAGAACACATCAACCCAAGGCAAAGGGTGCGAGAGGGACAGGGACGGGTAGTCACGCCTTAGCAGTCCCAGGGTCCCACCCGCATGTGTTCTCGTAGTAGTCATCGGCACCGCGCTGAGGAGTGCAGCCGTGTCTCTCTCAGGGGCTTCGGGGCCCAAGCGCCAAAGGTGACCACGGTTTGGTGATGGGCGCAAGGCTACGTATGCTTGACGTCAACGCGGCGGGTTTTCCACTGTTATACACAGCGGATTTCCGAATTTCGGTGCAAGCCCGCAAGAGCTTCTGCCCTATCAGCTTTTGACGGTAGTGTAGTGGACTACCGTGGCTGTAACGGGCAACGGGGAATTAGGGTTCGATTCCGGAGAGGGAGCCTGAGAAACGGCTACCACATCTAAGGATGGCAGCAGGTACGCAAATTGCCCAATAGCAACACTGCTGAGGCAGCGAAGAGAAATAGCCTCGACACGTACTTAGACAACGCAATGCCCGAACACGACTAATTTGTCCATGAGAAAAATACACACCTCTCTCTTGCTCAGCGGCGGCTTTGATGGGAGTCGGACATCCTGTTCGGGTGTTAAGTTCTCAATATCCCTGAGTCCTGGACGTGGTCTAAGGAGGAACAGTCTAGAAAATAGCTTGGCTTTTCGTGCCCTATCTGCACCGTGTTTCGGGCCCTGAAGCCACGGACACGTTGGCGCGACGATTCTCGGCGCGGAACCTGAGTGTCTGCAGACAGGGCAGCAGCGTCAGAGTAAAGACACGTCAAGATATGTAGACACTTTAGAACACTGCCTCTCATGCATGATTGATATCAAGTCCTATTCGAAGAAGTTGTAGAGGGAGAGAGCGAGAGAGAGAGACGAGTTAGCGTGCAGGGACCATCTCTCCGGGGAGTATCCGGTCGCCCCACTACAGTTGTATGAAAGAAATGCAGTAGTAGTAGTAGTAGCAGTAGTATGTGTCGTCTGCCGAATCAGCCGGAGGCAGCAGGCGCAGGGGGCAGGTCTTGCTTTACAATTCTCTTCTTCATGGAGACCCGCCCCCGGCAATCCCGACTGTCCAATCACTGTCGAGAAAGGTTTGTGCCCTATAGTGTTGAGGTGGTTGACCAGGCCCCCACGAAGCCTTATACACAACACGGCTACAACACGAGGATGCAGCCCTGTTTAGGTGTGCACTCAGCCATCACAGGGCCTCAGATCTCGCTACTTGACCTGACACAGCTACCCAGAAGGCCGCAGCAGTAACCTTCGCAATGAAGGCACGCGCGGCTGAGTGTATGTAGGCGATCCATACAACAGCTGAGCTTGATCCGAGAGCTCGCTAGGGGAGGTGACGCTGCTCACCTGCCAGTCTCACAACTGACTGCTGCCCCGAAAGAAATGCGAAGAATTGATGAAGATAAAACAGTGGCGTCACCCTGAGGGAGTACTCTCAGGGCCACCCACGTGATAAAGCCGTTAAGCACTTGGGAACCTTTAAGTACACGGACCACACGGATCTGCATGCACTGTGAAGCACCTTATATAAATGGTTGGACCTTTGTGAATTAACTACTAAATGGGAGTGTGTGGGGGCGGACCTCAGGCGCGATGCCGTCGCTGCCGGCAGAGCTGCTCGCGCTGTGGTTCCTGCGGAGCTGCCGCTGGCGGGGCCGGATGCCGTAGGAGCCGTTGCCGTTCGACGACTGACTGGCCGGCGACAGGTTGCGGACGCGGCTCGACGGAGGCGCCGACGGCGGCGGCGGCGCACCGCGGGGCGTCACTGCTCCTCCTCCTCCTCCTCGGTCACGTGACGAGAGGCTGCCGCTCCTCCCACGCCTGCTGCCACCGCTGCCGCTCCGCGGGCGATTGGACTCCTCGGCGGCCGAGCCGTTTCGGAGCGAGTTCGCGCGGGAGAGCTTCAGCGCGGGCTCGATGTCGCGCAGCGCCTGCCGGGCGACCGAGAGCACGAGGTCGATCCTCGACGCGTACAGCCGGCTGCCAGTCTGGTTCTGCGCCCGCCGCAGCAGCTCGGCCACGAGGCCGTCCTCCTGCAGCTCGCGCACCCTCGCCACCAGCTGCGACACCGTCCGCGCCGCAGTCGACACGCACTTCTCGAGCGACCGGTCGGACTTCCGCACGAACCCTTCGGGCCCCCCCCGGGTCACGGCCCCTTCGATGGCAGTCGTCACGCCCGCCGCGGTACCACGCACACTGGGGTCGTCTGCGACGTAAAAAGGCTCGCGCTTCCCGGCTGCGAGCTTCTTCGCCTCCAGCGCTTCTGCCTCGCGGGCCGCGGCGGCTTGCTTGAGCTCGTCGTTTTCGGCGGTCAGTTTTTGGATCGCGTCGTTCTTCGCCTCAATCTCCCGCTCGAGGCGCCGGACGGCCTGCTGCGCGCGCGTGAGGGCGTTGGTGGCCTCGGGCGCCGGGCCCGCCCGTTGGGGCCGGGGCTCCGGCGTGGTGGATCGCAGGTTCCGGACGGTCTCCGCGCTGCTGAAGACGACTGTTCGGGGGCTGGTTGCGGGGCGGTCGTGGAACTCTGTGGGCGGCGGCTCCCATGGGTTCGGCTTCCGGGGAGAGTTGGTCACCAGGTCGAGTTTGTCGCGGGCCTTCACGAGGAGCCGCTTGAGCTCGCGGTTCTGCGCAGCGAGGTCCGCCTCGTCGGCAGGCGCGTGCGGCGCGGCGAACCCCGCGATCCGGCCCGGGCGCGCCGGGGCGGACCGCGCGGACTGCGGTGAGTGATCGGCGCCGTTCTCGGAGACTGCCGCCTTCCGCGCGATGCCGGTGCCCAGCGCGATCTTCGGCGAAGGGCTCGGAACAGGTTCCTCGGGCGGCGGCGTGCACTTGAAGCAGCGGTCGAAGTCGCATTCCGAGCAAAACCACCGGCCGCCTTCCCCCAGGGCGTAGCAGGCGTCGCAGGCCCATCCGGAGGCGTATTCGCCTCCCGAGAAGTGCGTCACGCGCATGCGGTGGCCCTTCCGGCACCGCTGCTCACGCGCGATGCGCAGGTTCCGCGGCAGCAGCGGCGTGGGGCCGGAGGGCAGGGCCACCACGACTCGGTCGGCGTGGCTTTCATCGACGCCTAGCACCTCGCCGGACGTCTTGTTCAGGCCGTGGAACTGCTTCAGCGTCAGCCCGTGCACCTCGACGACAGAGCCCACGGGGAACTGCTCCATGCCCCCGAGGCGCGCAGCCTTTCGCGCGCAATGTTCGCGCCCGCAGGTATCCCGCCGTTTATCCCCTCCCCTCCCCTCCTCCTCTTTCCTGACGAGTTGAAGTTCGGATTTTTTTGTGTTTCCGGCGATATTCGCTCAGTCAGTTGCCTGTGGCAGCGTTCATTGAGTTGTTTGGATTAGTTTGCATACATTTTTGGTTTTTTTGCTTTTCCAGTACCAACAATCTTCCGATCTTCCGAATTGCCCGATACAGTGAAGGCTACATAGTAGGCAGCGCCAGGACTCCTGACCTGAATGAAGGTCCGACGATTTTCTCGGTCTTGCAAACTTGCGACTTCCCTCCCTACGCTATGCGTTGCTTGACCTCCTTCATTGTCTTTTTGCTGGGTAGCTCGGAGCCTCCTTGAATGTTGCAATGTCGCATTCCGAGCAGAACCCACGGCCGCCCTTCACCCAGGGCGGACGCCAGCCACAGGGTGTTTGCATTAGGTACGAAAGGAACTCCCGTGGCCTTTGAAGCACACTTCCAGCCTCGCAGTTCATCTCGCTCCCCTGCTTAAGGCAGGTCGGCGTTCAGCGGGTTGGTGTACGCACAGCGCGCGCGAAGAGAGGAACGAAGACGTTTGCACACGACGAACGGGCGCGTGAACACGTAAAAGCAGCTGCCGCGTTCAGGAAGCAGGAGTAGTACGACAGTTCAGAACGAGCGCGCTGAGCAGTGTAAGTTTAAGTCGGTGATGGCACAGTCCTGGTGTGTGGCCAGGGGGCATCGTTTCGTTCGAGCCCAGACTCCGCACAACCCTCGCCGCCTCGCGGAGTGCACGAAGACGACGAAAAGCGTGACGCAAAGGGATTGTGCTCGTGAAGTCGCAGGTCGGCCGGGAAGGCCACAGCCAACCCAGCCATTGGACGCTTAGTCTCAACGGTCAGCCGGAGACTCGAAAAGAGAAAACAACCCCCCCAACCAGGGCAGTATCCGGTGGCCTTTTCCTTTTACAGAACCACGGATTTGCTGTTTGCTCATATCGCCATGGCAACCCAAGGAAGAACAGCAGCCAGACCGTGGCGGCACGCGTGAGCGGTCGTGCGAGGAGGAGGGAAGGCCTCCTGTATTGCAGCATGTTGTTAGTCGCGAGCCACGGTAACCCCTCACCGACGGATGGGCACAACGGAGGGCCCATTCCAGGCTGCACAAGGCCTTTGTTTGTTTCTGAAGAAGGTCTGGGCCAAACTCAAGGGTTCCAAGACCTCAGAAAAGCGGAAACTGGGCTCTTTGGAACGGTTTCGTGACACATCTATGCACGGCAGCCACCATTGATCATATTCGACGTGGCTCCGCCTGGTGGCGCAGACGAAAAGCGAATTAGTTTTTCGACGTATATGGACATAATGTAGCATGTCCGCCGCCCGTAAAAAGCAAATCTTCGAAGACGAGCGTCTAATACGAAAAGCAGACTGTCCGTGCGTTGAGAACAAGCTCGACCCGCAATCGCCGGCTCCGGCGCAATGGTCAGTGGGGGCTTGGATTAGAATGCAATAGAATCTGTGGCGATAATCTGCATCGGGTGAGGGGGCTTCTGCGCAGTTTGGTACAAGCTCCGCCTCCGCGCAAAACGCCGTCTTGTCTCATTTGTTCTTCGCGTGTACAGGGTATAAACCTCTCTGGGGGGGGTTTTCCTGTATTAGCACTTTTTTCGTTGGCTTCGTTTTCTCTTTCATGTGCAACCGTTGTTCCGGAAATGTTCCCGTCAGTACAGATGTACAATTAAGAAATAAAATGCAGGACTACGAAGGCGGTGTGACTACAACGGCATTGCCATTGCCGACGCAATGCCGACGGGCTAGTGTTGGGGGCGATCTTACCGGTATACACGAAAGACACCGACGTGTCACCGTGGCTTAGATAGGGACAAAACACTTCAAGCCAAATGGATGGCGTTTCGGGCATGTTCCATGGGATTTTCGACTCATCGGAACAAAGTTATTTGTATGAAGCCGCGTGTGCTCATTGCTGGCGGGGATCCAAAGAGGATCGCGCTCAAGATCGTGGCGCGTGCGAGCCGACGGTGACGAACGACAAGATTTCTGCTTCCGCTGAGCTTGCCTTCGGGCACCTGCGTGAATACGTAGTACGTAGTTGAGCCGGTCCATCCCCTCTTGATAGACGGTGATGGACCGAAGAATACAGCACCTGGCAATTCGATGAAGCTCTAGGGACTAGGGATAGACCTGATAGACCGTGGTGGGCCGTGATTCTCCCATCATTAGATAAGCAAAGCGACAACAAGAGCAGGTAGGCACAAGCCGGTGGGCCGGGCGCGGCGAGCCCTCTGTTGAGAGGTCAACAGCTTCGGGTGACCCCGGCTGGCTGCGGCGCGAACAGACGCGGCTCAACCGGTGCAGCCTTATTCCCTGGAACTACATTGAATTGCCGGCTGCACTGCTGGGACTTCCAAGAGCAGCTGAGGACGAGCGAAGTCCTTCTAGTACTGCTGGGCCACAGCGTTGACGAGGGTGGTACGACCGGATGGTCAGGACAAGGACGACGGTACCTGCGCAGGAGAGCAACAACCAGATGGCGTGCGTCGCGAAAACGTACACCAGCCACTGCTCCAACCAGTCCACCGCGTTCACGGTCGCCCGCAGCGCGGCGCTCACGCTTACAAGGCCGAGAGTGGGAGGCAGCTAGATCCGGCTGCGACGGAGCTGGCAGGTGAGACGGTCAGACAACTAACGCGCCCACCGGGCAATGCGTGTGGAATTCGATGATGGGTCACACCTGACGCGGAGTATGGCCCAGGTTTCCAGCCACCTACGTTCCGGCTTGTGTGTGTGTGTGTGGTCAACGTCAGTGACTGGCCGGGACTGGTCCTATTTGTCGAGGGGGCTTCTGCTGAGCCGCCACTTTGTGCGAGCTCTGGCCCCGGGCGACCATCGTCGTCTCGACGAGCGAGTAAACGCGGATGACGAACGCGGTGAACAGCAGCGGCACCGTCCACACGATGCGGACGAGCACCGCATTGTGCTCGAAGGAGTTCCGGCCAGCGAAGTCGCCTTCCAGTACTGCTGGGCCAGGGCGTTGACGAGGGTGTACGACCGGATGGTCAGGACTAGGACGGCCGACGCCGTCGCGGTGACCCAAGGAAAAAGAGCAGCAGCCAGATGGCGTGCGTCGCAAAAAAGTACAGCAGCCACTGCTCCGACCAGTCCACCGCGTTCACGGTCGCTGCGCTCACACTGACCGTTGCTCGTCTGCAAAGGCCAAGAGTGGGAACAGCTGGATCCGGCTGCGTCGAATCTGGCAGGTGAGACGGTCAGACAACTAACGCGCCAACTGGGCAATGTGTGTGAAACTCAATGATGGGTAACACCTGAGACGGAGTATAGCCCACACTTTACGTTCCGGCGTGTGTGTGTGTGTGTGTGTGTGGTCAACGTCAGTGACTGGCCGGGACTGGTCCTATTTGTCGAGGGGGCTTCTGCTGAGCCGCCACTTTGTGCGAGCTCTGGCCCCGGGCGACCATCGTCGTCTCGACGAGCGAGTAAACGAGGATGACGAACGCGGTGAACAGCAGCGGCACCGTCCACACGATGCGGACGAGCACCGCACTGTGCTCGAAGTAGTTCCGGCCAGCGAAGTCCTTCCAGTACTGCTGGGCCAGGGCGTTGACGAGGGTGTACGACCGGATGGTCAGGACTAGGACGGCCGCCACCGTCGCGGTGACCCAAGGGTGCCCGCGCAGGAAAAAGAGCAGCAGCCAGATCGCGGCGTGCGTCGCGAAAACGTACAGCAGCCACTGCTCCGACCAGTCCACCGCGTTCACGGTCGCCCGCAGCGCTGCGCTCACGCTGACCGCGTTGCTCGTCTGCAGGCTGGTGTTGTACGTGAACGCCGATCGGACGCCCTCGAACACCTCTTCCATCAGAGCCCGCGATCCGGAGAGGCAAGCGACAACCTCTGCACGGCCCCTTCCTGAGCCGTTCCACTCCCCTCCCAGTAGATCTTGACGTACTGTTTATACGTTTTGCGTTTCCGGCGATATTCGCTCAGTCAGTTGCCTGTGATGGCGTTCTTTTGATAGGCTTTCAGAAGTTGCTAAGAATCGCTGCTCATAAGTTGGTTTAGAGTGAACGTTCGCTTGAGGATCTGGGGTTTCAAGGTGAACGAGAACGTACAGCAGCTAACTGCTCCGACCAGTCCACCGCGTTTGCGGTCGCCCGCAGCGCGGCGCTCACGCTGACCGCGTTGTTCGTCTGCAGGCTGGTGTTGTACGTGAACGCCGATCGGACGCCCTCGAACACCTCTTCCATCAGAGCCCGCGATCCGAGAGGCAAGCGACAACCTCTGCACGGCCCGTTCCTGAGCCGTTCCACTCCCCTCCCAGTAGATCTTGACGTACTGTTTACACGTTTTGCGTTTCCGGCGATATTCGCTCAGTCAGTTGCCTGTGACGGCTTTTGATAGGCTTTCAGAAGTTCAGGTTGCTAAGAATCGCTGCTCATAAGTTGGTTTAGAGTGAACGTTCGCTTGAGGATCTGGGGTTTCAAGGTGAACGAGAACGTACAGCAGCTAACTGCTCCGACCAGTCCACCGCGTTTGCGGTCGCCCGCAGCGCGGCGCTCACGCTGACCGCGTTGCTCGTCTGCAGGCTGGTGTTGTACGTGAACGCCGATCGGACGCCCTCGAACACCTCTTCCATCAGAGCCCGCAATCCGGAGAGGCAAGCGACAACCTCTGCACAGCCCCTTCTTGACGTACTGTTTATACGTTTTGCGTTTCCGGCGATATTCGGAGGTTTAGGTTGTTAGGAATCGCTGCTTATGAGTTGTGTTAGAGTGAGCGTTCGCTTGAGAATCCGGGCGCGAAAACGTACAGCAGCCACTGCTCCGACCAGCCGCGTTGACGGTCGCTCGCAGCGCGGCGCTCACACTGACGCGTTGCTCGTCTGCAGGCTAGTGCTGCACGTGAACGCCGATCGGACCCCCTCGAACACCTCTTCCATCAGAACCCGCGATCGGGAGAAGCAAGCGACAACCTCGAGTCGTTCCGCCCCTCCCGATAAGGGGAAGAGCAAGAATCGCTTGCGCACCGGGATCATATACGATTCAACAACCTGTCTATCCTTGAGATCGTCCTGACCTAGTAAGATTCCCCGTGTTGAGTCAAATTAGGCCGCATACTCCACGCCCAAGGGAGAGATATCGGGAGGGGCGGAACGACTCGAGGTTGTCGCTTGCTTCTCCCGATCGCGGGTTCTGATGGAAGAGGTGTTCGAGGGGGTCCGATCGGCGTTCACGTGCAGCACTAGCCTGCAGACGAGCAACGCGTCAGTGTGAGCGCCGCGCTGCGAGCGACCGTCAACGCGGCTGGTGGGAAGAGCAAGAATCGCTTGCGCACCGGGATCATATACGATTCAACAACCTGTCAATCCTTGAGATCGTCCTGACCTAGTAAGATTCCCCGTGTTGAGTCAAATTAGGCCGCATACTCCACGCCTGGTGGTGTCATTCCGCCAATTCCTTTAAGTTGCAGCCTTGCGAGTGTACTCCCCCCCTGAACCCATAATATTTTGACTTCTCGTTCGGGGAGTGTCGTGGGGGCCAAAATGACTTCCCTCGATCCTGAGAGGATCTCCCGAAGCGTGGTACAACAACGCGTCGAAAAAGGGAGGGGTGCAATGGCCGACGCGCCTGTTCGTTTGTGGTTTTCGAGCGTTATTTTCGTCACGATGCAGCGCGCAGCCCCCTGTACACAGCTTTGACGAGTGATTTTGCACGTCAACACCGCAACGGACCTCCACCAGGGTTTCCCCTGGCTTCGCCCTATCCAGGCATAGTTCACCGACTTCGGGTTCCAACGAGTGTACTTGATCCTCAATTCCCTTTCCAGTAATTCAGGAGGGGGGCGAAAGACTCATCGAACCCACGACCACCCGTGCTACCAGAGCACAGGCGAATCCGTCACGGGGAGGAGGCCCTTCTGTTTGTGCGCACTAGCGGGAACTCACCTGCTTTGGGAAGTTTCATGTAGTACGCTGCCAACCAACTACTAATACCTGGTAAAGGGGGGGCCGAATAATAACACCTGTGTTAATATTCGAAAAAGACAGGCGCTTCGTTTTGTTTGTGCGTGCCGGGGAGGAGGCCCTTCTGTTTGTGCGCACTAGCGGAACTCACCTGCTTTGGGAAGTTTCATGTAGTACGCTGCCAACCAACTACTAATACCTGATAAAGGGGGGGTCGAATAATAACACCTGTGTTAATATTCGAAAAAGACAGGCGCTTCGTTTTGTTTGTGCGTGCCGGGGAGGAGGCCCTTCTGTTTGTGCGCACTAGCGGAACTCACCTGCTTTGGGAAGTTTCATGTAGTACGCTGCCAACCAACTACTAATACCTGGTAAAGGGGGGGTCGAATAATAACACCTGTGTTAATATTCGAAAAAGACAGGCGCTTCGTTTTGTTTGTGCGTGCCGGGGAGGAGGCCCTTCTGTTTGTGCGCACTAGCGGAACTCACCTGCTTTGGGAAGTTTCATGTAGTACGCTGCCAACCAACTACTAATACCTGGTAAAGGGGGGGTCGAATAATAACACCTGTGTTAATATTCGAAAAAGACAGGCGCTTCGTTTTGTTTGTGCGTGCCGGGGAGGAGGCCCTTCTGTTTGTGCGCACTAGCGGAACTCACCTGCTTTGGGAAGTTTCATGTAGTACGCTGCCAACCAACTACTAATACCTGGTAAAGGGGGGGTCGAATAATAACACCTGTGTTAATATTCGAAAAAGACAGGCGCTTCGTTTTGTTTGTGCGTGCCGGGGAGGAGGCCCTTCTGTTTGTGCGCACTAGCGGAACTCACCTGCTTTGGGAAGTTTCATGTAGTACGCTGCCAACCAACTACTAATACCTGGTAAAGGGGGGGTCGAATAATAACACCTGTGTTAATATTCGAAAAAGACAGGCGCTTCGTTTTGTTTGTGCGTGCCGGGGAGGAGGCCCTTCTGTTTGTGCGCACTAGCGGAACTCACCTGCTTTGGGAAGTTTCATGTAGTACGCTGCCAACCAACTACTAATACCTGGTAAAGGGGGGGTCGAATAATAACACCTGTGTTAATATTCGAAAAAGACAGGCGCTTCGTTTTGTTTGTGCGTGCCGGGGAGGAGGCCCTTCTGTTTGTGCGCACTAGCGGAACTCACCTGCTCTGGGAAGTTTCATGTAGTACGCTGCCAACCAACTACTAATACCTGGTAAAGGGGGGGTCGAATAATAACACCTGTGCTAAAGACAGGCGCTTCGTTTTGTTTGTGCGAGCCGGGGCCATCGTTTCCCCACTTGTATGTACCCTGTGTGTATTTTCAGGTGAGGAATTCTGATCAACCACCAAAGCACGCTGCCTACGTCTTTTTAGCCTGCACAATACATTGAAGGGCAACCCGCAAGGTTGTTAGTACTAAAAAGGGATGTTGCACGGACCGTATTTGCCTGTTCTTTTGTGGTTTGGCCACGATTCACGTACCTTGTACTCGATGCTGTAGGCAACGGTCCGTCTCCCTGGTACTGGAAATATCCGACACTTCTTGTGCACGTAACGCTGGTCTGGTCGTTGCCCTCGCCAGAAGCTGGGTGTCCGCGTTGTACGTATCGCAGCAAGAAATGAACGAAGAGGTCGGGAAGAGGAACGGCAAACGGGGTGAACGATTCTGAGCGAACGCTGACACGGGGCACCGATGGCCACTCGCCAATTCTAGAGAGAACTGGAGGGAGGCGCATCCGATTTTGCACTTAGGGACGATGCACGCTGGCTTTCATTTGGTCATGCTTTGGTAGCAAAAGAGAGAAACGCGAGCGAAGGTGGTCATGATCCCGCAATGTAGAGGAATCGCGGGCTGGGGGGGAGGAAGAACATTTTAGTTGAAGGTACGAATGCAAGCCCTTGCGGCTGGAGTTGTACATTGGACGGGGGCGCAGTACATTACGTAGCGGGCTTCACTCCGAAGTTTCCCTCAGGATTGCTAGAGCCCAAACAGGAGTTGAGCCGCAGGTAAAGCGGATGATTGGAGGCATCGGGGAAATAGCTTTTTCGACCCATTCTAAAACTGTAAATGGGCGTGGGCTCGAGGACTTAGACAAATGCACTCTGGCTTTCAGTTGGTTATGCTTTGGTTGCAAAAGAACCAGAAGGTAGTCACGATCCCGCAATGTAAAGGGATCGTGGGCTGGGGGGAGGAAGAACTGCGTAGTTTTGTTTTATTCTTTTACTTGTTAGTTGTCGACAACTTTTTTTGTATTGAGGTGTCATTCAGATGTAAATCCAAAGCCGCCCACGTCAAATTTTGTTAAGCAGCGGCTGCCAAAACTTGCCGTGACACCTATGATCAAAGTAAAGGAGGAAAGGAGAAAATGTTTGTAAAAGAAAAGGGGCAGGTTGTATTTTTGGACCCTCGTAGCTCGCTGGGTCAGGCGCGCCAGAACATTTTGGTTGAAGGTACGAATGTACAGGCAGAACCCCCCTCCTTGCGGCTGGAGTTGTACATTGGACGGGGGCGCAGTACATTCAGGATAGCTAGGACCAAAACAGGAGTTACGCCAGGTAAAGCGGATGATGGGAGGCATTGGGGAACCCGCTTGTTGTGACCCCCTCTGATCGTATGATTCTCAAACTTTAAATAGGCGTGGGCTCGGGGTTGCTTCAATGAGCACTAACGTTGCATCCTGGTACCAAGTGGGTCACTTCTGGTACGCAGGGACTGGCGACGGCTAAACAGTGCGAGCGGGAAGAGTCACGTAGCCATCAGCGACGGCACAAGGGTAAGGTTGCGCGGGGCGTGGGTTTTCGTACGCAGCGGGCGGGCAACAGCAGGAAAACGGCGCGTCGCCGACGCACCACGACAGCAAGGGCGACAGAGCCGCGAGGAGCGCCGCGCATGAGAACAGCGGTACCGCGTGGCCTAAGGCGGCGTAGTCAGAATTGGTCGTGACCGTCGACGTGGCCGATCCCACGAGGCCAGCGACTGTGATACACATCACGAAGGTCAGGGCATCCGCAACGCCGGCGATCGACCTCAAAGCGACGTTGTTGCCAGCGCCAAACACCGCTACCGTGTAAAAGACGAAGGACAGCGTCGTCATCAGCAGAGCGACGACCGCGCATCCTTGGATCCCGAGGCCCACCTTCAGGCCGACGCCCATCATGTTCAAGAAGGCGGGCGTGTTGCTGGGGTCCGACCCGTACGTTGTGAACATGCCCACCCGAACGCTCGGATCCATCCACATCACGGCCTTGTCGTCGAACATAGGCACCAGGATCATGATCGTCATCAGCAGCCACGCGCAGCTTTTCAAGCCGAACATCACGCACGCTCTCGTGGTCAATTCCGGGGTCATTTTGCTCATTTTCTCTTCCAATGCGAACCTGTGCCACCCGGTTATCTTGGTGTAGACACGGTCGAGCCCTGCCTCAAAAAATCTGAAGCTTTGTTTGTCCGTACGTGTGTATGACCCTGTTTTGAGTGATTCAGCACAGCACGCTGCCATCCGACACTTTTTGATTTTTGATACATGCTTGTTACCATAAAAAAGGAGGGCAGCACACCAGCGCGGGGATCGTGATCCCATTACGTGCACGAGCTCCTCGAGGTGTACCGGTGGTCCTGGTGGCCTGATGTGAAGGGGGAGGTTCCCTTTTTCCCGCAAGTTGCTAGACATGGCAGAGCAAGACCCTTCAGGCCAGACAGGGAGGCTTCCTTTTTCCCGCAAGTTGCTAGACATGGCAGGGCAAGACCCTTCAGGCCAGACAGTGCAGTTCAAGACCCCTGAAAGGCCAGGCACTGCAGAGAAGGCCAGACAGTGTAGTTCAAAGCCCTACATTGCAGAGCAATACCCTACAGGCCAAACATTGCAGCTCAAGTACCATACAAGCCAAACATTGCAGAGATGGTTTCTGCTACACATCAAGATGCACCGGTGGTCCTGGTGTCTGAAATGTTGCATGAGCATGCTTCATTGTCAAGGGGTAATGCAAGAATAGTTGAGTCGCAGCTCTTTGACGGCTAGCGCGAAAGGGCTGCGAGGGTGGCCAGTGTCAAGGCACGCTACACGGAGAATGCCCTGCCTCAGAAGCTGAAGATGCTCTTGTGTTTCCGACGATCCCGTATGGCGACAGAGAACGCTGGCGGCGTGTTTGGGAGAAGATTGGTCTAACGATCATGTTCACGATCATGTGCACGATCGTGTTCACTCACGAACAGGCTAACTTCTCCCGGTACGTACAAACGAACATCACGCCTATTCTGTTTTCACGCCCTTCGCCTGGAATTCACTCGTGTAAGTATGCCGGCTCCAAGTCAATCGTTGGGTCTGGCCAAATATTCCCTGCAGGATTTTGCACGCTTGCAACAAACATGCGACCCACGACATAAACACTTCCGTTGCACAAGCGTGTTCATCTAAACGTACTGGTGAGATCTAATGGATATCTATGGGTGGATGTGCCCTTTCGTCCCTGGTTGTCGTTTCAGATCACCGCTTTGCGTATCCTGCACGATTCTGTTGCAGTATGTGTTCTGAGCGCAAAAGCATAATACCGGCTGTTCTAGAATAAGAGCAGCGCGTGTGTGGCATGCCACATAGCACGCTCTGTGTGTAAGAGCTCTATCGTATCGGTGTTGCTTGTTTTCCCTTAGGCCTCGCGACGCTGACGCTGGCTGCCCGCAAAAAAAAAAAAAAAACGGTCTTCGGCATGTGGTCGTTTGGGCTTCGGAATCCGTCGGCCGCTCGGATCCGATGGAACCCGCGCAGTCTTTTTGTGTTTCCGACGATCGCGGGTGGCAGAAGGGTTGTGAGCTGGTGCTGCGACTGCTAAAGGAAGGGGCGAAGCGTCAGAGGGGATGCGTCAGGTGTTGGTTCGACGATCGGGTTCGGAGGCCAGGAACGCTTGAGCTTGAGAGACGCGCAGGTTGTTCTGCAGCGCGCTCCATACAAAGGCCACCCTTTGCATGCTTCGCTGAGTCGCGGCTCGGCCGGAATAACCCTTCGCACGGTACACCGCAACCGCCAGAGGGAACAGCTTTGCCACCAACGCTTGATACGCGGTAGCCGGCTTCCGCTCCTTCGTGCGCGGCGCGGCTTCCCGCTTGGGAGCTGTTTTGCGGTACGTTTCGATGGCTTGCTTCAGCGTGGCTTTGCCGCCCCGCATTTCCGCCTGCAGGTGCCGCGTGTAGGCGTTCGCCGGCCGGCGTTTGATCTCGCTCTTCGCGTGGAGCCAAGCGACCACCGCAGCATTCTCCGCCACCACCTGCTCGAGGGCGCGGACACGCGCGTCTGCACGGATTACCTGTGTTCGTGAGCGTTTTATGCTGTCGATGATATACGTTGTTCTGACGTCTGGCGACTTTGTTTATTTACTTGCGCTTGCTGAAAGAAGAAAAAAAAAGCAACATTGCTAGGTACCAGGGAAAGCCTGCTACACGGGAGCCAAGATTCACGTGTTCGGCGGTACTGCAGAGCCACGGGCCTATGGGTCAAGTGGCTACCGATTGTCAAACTAAAGAATCAAGGCGTGGCGCACCTTGGGGCTTGGCGCTTACGCTGAACACAAGCTCGTCGAAACGGGGTTGTGGCACTGTGCTGCCTCCGACTCAAGCTTTGCAAGCTGTGGTTGACCGTCACGTTCCTGGACCAGGAACGGCCTTTTTCTTTTTCTTTTTCATTTTTCTTCTTCTGATTGCGCTTGCTTGTCTTGGGGTGTTACGGGGGGGGGCCTTCACGATGGCGACACTGTTGGCCGCGCCTTCAATGCTGCTGCGGTCGCCGATCCCCCAGCCGCCAGCGACATGTGCGTGACGCGACGCGGTGAACGAAGTGCTGATTGACTTCGGTTTTTCAACCGTGGGGGTGCCCCCCCACACAAACTAAATAACCGGCCAGCTTTCATACCTTGGCAACTTGTTCAGCCTCCACCGCTGGATAAGCGGCGGCCTTCTGCGACTCCTTGACAAATGCGGCGGCCGACGCTTCTAGATCGGCTTCCAGAAGCTGCTGGCGGCTGGCGAACACAGGGATGGCTCTGGTGCTGTATCGTTTGTGGCAAGCTTGTGGCGGGGCTTACGCTCCACGTGTGGAACGTGTGGATTTCCACACGTTAATTCTTTTTGGATTTTGTTCCCCCACGTGTGGATCCACAGGTACCACATGTGGATTTTGATTTATTGGTCCACATGCAGGGGAGTCTAGGCCCACAGGTGTCGGCAAGTCCAGTAGCGACGCTATTTTTTTTGCCGTCTCACATGTATTTTCTCTGAGACCGAAAACGGAGCGTAAGCCCTGGCTTGTGGTGTGTATACTTTAAGTACTCTCCTACTCGCCCCCTTGTTCTCTTCCCCATTCTCGCTGATGCGTGATTCAAAGCTGACGGTACCTAGCAAACGTATAACCCCCGCTACCGCCGGGACACCTTGGGGCACTCGAATTGGAAACGGGGGCAAGGGCGAGGTGAATATACGACGTTTTTTTCTTCGGGGTCGCAACGGGGAAAATAAAGAAAACGGCCGCTCCGGGTCCCGAGACGTGACGGCCAACCACAGCTTGCAAAGCTTGAGTCGAAGGCACCAGATCTGGCAGGTGAGCAGCGACACATCCCCTTGATGCATGCATGAGGGAGCCAAGCTTCACGTGTTCGGCGGTTATGCAGAGCTACGGGCCGGCGGGTCAAGTGGCCACCGATTTCTCGAACCAAGGCATCAAAGCGTGGCGCACCGTGGGGCTTGGCGCTTGCATTGAACACAAGCTCGTAGGGGCGGCGTCAGCCACAGGGCAGAGAAACGAGAAAATTCCGTTCTACAAGTGTTGGGACTCCGTCTGAATTGTGGATTCTTGGAAGAACTTCGAACACACACACGACCAAAATCCTCGGAGCGACTGCCAGGCACAGCACAGTCAAAAAAAAGTTCGGTTGAGACTCAGGGACCGTAAAGTCTCCGGGCGACCTCCCCTCCTTTTCGGTACTCAGTTCTTTTGGGCGCTTCGGTTTACCGGGTCTCAAAGAAAGCACTTCCCCAAACACCACGAAGTCTGCAGCGATCGCTCGGACACCTTAAGTCAGCTCTCGGTTCATCCCACGTCGCCAGTCCTGCTAACCACAAGTGACCCACTTAGAACCAGGATTCTACGTCGTGGTTCAATGAAGTAACCCCGAGCACCCGCCTATGTAAAGTTCGAGAACAGGTCGAGGAAGCGATTTCCCCAATGCCTCCAAGCGTTCGCTTTACCTGGCGTAACTCCTGTTTTGGTTCTAGTTCTCCTGATGGAAACTTCGGAGTGAACCATCTACAAGCATTGCGAGTGCCTGTGAGCCCAGCCACGCGGCACCCTTTGTCCGACTCTCCCACTCCCGCTCCACCTGGGAGCGTTTTGTGGCTGCGGGGCAGCGAAATCGGGCATTGCAAGCCTCCGGCAGAAAAAGTGGCACACCGAGCTGTCTGCGTGCGCATGGCCGCCTTCTGCGCCAAGAACCACTGCGGCAGCCGAGCGGTCATTTTTCGTCGTTTTGTTGCTTGCTTACTTTCTTGCGATGACCGCTATGCGGTAGTCCGGGTGGACCTTTTTCCAGTGCGGTACCGTCAATCCCGAGGGGATGAACGGCTTGGTGTCCTGCGACCTATGTTTGCTTGGTGAGAAAGTTAAAGGACGGATAAAAACGTTGCTCGGCGGTGTCACCTGAGCGGGCTAATCTCAGGGCCGCCACGTGACAAAGCTGTTGGGCGGCGGTTGCCGGCTTATCCCGTGACACCTACTCGTAAGGAGTCGAACTCTGTGATTTACCTACTGTGTGGAAAGAGTAGTGTCGATAATCATTCTGTGCTTTACCTACTGTGTAAAGAGTAGTATCGATACCCATTCTGTGATTTACCTACTGTGTGGAAAGAGTAGTGTCGATACTCTTTCTGTTAATGTCCCTCGCCGGTCCAGTGAAACTGGGTACGTGACCGTTCAAGGTTTGGGTTTGGGTTTAAAGTACGATGACACGCGAACAAGGAGCACCTTCTCCCAACAGTTCTAGTGTCGGGCCCTTTGATTTGTACTCACAATTTTGCGGGTTGCCCTGCAAAATGTGTTGTGCAGGCTAAAAAGACATAGGCAGCGTATTTTGGTGGCTTGATCAGAATCCTTACCTGAAAGTGACAGGGTAAATACTATAGTGGGAAACTGATCAACCGCCACGCACAAACAAAACGAGACGTCTGTCTTTTTTCATGAGGTGACCTCTCTCCCTCGTTCCCTCGGGCTCCATGTGTTTTGCACTTGACCAGCAGATCTATCGCGTGTTGTTGAGCCAGGCAAAAGAAAAAAAAAAAAAGCACGATGTCTTCAGGGTCGCTCGAGTACAAAGGGTGGGAAGGATGCCTTGTGAGAGCACAGGTGGGGGGGGCGGGAGCGGGTGACGAGCATCTGCTCACACGCGGAGGCCAGAAGTACATGCGTGTGAGACACGACGTGAGACACGATCGGACAGCGGTCTGCGTGGGAAAGGTTCTTCTTCGCGTTTTCTCACAAACCGGGGAGCCAGTCCTGCGAAGAAGGGTACGTTCGGTATTCCGACTCCCTGCAATTCGGAGCAGCACAAACTCAAGAGGTCAAGTTAACTATTCCCTTCAAGTTTTGCTTGCTTTCAAAGATACTCGGAGGGATTGCGAGGACACATGCGGGATTGTCAGTGCGGGTTTAGGTCCGGGCTCAGATTGAAGGTGCTGCGGGTAGCTCGTTCGGGTACCCGCGGCTTCCGATTTCTTCCAAGCCTTCCCGCAATGACGTGACAGCTTGGAACTGTTACGAACAAGAGGAACCCAACTGGTTAATTAAACCCACAGCATTTCGCTGCATCACAGCGGGATGCCGAGTATCCTGAATGCCCGGTGCTCCTTCGACGGTGGATAGAGCAGAAACAATACAATCATGAAATGGTAATTTTCGTTGTCCGGCACCAGACCCAAGTTTGTCTGTGTTGTGTGCCTGTGTCTTGCGTGGGCAACAGCACCTGAGCTCTTGTTGCATTTGCGGGGATGCATCGGTATGCCGATGAATACTTTGAGATCTGCAACCGGCGGCCTCCTCAAGTATTTCCTGCAAAACAGGTGCTTCATGAATGAAAGAAAAGGCACGACGAGGAGTTCAAGCTTGCGTTGTCCACACACACAAGCATTGCCCACCCTATCATCTTTCTGGAGAAGATTGGGGGCTGGAAGCTTCTTTTTCTTGCCCTATTTATCACGAGCTGTACGTCTGTAAACTTTCTCCTTTGCAGGGCGCAAAAATGCGATTGCTAGCACTCTCATGAAGCGTATAACGGGTGTGCATCTTCCACTTCGAATGCAGTGATGCTGTCGCTGAGGGGGAAATCTTAGTTTAATAGTTGAGGCAGAACACTGCCTCCCATGCACGATTGATGTTAGCATCATGTCTTCTTAAGGGGGGGCGAGACTTCGTTCGGTGCTGAGATGCGTACGGAAGAGAAAAAACTTCGGTTTGATGCTGCGGGGGTGTGGGGGGGGTACAGTACAATTGCGCGGCCGTTCGCGAGGGCTATGGTATCGAGGCAAGGAGTGAATCAAAAGGAAAATGAGCTCGTCACTCACAACTGCGGCTGGTACATAGGAGGGAGATCTAAATACGAGCTGCCAACCTCCTCGCGGTGGTCCCCGTCCACGTGCGCAAGCACGGCTAATGGCAACACGTGCACAGTGCAGCTAGTTGAAGGAAGAAGTGGAGACTGTTGGTTTCGCTTGAACGTAGTACCTGATCGTTAATTGTAAATTTGAATCGAAAGAGAACGCTGGCAGCGTGTTTGGGGGGAGTTTCGTCTAACTACCATATTTCACTAACAGGCTAACTTTCCCCTGAAACGTACAATTTGGTCGATATGCATTTCTACGCTATGCTCGATTCGGGACAAAGCGCGAAAACGCCGCGGTTTTCGGTGACGAGCTTCATTTCCTCCGACATTTCATGTTTGGTAAACAAAGAAATGGTAATCGTGGTAAACTTTCTTTTTGTTCCTTTTACGGCTATTCTCTCCTTTTATGCGTCTTTTGCTCTCTATTGCTGGGAATACCGGTATTCCTGGACTTTTGGTGCTGAAGGAAGGGATGAATCCGTTCACTTCACCCCCCACGTGGCGCTCGTTTAGCAGGGGCTGCCGAGTAAGGAAAAAAGGCCAAAGAAAATTGGGAGCGGAGGTTGAGAGAAGAGAGAGATGCAACTACACGGTAAAGTCCAGTGTCAGAAGCTGGAGGTGGAGAGCTGGACTCAAAAAAGCGGGTGTCACACCCACTTTTCGGGTGCGCAGCTACACGCCTTTTGGTTGTGGCGCACCCGCTTCTGAGGCTAGACGTCACCGTGTGACATCGGACGTGCGTCTATTAAATGTCTCCCTACCACCACCGACCGTTGGTCGGTAAAGGGTCGAAAACGAGTATAAAGCAACGGGGACGTGCCCCGGTGAGTGGTCGCAAGAACGTGCTTGGAATGGGTATGTGCTCAACACCGCACTGGTCCCGTCTGCGCCGTGTTTCGGTCCTTTAAGCCACGGACACATGAGGCGGACCATCATCAGCGCGGAACCTGAGTGTCTGCAGACAGGACAGCGGTGTGAGTCTGGTTTGTCAGGCGGCTGTTCGTAGCTCGTCACAGCCAGGACCACCCGTGCTACTAGACACGGGTCTGAGCAATCAGTTAAAAAACTCAGGGCACTCGCCTGGCAATCTGCGGAGTTTAGCACAGTGGGCATGGGGTTGCCGCGGGGGGAAGTGGGGGGCGGATTCGTACGGATAAAAATACTCGACGCAGCGGCTTTGACTCCGAATGGAAGGGAGGAAGTATAGAGGTAGAGGGGCAAATACAAGACGAACACAATCTGATTTGTTCTTCGCTTACACCACCGTGTGTTGTTTTCTCACTCAGGACTTTTGACCTGCTGTGTTTCTGTGATTTGTCGTGTAGGGGTAGACCCGCATGACCTCACGTCCGTTCAACACGTGGTTCGGTAGTTACACCACTTGGGATCCCTTCGGTTCTTTGTCGGGCAGCAATCGTCGAGCATTTCCTTCCAAGCTGGCGCTTATGTAAAACATTGACCTTCTCCTTATGTTTGTCGGTGTCGGATTGAGCAAAACAGTACAAGGTGTGCATGCCGCGTGGAGTTGGTACCTCCCTTTGGCTACCCTGGTCGCTTGTTTCATTCCATACCATCTAACCATCGGAGGACCAGTTGTCTTGTAGTGAAGTAAGTTTCCTTCTCCAACAAAAGGGGGGAAAGGTCCCAAATGCTTGGATCCAAATGTTTGGGCCCAAATTATTGGGTCCAAGTTATTGGGTCGAGCTGTAAGGGTTAAAAGAGAGCATCAGACATAAAAAACTGACCCGTGTGACAACGATCACGAGGGCCCGCGGCTCCGCGCGAAGCTCGGCGGAACGACGTGAAGGCCCCAGGGGGGGTTTCCCAGATTCGCACTTTTTCGTTGGCTTCGTTCGACTACTCGCAAGTACCGTTGTTTCGGAAGGGTCCCCTTAAAAAGGTGAAGAATTCTGCCTTGGGGTGAACAGGTTCGTCAACTGCCAGATATTTGATAACTGGTCGGGACGGCGGAAGCCGACGGTAGCAGTAAGATTTTCGAAAGGAAATGTGGAATCGAGGGATGGGATGAAAGCCCCTGTCGCCCAGCTGCGTCTGCCGCTCCAGGAAGGCTACTTCTTTTGGTTCGCCGATCTGAAGTTCCACCACTGCCTGCTGCCTGGCAACTGCAGTTATTGTACACCGTCCCAGTCACTGGGCAAGGAGACGGCATACGTTCTCGTTTGTCGCGCCATGCGAATAATGAGGACGCCTCGTGTGAAAATATCTGTTCTGGTAAGGCTAAGTTCCGTCCGGGCCTGAAGTGCATATACCCGGTGCCAGAATCACGGGCCAAAAAAACCCCGGAGCGAGGGAATTGACTATAACCGAAGACCAAGGAACCAAAAAAAGGTCCTCGGCGGGGTTCGAACCGGGGACCTCCAGCCGTGAAGGCTTGCACCGTTCACTCTGCCATCACGGTGTCAATTTCCAGGGGCAAAAAAAGCTATGGCCGCTGACAAACACTACGAAAAAGTGCCCCCGGGCTCCGCCCCGACCCCCTAAAAAGTGGAGTTGGCTCGACAGAGCTATTGGCATACCTCTAGTCTCGGAATATCCCCAGCTTGCACGAAGCCAGGAAGCTGCTTCGGCCGCGTTTGATTGATTGGTGCAGCTTCGAGCGTGAGACAGATACCCACCGAAGCAAAGAAAAAGCTTGAGAACCCGCCAGGGCTGATCCTAGAAAGGATGTCCCCCGACACGATAGAGTACAGGTACAAAAAGGTGGCGCTTGCACACTCGGCCCACGCGGGTGGGAGATTTCACGGCGCCTTGTTTTTCTTGTCAGCGCTGACAGTCAGCCGCTTCGATTTCTACCGCATCAACCGATTGATCAGGGGGAAGGGACGCCGAAGCCTGTTCGTCGAATCAGCAAAAATAGGCAGATTTGCAGTGATCGACGTCACCCCTCCTTCGGGTGTGAACACTGTGCACGGCTGCCAATGAATGTTACATTCCAGAGCAGCTTGCGTTTTGCTCGACACAAGCGGCCAATCTCGTAGATGAGAGGCTGGCATCGCGGGTGAGGATCCGACTAAAAAAGGACCCTTAAAATTCAAGCGGCCGCCGGACGTAGAGCGGGCTCGCGTCGACGGGAGCGAACGAAGCCCTGCCGTACTCAACTGCAGCCACCGACTGCTCCGCATGAGGGGACACCCACTTCGTGATGGCCCCTGCGCTGCCGCTGCTGCAGTCTGTCCCACCGGACGCGGTTATCACCCGCATCTGCGGCGCGGCGGCGAGGTACGGGCCTTCGAAGCAGCCTGTCGACTCCGGCACGTCGAGAAGCAGCGGCGAGTGCCGGTGGATCAGGAAGCTGGTCGCCGAAGGCGGGACGCACGCCGCCGACCGCTGCCGGTCGAGCGAGCTGAAGTACGCGGAGACTTTGAAGAGGTCCACTTCGCCCCTCTTCGCGGCCTCATGGATGACCCCCCGCGCCTGCACCGCGTGGCGGTGCATCCACTGCGGATCCCCCACGTAGAACAGGTGCTGGCACGCCTCGTTGACCTTGTGGAACCCGTACCAAATCATCGGGCATATCACGATCCAATTCGCGAGGACGACAGTCGCAGACATCGTTCCCGAGCCAAACAGCTGCGTCGCGAGGTATGGGAACAACGCAGTCTTGGCGTCTTCCCTGAAAATGTACACTTCGAACGCGATCCCGCCGATGAGCACGGTGAGGATAGTTAGCCCGCAGATCAGAGGTTGGACGCACGACACCCAGCGGTACGACCAAGCGAAGCTTTCGTAGTGCGAGACGAAGCGGTCGACGTACTCGGACACCTCCTTGTTGTTGAGGGTCGCGGCCGGCGCCTCGCCGGCGAACAGCCCGACCGAGAACCGCAGCAGCTCCCGAAGGAGCTGCACCGTCAGGGCCGCCGCCGCGGCGCCCGCCGCCGCCGAGCACACGTCCTCCGCGCTCCAGCCCCACACGGTGACCCCGCCGACCACTTCCTGCAGCCCGACCCGCTGCAGAAGCACGCCGGGCGCGTGCCAACTCGACGTTCCGAACCACAGCCCGAACACTTCGGCGAGCACGCGCGCCGACGCCGCCAGGTTCCCCCGCACCCTCCCCTCCGACACGCCGCACCTGCGCGCCACCCCCCTGGCCCAGTCAAACGGAGACGGGCGCACGCAACCCCGAGGACTCGCGGGTGTCGCACTGCCCTCCGATCCTAGTGGGCTCGCATCCACCTTCCCGTCGGCGGGCGGCGCGTGGGCGGCGGGCAGCCGCAGCGGGGGCACCGCCGGGGCTGCCTTGCGGCGGGCCGCCGGCAGCGGCGTCGGCGGGGCGCAGCCCGCGTCGGCTGGGTTGCGAAAAGGCGACGAGAGGCGGGCGGCCGCTGCGCGGAGGCAGGCGAGCACGCTCGGCTTGGGGCTGCCGCGCTGTGAGGCGGAGGCAGCCGCCCGGCCGCGGGCGCCGCGGGAAATCCGCTGCAGCACGAGGCACGCCGAGAGCCGCGCCGCGGCCGCGCGGAAGCCGCCGTGCAGCAGCGCCCGGGCCTCTTCGCGCTCGGCGGCGAGCGCCGCCCGGAGCAGGCTCTCGTGCAGCAGAAACAGCTCCCGGACGACGTCCGACGCGGCTGCCGTCACGGCCGCACGCCCGTGCACTTCCTCCCACGCAATCCACCCCGCAGCCACGCGGCCGGACCCCCACTCTAAGTCAATCTCCTCCACCCACTCCCTCCCCTCGACTTCCTCCAACACCAGCCGCCCGATGCCTTCTCCGTTCGCGAGGCCGGTCGTCCACTCTTCCCTCGTCCGCTTCGACCCGCCGTTTTCGCTGAAGCCCGACTCGTCGCCTTCGAACTCCGTTGTGCTTTCGTCGCAGCCCCACACCTTCACCTTCCCCCGGACGCGGTACCACTCGTCGAACAGTCGATCCGCAGCGCCAGCGTGCTGGCCCTTGACGAGCCTCCCACGGTACTTGAGACCCCCCCCTCCCCCAGCATCGACAGCGTCGATCGCGCGGCCCTGGTACTTGAGGCTCTGCCTCCGCTTCGCCGCTGGTAATGCGCGCGTGGAGGACGCGCCGCGGGTGCGCCGGGTGGAGTTGACGAGGAGGGGGTCACTGCAGGACGAGCTGCCGGTCGGCGTGCTGGCGGGGACAGTGGTGGGGGTGTCGGACGGGCGGCGTGCGGGCTTGTGCGGGGGCGAGAGGGAGTGCGGGTGCCTCTGCGGCTTCGGCCGCGACGACAGGCTCCGCCGGGTCGAGTACGTCCTGGCGACCCAGCGCTGCGGCGACGCAGCGGCGCCGTCGGTGTCGGTTCCGACCGTGCCCGCGCTGCTGTCCCTGCACTCCGAAGCCCTCGGGGAGGTCAGACAGATCACCTTCGCCTCGATTGCCCCCCCGTTAGTCCGCTCCGTTCCTTGCACTCTCGCGCCCGCCGGAGGGGCTGCGGGATCCTCAACCCCGCTTCCCCGCAAAGCGCCCGGATCCGCTGCGGGCCCCGCGATCGCCGGCGGCATCCTGCAGTAGAGCAGGACTTGCTGGTAGATCACATTCGCGAACGCGGGAAAAAACAGGAGCACCAGCAGCACGCAGGGTACCGCGCCCATCACGGCCGCAGCCTCCGGCTCGTGCCACGTCGCCGAGCGCGGCCGGTCATCCGTGGCCGACGTCAGCTCCCCCAGCACCGGCAAGTGCGCAACACACACCGCCATACGAAGTGTCTTCATTTTTGCTGCCTTGCAGAGCCTTCCCTGTTTTCGACGCGGGGTGTGTGTGTGTGTGTGTGTGTGTGTGTGTGTGTGTGTGTGTGTGTGTGTGTGTGTGTGTGTGTGTGTGTGTGTGTGTGTGTGTGTGTGTGTGTGTGTGTGTGTGTGTGTGTGTGTGTGTGTGTGTGTGTGTGTGTGTGTGTGTGTGTGTGTGTGTGTGTGTGTGTGTGTGTGTGTGTGTGTGTGTGTGTGTGTGTGTGTGTGTGTGTGTGTGTGTGTGTGTGTGTGTGTGTGTGTGTGTGTGTGTGTGTGTGTGTGTGTGTGTGTGTGTGTGTGTGTGTGTGCGCGTGTGTGCACGAAGAGGGAGGGGAGGCGGGATGCAACAATCCCCGAGGGGGGGGGGGGGGGGGACCCCTGGCCGGCGCTTTTTCCTTTCCCCTCCCTCCCTCCTCCCGTCGTTATTTTTCGCTGGTTTTTAGTACTAACAATCTTGTGGGTTGCCCTTCAAATGTTTTGTGCAGGCTAAAAAGACGCAGGCAGCGTGTTTTGGTGGTTGATCAGAATTCCTTACCTGAATACACACAGGGTAAATACAAGTGGGAAAACGATCAACCGGCACGCACAAACAAAACGGCGTGTCGGTGGTCGAGCGCGGCTCCGCTTCATCAAAGAAGCCTCGCTTCCCTGGGGGCTGGGAAGTGGTGGGACTGACCCGCAACCTTCCTGTTCGCGTTTCGTCGCCGGGTTTGCAAAAGTAAGAGAATGGTGCAAAGCACTGTGCGAGGGGCAGCCGTCCTAGAATTAAGACATTCCAACGGATCTGGCGCTTCGCGAAAAGAGCTCCACCAGCGCATTCTGGCGCTCATCTCGCATTAGCTCGTCTTCTTGTCCCGTTAGTGGTATAGTCTTGACAGAGTGAGCCGGTGCCTCTCATCTCACCTTCAAAACACGGCTGAGTCACGCATGCTCTTGACAGACGCTAGCGTCCGACATTTCGCACGCGCGTCGCAGTCGTTGGGTGGTATTGACAAGGGGTTTCATCGGACACTCGGATGAGCTTCGTTACTTCACTGCCGCAGGTTCGCCCCTGCCCTGGGAGGCCCGCTTGGCTGCCTTCGAGTTGCGTTTCCGCGTTGGTGTTGTGTGGCTTCGCTTTTGGACTCCTTCTTCGACTTCGCACGGTCTTAACGTCCTGGTCTGCCCTTGGTGCACGTCTTGCGCTCAGTCTGCGCGTTCGTCTCTCCTGCTTGACTTCGTGCTTCCATCGAGCCTGCTTCCATTCTCGCAGTCGGCTGAGATTTAAGAACTGCCTTCTTCTGCTCCACAAAAGCAATGATTAAGATTTGAACGCATCTCCAACTCTTACCACTCATCGGTTTCAGGGACTTTTAACCCTCTTTTCAAAGTTCTTTGCATCTTTCCATCACTGTACTTGTTCGCTATCGGCCTCCGGGAGATATTTAGCCTTAGCAGAGGGATACCTGCCGATTCGCTCAGCATTCCCAAACTGAGCGACTCGTGCTAGCAAGGAGTTAACCAACATGGCTCGTCGAGGAAATACGGGACTCTCACCCTCTGTGGATACCCCATTCCAGGAGACTTACCTCGACGCCAGTTGTGTCCCCAAGCAGCTTGCGCCACATTCCGGATATCCGTAGAACACCGGTTCAGGCTTGGGCTCTGCCCTGTTCATTCGCCGTTACTAGGAGCATCGCTGTTGCTTTCTTTTCCTGCGCTGAGTGATATGCTTAAGTTTAGCGCGTAGATCTTCAACAGCTGAGGTCGGTGAGAGTTTCATTCGAACGACCAAATGCGTGAGGTTACTGAAGCAAGAAAAGCTGTGACTTCGAGGCGTGCGTTCGACGCATCACCACGTCCCACGGAAGGTGGATGCGACGTGAGCTGGCTTGCCACACAGTTCGATGACAACCAACTTGTCATCCACTCCTCAAGCACATCCGCCGACAGAAAAGGGGTGTGTGGAAAAGAATGTGTAGGCGTATATGTATTCCTCATTTTGCTGTTTGCGACTACTTATTCTGTTGAACCAAATTGTCGCCGCAATGCCACCGACACCGAAAGGGAGAGCAAGGAACAAGGAGTATGCGTGGGAGAGAAACTCTGCATTGTGGTTCGAGACAAGAAAGAAATTCAGTGGCGCCGCCCGGTGCGCATTACGAAGGAAGCTAGAGGTGGAGAAGCCATATAACTTCGAAAAGGAGCCAATGCCTCTCATCTCACCTTTGAGACACGACTGTGCCACGCATGCTCTTGACAGACGCTGGCGCCCGGTATTGTGCATGTATGGAACAGCCATTGGGACAAGAAAGAAATTCGGTGGCGCCGCCCGGTGCTCACTAAGACGGAAGCTTGTGTGGAAGTGGAGCCATACAACTTCAAAAGGTGCCAATGCCTCTCATCTCACCTTTGAGACACGGTTGTGCCACGCATGATCTGGAGACGCTAGCGTCCGGTATTGTGCATGTGTGGAACAGTCGCTGGGTGTTGTTGACAAGGGGTTTCATCGGACACTCGAGCGAGCTCGTGTTGCGTCAGTAGTGGTATTGTCCGTTGACGGAGCAGTGATCAGATACGACGACTCTGCACTTCGGGCTCTTTGTTGCGTCAACTGGCGGCCACCTCGAGTACTTTCTACAAAGCAGGTGCTTCTGGTGCTTCTTCGCAAAAGGAAACGAAAACGGTGGTGCCGGTTGAGTTTTACTAGGAAACAAAGAAACAGACCAGAAGACCAAGGAACCAGGTCGGCTGGCGCTGCGTGCAGGGGACTATCTTCCTTGGCTTTTGCTTGACGGCACCTGTACCTGTTCTTTTTGCGTGTCTCGCCGTTGAAGCACGTGGCGCCTAACACGGGCACTGTTGGAGAGCAGGACCCGGAAGTCGAACGAGGTTTTTCAGCAGACATCGCGTGAAGAGATAACCGCGACGCCGGCGATGCAGATGATCGCCACAGATTATTTGAATTCTAACCCGAACGAACGAGGCCTGTCAGCACACGTTACGTTTCTCTGGGTCGGTCTGCTGGGCGCCACGGCGGGCACGCAGGTTCAATGAGGGTTGTCAAACACTCAATCTAGTGGTGCGTGTGCAGCCACAGCAGCGCGGAACGAGCAGAATCCACTCCGTTTCGTAAGGTTTGGGTTGGGGCAAAAGTCTCCATGTCTTACGGGGAAGCAATACGCATACGAAGAAGCACGCACGAGAAGCACGCACAAGTACTGCTGCCGACAAGGACCGCATGCCCGCAGGTGTTCTGCGCCCGCGCAGAATCATTGCATGACATGTGGAGTCCTTGGATGCAGGAGCAGCACCCGGAAGGACTGCGTGCCAGCTAACAAGAAGTCTTGGCAGCAGAAGCACGCACGAGAAGCACGCAAGTACTGCTGCCGACACAAGGACCGCATGCCCGCAGGTGTTCTGCGCCCGCGCAGAATCATTGCATGACATGTGGAGTCCTTGGATGCGGGAGCAGCACGCGGAAGGACTGCGTGCCAGCTACCAAGAAGTCTTGGCAGCAGAAGCACGGCACAGAACACTGGCCCCTGGAAGACCTTCTTGCCAACTGGCCAGAGCAAGTGCTGTCGGGGCCACCCGCCCACCTGAGCGCGAGCACCGGTGGCTGAAAAGGAACGACATACAAAAGACTCCCCGGTGATCTCGCAACAAACAGCTCGGACGGTTGCGTTATTGACAAGCCAGCTGCAAACTTGGGGTGTTAGACACGAACAGGTGCCCTTCTTGGTATTACGTCTTGGGGAAGCGAGTCCCCCCACGCACACGTGCAGCAATCAACTTGAAACAGACTGCAAGCAACACAAAGCGCGACCGACAGTAATAGTCGGAAAAGAGAGAAAAAAGGGGGGAAACGAGGAAGAAGGAGGAAAGCAACGAAGCAGTCCAACGACGATGGTTTGTCTTGTCTCGGCGTAGAAACTCCAAAAAATCAGAAACCATGAACAAAAAAACGCGCCACGGAGAAGGCAGAACGAACCTTCACACCAAAATGCCGCCAGACCTAACACAAGGTTTTCACCGTAACAAAATCCTCTGGTACATCCCCGGTCCAGGTGGTCGTTACCATGTTGGTTCACTCGTCTTCAGAGTTGGCACCTTACCCTCGCCGAGTCATAGCAGAGTGGCTACAGGTACACGATCCAGCAAAAGTGACGGCTCACAAGAAGAAGTGGGTGTACCCTGGACGTTTAGCCAATGCAGTAAGAGTCGCATAAGATGGGGCCATCGAGCGGCGGCATAGGGTGCTGTGAGTGATCGGCGCAAAGCCGGAGCTGCTTAGGCGAGGAGGTTGATTCGGTCTGGTTCCCGCGTTTGCACAAAACAGCCGGGTTCCACATACAGGTTCTTCAGCCACTTCTTTGGAGACCGCAGTTCACCTACTACCATACTTGCGTAAACGCCGCAAAAGGTGTCAGCGTTAGCCTTCGGTGGGCGATCTGTAAATCCGGTTTACAAAGAGCGGATTGACGGATTTATAAGCCTATCCCGCCATTGCAGCAACTGGCGACAAAGAGAGCAGAGGGATTCGCTGCAGGCCAGCGCATGGAACAGCAAAAATCCAGCAATACCCCCCGGACGACAATGTGGGGGCAGGCCGTCAAGGGCTAACTGGCTTCTGTGTCGTTCTTCGGTATAATGAAGGGATGCCTTGTTTCCCTTTTTATTCGCAGCTCGCTGATGCGTCTATGACGCGTGTGAGATGGAGTCGTTAAGTGATGGTGACATGGGACTTCATCCGAAAATTAACTTTTTGGGTGCAGCCGCGGCTGGGGCAGAGCGGAATGCACTCCGTTTTGCTTGAACGGGGAGGGGGGGGAAGGGGGCGAGTATCTACTCCTAATATAATTCAGGTTGGTTCTTTCTGCAGGTACCTACCCTTGCATAACCAAGGCCTGGCCACGGGCACTGTTTGGCACTGGCACGCCACACGATTCCTAATATGATGAAATGCTGGCGCGGAATACTCCGATCTTACCATCATGACATCCACCAGTGAGTGCGGGAAATCACGGGCGGGGGACTCGAACAAAACGTTGTAGGCGTACCATCAAATGCTTAGCCGCCCCGGGACCAGGAGGATGCGGAGCGCCGTCTACTGGCCGGCCTTTTGAGAAGGGACAACCGGGGGATCCTCTCGCAGGCCTCCAGAAAAGTGCAGTGAAAACTACCCAATTTTCTTTGTATGTTGCTCAGCATTGGGTCGATCCCACGTCATTGTACGTCCTTCCCTTGCCGCCGTTGCTGTGACGTGACGTTTGATAATCGATGGACTGGGTCTGCACAGGCTGCAGGCGGACACTCGGATCACCAGTGCAGGCGCAGCCAGCGCCTCATGCACGTATGGCGTGGATTTTGCAGCCGCAAACTTTGTCAAACGTGCAAACGTGCAACGGCTGCCACGGTCACTGCCGTTCCCCCCCCCTCCGCCGAATTTGCCATGCGGGGGGTGAATAGTAGGCATGTAAAACTGCAGGAGGGTACGACTAGCTCTGACTTTGAGGTTCCTCTGGCCCAAAAACAATTATTATTCTTGTCTCAAAGATAGTTCCCCTGGTGAGCTGTCGGCACTGCAGTGCTCCCTTCTTTACGGCATTACTTTACAGAATGCTGTGTCAAGGGGCCGGTGGTGTAACGGTCTTCGCTGACCGCCCGAGGATATAGAGGGTAGGAAAAGCGCTGAGGGTGTTTGTACGTGGGCGAAGCGCCGTTCTCCATCGCTTAGACAAGGCAGGAAAGCATATCGACTGCCGTCGTCTTTCTCACGTGAGCGTAGATCTTGGTGTCTTTCCACTTCTTTTGGTTGATTGACAGGGTTTATTCTAGGATTCTGCCTTCTCAGCTTTGAGGGGTCCGGCTCTATTCACTGAGCTGAAGAAAAATAACCTTTCCATGCCGTGTTGGTCAGACTCACTTACTCATGCATTCCATTGTTGCATGACAGTGTCAGGTGGTGTTCCCGTACAGAGCAGACACGTGATTGTTACGGCAGTGGGACACACAGCACAGGCTTTCAGAGAGCTATTTGAGGGTCCGCTGGACCCCGTTGGACCTCCCTAGAATAAACCCTGTATTGCGGGGTATTGGCTCAGTGCATACTATGTAGTGTGGCACGGAAGCAAAGCTGGAATGCGTCGCGCTAGACCTTGACTCATGCTTGAGCCGTTGCCTCACTGCTGGGTCTCGTGATAGTGCGCCCGGCTGGCATACAGCAGACTTTGGGACACCAGCGCTGTGAGCCCAACCCTTGCCAGTACGTTACGTGGACTGTCGCTAGTCTCGCGTCACTCGGTCTCATTTTCGCCGGGAGCTTCCCGGCGCGGAGGAGATTGGAGACGGAGGTGTTGCGCTCAGGAGCAAGGGTATGAGGTGGGCGCGTTGTTGCCAGGTGACTCTCGCGCGCTGCTCTCTCTCCTCTCTCTCCTCTCTCTCTCCTCTCTCTCCTCTCTCCCTACAGGCAACTGTAGGGAGGGGAGGGGAGGGGAGGGGCTGTCTGGAACGCTTTGCGATCCTGGCACATCGACACCATTGAAGTACAGCATCACTTCAGCCCCCACCATCCCTGCCCCGAGACCAACCGTGCAGTAGGCAGCTCCTTTGTAAATTTACGGCGTCCAAGAAAAAGCACCTCGTCCACGGATACTTGGCCGACGTTTCCGCTACATAGGGACGTCGTCATTGCACCCCTCCTTTCTTGTTAGAGTTAAAGTTCGCTTTCTTTTACTAGGAGCCTTAGAAAATTGCAAAAACGGGGAAGTCTCTTGCGGGGGGAAAATCTTAGTTTCGTGTTCGCGCGCTGCTTGCCTCTCATGTGTTCTAGCATCAAGTCTTCGTCGCGAAATGCAGAGATTTTCTAGACTGTTTCTGTTCTTTTCTTTCTTTCGTTGACGACAACTTCTTTTTCTCCTTTCCTTACTTTCTTTACCATGGTAGTTTTGGACTTTCTGGTGCCGTAGAGTAGTTCTTCTTTCTCTATGCCGCCCACGTCGATGTTCGTTTAGCATTGAGTTCTTTTAAGTACATGAACCACATGGATTAGCATGCACTTCGTTTAGCAGCGGCTGCCGAATCATGCCGCGGCACCGTCCTTTTGTGTGTCTGCTTCGCAGAAGAAGTGTGGGAATGGAGTCCAGGACTCCGTGGTTTGAAACGGGGGGAGGGTTGCAAGAACGTGCTTGAAACGGGGGGGGGAGATACAACAGGCAACAAAAGAGAAAAAAGGTGCTTGGATCTCGGCAACTTCAACAAGGGTTGTGGGACTGTAATTTTGATGTGGGGAAGGACCGTCGCTCAGGTAGCCAAGCCATAGTGAGAGCAGGTTTTAGTCCTGGGTTCTTTCTTCTGGTCTGGCATCTGTAGCAGTTTCTTGAATGGGGGGAGGGGGATTTGTAGACAGAGCACTGCCTCCTGGGGGATTGCAAGAACGTGGGTATGTGCTCAACACCGCACTGGTCCCGTCTGCGCCGTGTTTCGGTCCTTTAAGCCACGGACACATGAGGCGGACCATCATCAGCGCGGAACCTGAGTGTCTGCAGACAGGACTGCGGTGTGAGTCTGGTTTGTCAGGCGGCTGTTCGTAGCTCGTCACAGCCAGGACCACCCGTGCTACTAGAGCACAGGCGAATCCTTCACGGGGAGAAGGCCCCTACAAGCGTGTCAAAAACTCAGGGCACTCGCCCTGATTGTGACTGTGACTCGCTAGGCAGCACTGACTTGTCTTCTTTTTACGGTGGCAATCTGCCTCCTGGGGAGGGGGGAGGAGTCTTTGACGGCAAAGTACACGAAGGTTACTCCTCGTCCGGCCTACTCAACTAACCGTTTATTTGAAATGTGGTTCTGGAGAAGAATGATGTCGCTACACGTGTTTTGCTTCCAAACAGCTCCTTTCGTAGCGAGGGCTAAAAGCCTGGAAGCCTTAAAAAGAACGTCGGCCGGAAGCCAATTTCTTTTTTACTCCTTTACGGACGGGGACACATATTTGCCACAGCACGGTCGACTTCCTTCGGAAGGGCTGATCAGTCGGCGGGCACGAGCCATCTGCGGCACGCGGGTTGAGATCACAACCACGCTACAACACGACGATGCGAAGGTGGCGCCGCTCTCCTGTCAGTCCACCAACTGACTGCCGCCTTTTGGACGCGGCCCAAAAGTAGTAGTAGTAGTTTCAGCTTCGCGTGAGTTTGATCAAAGTAACTTCAAGGCGCCCTTACAAAGACCGGCCACAGTCAACGCCGCGTGGGTGCAGGCTTTTGATATTAATCATCATGTTTCAAACCCCCGATTGCGCGTAGCCTGGAAGCACCAAGAGGGTGTCGGTAATACAAAAGTGCAGTTGCCCGCATTCATCCGGCAATCAGCTCGTATCGGGAAGGTGACGCTACCCATCTGGACGAGGTGTCCTGCTGCCCCTCGTTGTTTTGAACTTAAATATGCGGCTACAATCTGTGACGATAGACTGCACAAGCCGCTGCAGACTACCTCTTTGCACGCGCGTCGTGAAACGGCAGCGAGTACAGAGCAGTCGACGCGCAGGCGAGCAACGAAGCGGCCCGCGTCGCAGGTGGCACAGACCGAAGAAGCCCGTGAGGCAGGGAGTGGAGACGAGGTGATGCAAGTCGAAGGGGAAGCGCGAAGCGACCAGCCCGGACGGACCAGCAAGACGCAAGACCAGGCGACAAAGAGAAGGAGGGGGACGCGACCCAGAGACCCGGGCTAAGTAGCCTGGAACTAGTGTGATGGACCCTTCTTCGGAGGGGCTCACGCACTCAAAGATCGACGTATATGCACGCGCGTCGTGGCATGCTCGCTTCTTGCCCCGCGTATTACAGTCTCACTGCGGGAATGCTGCTTCGCAGTCGTCAAGCCACCCAAGAACCAGGTGGTTGGGGGGGGTGTCGTTGGACGGGAAGAAAACCCACCCTCCCTTCCCCCTGTGACCTTGTCCAGACAAGCTTATTTCCGTGAGTCCCCTGGACGGGTATTTTCATCTTGCCCCTACGCAATGTAAGTGATAGGTTTACCCTGGATGGTTTGATTCCTCTTCGTTCTTTCTTGCAATCATGACCAAGAAGTATCCCGCAGACTTTACGTCAGCGAACACAAAAGGCGCAGACAGACCGGTAAGCAGAATTCCTGTTTGTCCCTGGTGCGCGCTTCACGTCCGCTGAGAAGTAGCACGGGTGGTTTGAACTTGATATGCCACAACATTCTGCGACTATAATATACACTGCACTAGCAGTAGTATAATATTATTTTTGAACTTGATATGCAGCAATAATCTGTGACGATAGCCGGCACATTTCTGTCGTTCTAATCCGGGAACAAGTCAGCAAGAATAGCAATCTTTACAAACTAAGGTCGGCGCCGAGCGCACACGGCAGCTGTGGCGCGTTGGCAGTATTTGCACTTCAGAATGGGGCTGCCGCCATGAGCGTCGACGGCTAGTGAGTGTCGGCGGGCCCAAGAAAATAGCTATTTTGCTTCGTTCTAGCGTTCTGTCATGGATTGACAAACTCCTTTTCAGAAGTTGTTGGATTTGCCCATTGTTTTTCACATCTTGAAGAAAAAAAAAGATCTTGAAATTTTGTGAAAAAACGTCAAGGTGGTAGTGCAGTTTCTGTGCTTTAATGGTTGCTCACACGGCCAATAAAGCTGGGTGAGGGCTCCGCAAACGCGGTGAGAAGAAGCGGCGGACACCCGCCGACATGGCACGACCCCCTTCTGCGGACAACGACGTTCACCCGTGAGCCGCCCCCGCAGCGCGACCCATCTGCTGTGATTCCGACTCACTGATTCGAAATCCGCTGGCTCCGTGGCAACAACAGATTTCGTCGCGGACCCGGAGCCCGATCACGAGCCTGAGGCTCGTGCAGGCCCGATGAATCTTGAGGACCGTAACCTCGATAAGATGCCGGGGTTTATGGCAAAACCCATCGCATGTATATGCGAAGGGGTAAGAAGCAGTGTCTGCAGGCTCTGACACGTGCTTTAGTCACAAAGAAGTGGAGTGACACTGCATCGGAGGTAGCAGACAAACTTGCCCGTTTCGAAATGAAGCGGAAACGCGAGCAGGGTGGAGAGAGCGTGTGTGTCGAATCAACCCGAGCTGAGAAGCGTTGTCGGCTTGTTCAGTCTGTTGCCTTACCTACATGTGAAACTGGACTAGGTTATAGTCTACCAGAACCGAAAAAGGATTCCGGGTGCTACGGTGGCCGTGCACGCGTGCCTCGTGTTGGGCGGGTGTTTTGTAACCCGTGAAGTTCTTTTCTGGTGCAATCCGACGAGACTGGCGCCGAGTTTTGTCTCACAGCTGGTTTCCTTGGCCTGCAACCTTAAGGGAGAGGCAACGACAGGCGCAATTCACCTCAAAAAGGACCACACACCCCCACTCACAAGGACAACGCACAGTCACTATTTTTTACAAAATTTCGTCGTCTTGTTGCGTTAGTGGGGAGTCATTTGCAAGCAAATGAGTACCACACTATGCCAGCTTTTCGCTACGTGACTCCAGAAGGGTCACTTTTTCCGCGCTTTCAAAATTTCAAGATCTTTCTTTTTTCTTTTTTACACAAAGATGTAAAAAAGAAGTAGTTAATTTTGAAAAACATGTGGAAAAATGCAAAGATCTTTGTAAATCCATGGATTCTGTGCCATGGAAAAAAGGTTCGGAACTGCAAACCGACACCTTCGGTTGGTTTCGCTCGACCAGTCTCTCAGGATTTCCTTCAGTACCTAATGACTATTAACACAACGAATAGATAGTTCGGCCATATTCTTTGAGGCTTCAAGATATAGACCACCTCCGGGGGGGGATGGTCTTGCTCTTGCTACTGTTTTGGTGTCTGGGAAAAGAAAAGGATGTGTTCGAAACGCATAGATTCGGAAGATGCGCGGAGGAGAAGAAATACTCGAGGTGGCAGTCTCCTCAAGCATTTCCTACAAAGCAGGTGCTTAGGGTAGAAAGTTTTTTTTTTTTTTTTGTGCCATGTTCGCGCGCGCGCAAAATTTTCCAAACCTCCGGAAAACCCGTACACCGCGAGAGTAGGAGAAAGTAGAAAAGGAAACTAGAGTTTTCGTTGACCGCACTACCCTGAGCCCAAATCCTGGACGTACTTGGCGGTTCAGTTTCCTCACACATTGCATGTGGCTAAAAAAAAAAACTTTTGGAAAAAAAAACTTTTCAACAGGAAGGTGCAGGGGTGTATAATACGCGGGACCCCCGGACCCGGGTTTTTGAAAACGCGCCTTTCAGTGTGCATGCACATTTTTTCTAGGTTTGGTTTGTTAACAGGTTTGTGTTGTCGGAGATGTTGGTCGGTGAAGGAAACTGACATCTGCACCTGTGCTATCACTCTTTCCAGAAATCTGCTACAATCAGCAAACAAAAGCAGCTGACAAATCAACATGCTTGCGACAACGGATTGTTACTGTGTGCAGGTCAGCTTGGCAACGTTCTGGAGCCTATGCGAGATGACACGTCAGAGTCTCACTTTTCTGCGCCTTCCGCGCGGTCAAGTCACCAAATGTCCTACCAGCAGGCACACACACACACACACACACACACACACACACGAGCCTAGGGACGATGGCCTGTGGAACTTACAGTACTGCAGCCAATAATTTACGCCAACCGCAAAAGTTGCGTTTTAGCGTCCTTCGATGTAGCCTACGGCTAAGTTCCAAATTCCTGGACGATGACCAACTGTGGACTTGGCGACTTCTAGGCGACTTGCAGACTTAGATGAGTCCCCTCAACGTCATGCTGTTGGGGCCTTATGCTTTAGAAGTTGCCAATAAGCCGTTCCAGAGACCTAGTTCTCTCTTCGCACGTGATGTGCCAGCTTTCGTCTTGATCGTCGCGCTATGGCGCGCGTTTGGTGCCTCGCTTCTGCTCGTCCAGGTTCATCGGTTGCGCGTCGATTTTTGCTTCTTCACGGCGCTTGGGCTATGGCCGCGCTTCAATGGGTGCTCCTCCACGCCGTTTTGTTGTCGGGTTTCGTTCGCCGCTTCTTCGCTCGTGTCGGTGTCGTCTTTTTGACCCTCGCCGCTGGTTTCGATGTTGATGTTGCGGGCCTCTGATGTTGCTCGTCGTTCCGGTAGCAGGAACAAGAGAACTTTACACAGTTGGTTCAAAAGAAAAAGTCAAGTTTAACCATTCAAGCGTCAGACTGCAACCGTAGCATAGTGGTCCGTTCAAAGAAAAAGGTGAAGCAGAAGGTTTCGTGTCCAACTGACATGACACAAATTTTGGGTTTCCTTCGCCGTTCGACGTGATGGTCTGTTGTGGGCACACCTGTGTAGCTCCCTTGCCCGAACCTTTTTTGACGAAGCCGCGTGTTGGCTCAACAAAGCGGAGAACGAAACGCACGACGTGAGAGTTGAGCACAAGAAAAGCAATACAACAACGAAATGACACGCAAAGTCTCTTCATGCACACGAACAACACAGTGTGGCATGACAGACTTGTGACAAATTGTCGATTTTTTCTAAAGGAATTTTTTGGTCCGCCCAAAATTACTCAGAGTATGTTAAATCCTGCCTCTAAACGCGGAACTTCGGTGTTTTCTGGATTTGTCTGTCTCTTTTGGTGCCCCCTGGTCCTCATGAGGACCCGGATCTTCGTTTCTCCTCGTCGGGGACGTCGTGGTTTCCTAGCCAAGAAAAGTGTTTTCTCGAAAAGTTTGTTTTTGCGCGCGCGCGCGCGGAAGATTTTGGGGGTCAAAAAAACATGGGCACAAAAAAAAAAAAAAAAACTTTCTACCCTTATACAACACAAAAACTTGCACTCTAAAAAATAAGAGAGAGAGATGAGTTAGAGTGCAGGGACCATCTCTCCGGGGAGTTTCCGGTCTCCTCACTTCTCTTCGCACTGCTACGGCGGGCGTAAGTCGCTCCGGAGGCGCGCTGCAGGTTGCGGCTCTGCTACAGTGAGTGGCGGCACCGGAGTTGGTGCTGCAGCGGGCGCTCTGGCCGGCGGGCGAGCTCGTCTCGCGGGGGATCGCCGCCTTGTAAATAATAGCTCGATTGACACTGGGACGTAGTGTGTTGAATTGGGTCGGCGCCGTCTAGATGCGAGCACAAGATGGAGGAGCTGCATGGCGGCAGCGCGCTTGCGCGATGCCTAGAACTAGAACTCGAAGGTTTCGGTGTGGACCGGGATGTTCAGCGCCGAGCTTTTGACGGTGGCGCAGGCCAAGGTCGTCAGCCCGGCCGGCCCGCAAACGGACACAGCGGAGCGCGCGTCGGCAAACCTGCCTAGGATGTCGGACAGGTCCGGGCGTCCCGCGGTGACGACGTATCTATCCGACGTTTCAGCTCCGCGCCCGAAGCTTCCCGACCCGGTGTAGAAGATCAGCACACGCAACTGGAGCAAGCGCGAGGACATCTCCTCGAAGACGGGCTGCATCATCCCGACGAACTTCGGATCCCGAACCAACCACACGAGTGTTGCCGTCTTCTTCGCGTCCATGTACTCAATTGTGCTGAGCATCGGCGTGATGCCAATACCTCCGCAAACAAGGATCAGCTTGTCGTGCGCGTCCATGTCGAAAGACAGCTTGCCATACGGTCCCTCCATCCGGACCGCCAACTCGCTCTTCGAGTCGTTTGCGGTCTTGCTGAGGCGGTCCGTGAACGTGCCAGGCCCCATGTTCTTGATGTAGAATGTCGCCTTCCCGGAAGTGTGGTGCGAAGTTACCGAGAACGGGTGCGCCTCCATGAACGCAACCTTTGGGATGGAGACGTAGAAGTAGGACCCTGGGCCCCAGGAGGCTTGAGCACCCGAGAGCCTGACGACGATCTTCGTAACAGTTTCAATGTTTTCTATGTGTTCGATTTGACCGGCGTGCGTGTGTCGTATAATTCTCAGCAGGTTGTCGACGACCGACATGATCACCGGAAGGCCGAAAATCACATACGATCTCCAGCCCTTCGGCAAGTGCACAATCGTGCAGATTAAGGTTCCGAGACTCAGCACGATGTGCGACACCAGGAACACACTGTAGTATAACCTCCGCAGCATCGGGATGCCGAGCAGCACTAGCAACGTGTACAAAATCCAAGCAATAAACCCAAACACCGGATTGACAGAGGTCTGCCCGTCCGTCGTACTGCTAGTCAGGTCCATGTCGAACAGCACACCAGCACCCTGGGGCTCCTCGCTGTACTTTGCGCACATAATGATGAAGTGCAGTGTCACGCACAACCAACCAAACCTGCCGATCCACCTGTGCCACACCAAAGCTCGTTCCTGGGGGCAGGACATCAAGAACAGAACAGGCGAGAACATCTTCAGCTTCAACACGAGGGCCAACGCAATGGCCAGCTGCGCCACTCCTCCGAACGGTACGGCTGCCTGTCCCACCCTGTCTTCGTAATGCTGAGCATCACCGACCGCAATGACAACAAACGCTGCAATGATTAAGAAGATCGACAGTGCGGCACCAACGTACGACTGCTGGAAGAAATACCCAAGGCGCGGTCGGACTGCGATGATGATGCCAGAAACCAGACCCAGACCGAGCAGCAAGCATATCGCCACGATGATATGCCACACGGTTTTATCCGCTCCAGTGGTCACAGCAAGGGTTCCCGTTGCAACGTCCAGCACAGCCGCCCCGTCCGAGTCGTGCTCCGTTGTCGGCGACGATCCACTTGCGTCGCCGGTCGCCCAAATGAAGTTGACTGTGTCAGTCGGGATGACATGGTCGCGCGGGTCGCCTGTGTTCAACGCACGGCTGAACACAACACTCCACGAAGTCGGACCGGACGTGGAAGCCTCGACGCGAATGTCTTGCGAGGGATCCGCAGGGCAGACATCTTCCGACGTACAGTACCAGTCACTGCACGAAACGGTGCCGTCGACGTTTTCCCAGCATATGAACACATCCGAAGGCGTCATTTTGCCATCGTCGTTGAGACCCAACGCGCAATATCTTCCCTTCTGGCACGTGTACGACATTTGCAACGACACATAGTCGCCAGCATTTGTCTGCAACGCTTCTCCTTCCCTCTTGGTACTGCCGGTCGATGAGCTGATAAACTCGAATCGAGCACTCATAGAGTCGTCAATTCGTATCCAACCGCTGTCGCCCAAAGGTGTTACTGTCATTGGGACCGCTCCCGTCCAATCAATCTGGACTCCCCCTCTGCTCGAGTTGCCGTGGTACACCATGTCACCGTCGGGGGAAACCTCGCCGGTTGCCCAAACCACCCCTTGACTCCCTTGCACGACGGCTTTGTTCGTCGCGTCGCCTTTGCGCGGGCGTGCGAACTCGATTGTGAACGCGTCGGCGGTCTGCGTGAATGACCTCACTTCCACATTCTGCGTGGCGTCCGTAGCGGGCTTCTGCTTCACGTCCCCTACGGACCCGTCGTAGCAGAACGGCGCGGACTCCAGAATCCAGCACGCAATCGTGTCAGCGCCTGGCATCTCCTGCGTGTCGCTGAAGCCGAGCCCACACCACCTGCCGATCGCGCACGTCATCGACACAACCAGTTCGGTTTCCAAAAGTTCCCACTCGATCCGGTAGTCGTCGTTGAACACCCTCGAGGTGACGAGGAGGGGCGGTGCGGGCGTCTGCGGTACGGGTGCGGGAGTCTGAGGTGCTGACCAATTAATGAGAGCTCCGCCCTTGTTGGCCGCGTGAAACTGAATCACGTCGTTAACCACCGGGCCGGTGGCCCAAATGATGCCCTGCTGTCCGTCCACAATGTCTGTGTCCCGTGCGTCGCCGGTCACACGAGGGCGGGAGAACAAAATTGAGAAGCTCCCGTCCGTCTCCTTCGATGACCGTACGTTCACATTGTCGATGGCGTCAGCGGTGGGTCTAGTCTTCGTGCTTCCAACTGACCCATCGAAACACTTCGCCTCGAATTCTCCGAGCCAGCAAGCGATTGTGTCGGCACCCGGCATTTTCCGGTCGTCGCTGAAGCCAAGTCCGCACCACTGGCCGGTCGCGCATTTCATGGTCACTATCAACTCGGTGTCGGAAAGCGCCCACTCGATGCTGTAACCGTCGCTGAACACTCTAGAGTGTGTCATGGCATCTGGAGCGTCTGTCTCGGGCGCGGGCGTAAGGGGCGCGATAGTATCGGGTGATGCTGTCTGCGGTGGGTGAGTCGCACCAGGCGCGAGCGTGGCGGGTGCGGTCGTAGGTACAAACGTCCGAGGCGGGTGAGTCGTGTTGGGAGCGAGTGTCGGAGGTGCGTTAGTATCAGGTGCTATGGAAGGCACCTGCGTCTCGGGCGCAAGTGTGTTCGGTGGAAGCGTCGGGGGTGCATTCGTCTCCGGCGCCTGTGTCCTGGGTGGATGTGTGTCGCCAGGAGAGAGTGTCGGGGGGGCATCTGTCGGCGGCGCGGATGTCGGCGCAAGAGTCGGCGGTGCGAGTGTCGCAGGTACGACTGTCGGTGCAAGGGTCGGCGGTGCGAGCGTCTCCGGTACAGCTGTCTCCGGTGCAAGCGTCGGCGGTGCACGTGTGGGTGCTACAGTCTCCGGAGCGAGAGTGTCCGGTGCGGGTGTAGGGATGCTATCCTGCAACTCCGAGAGTTCGAAGTGGTTTTTTTGGTCATCGTGATAGACCAACTCCCCGTTCGTATCCAGTGTGCCACTGGCCCAGATGAAGGTTTCGTTTCCGAAGATGCTGAAGTCAGTTGCGTCGTCGGTCTTCAACAGTCGTGTCCATCTCACGGTCCAGACACCGCCGTCGACGGTGGTCGATTCAATCACAAAGACGTCATTCTGCACGTCTTCCGAGACGCTTCTCGTGTCACCGATGGAAGAATCAGCGCAAGTCGCACCTAAGTCGCCCATTTTGCAGACGACAACGTCCGAACGCAACATGTACTCAAAACCGTTCCCACCGACCCCAACGGCGCACCACCGGTTCTCAGCGCACGTCAGCCAGACCGTGATGTTTGTCACGTCGATTTCAAGGTTCATCGCGTACTCCTCCGTGAAGTTCAGACCCCCCCTCACTGGCTTCACCAGGTCGGCGAACTGGAAGTGGCCCCTGTCGGTCGGGCTTGCATGCTGTGAGAGCGCCCCGGTTGCTGGGTTTGCAGCCCCGGTTGCCCAAATGAATGCTTCCTCGCCGGTAATAGTATGGTCCTTCTCGTCTGTTGATGCAAGCGCACGGGTCCACGTAACTGACCACTGGCCGTCTCCTGAAATCTGCGCATCGAGCACGACGACGTCGTCTCGCTCGTCGGGTACCGGCCCGGCGAATCTGTCTTGCGAGACGAAGCTGTCGATACACACGACCTGCGAGCTGTCCACCCTGCAGACAACCACGTCGTTGTTGAGCATGAACTCGTCACCACCAGCACCGCCGTCCGGAGACACGCCCAACGCACACCATTGATCCTTGCCGCAGGTCAACGATACCGTTAAGTTGGTACTAACAATGCTCAGGTTGCTCAACTTGTAATCTCCAACGAGCCACAAACTCCCAACTATGGGCATCTCCACAAGAAAAACCCTCGGGTTCGGAGCCTGCATCTCCGACAGGTTGAAATTGCCTTTTTGGTGGTCGTTGGCAAGGCTCCCGTCACCCCTGAACGTGCCGGTCACCCAGGTGAACGTTTCGTTCCCGCGAATGCTGAAGTCGGCTGCGTCGTCCGTTTTCAGCAGCCGTGTCCACTTCACAGTCCAGATACCATTAGCAGCAGCGGTCGATTCAAGCACGAATGCGTCGTTTTGGGCGTCTTCGGAGACATCACCCGTATCGTTGATGGAGGAGTCTGTGCAAGTGACACCGAGGTCCCCCATTCTGCAGACGACGACGTCATTTAGAGTTGGCCCAACAGCGCACCACTGGTCATCAGCGCACGTCAGCCAGACCGTGATGTTGGTCACGTCAATATCAAGGTTCATGATGAACTCCTGCGAGAACTGCATGCCCCCGTGCGCCGGTGTCACCAGCTCATCGAGCGTGAAATACATCCTTCCCCCCGGGCTGTCGTGCTGGAGAAGATCGTCTGTGGTTGCGGATACAGGCCCGGTGGCTGCGATAAAGACCTCTCTACCCGTTATCTTGATGTCCGTGTCGTCGGTCGTGACAAGCGCGCGAGTCCACTTTGCGGTCCACTTTCCGTCGGATACCTGACCTGCCTCGACGAGAAAAACGTCGTTCTGTGCATCCGGAGTGCGGTCTCTTGTCTCGCTGATGGAATAGTCCGAGCAGGTCACTTCAGACGACAGCACACGGCAGATGACCACGTCGGAGCTCAGCATGAAGTCACTTCCGCTGCCCGTTGACGCACCGAACCCGCACCACTGGTCCTCCGCGCACGTCAGACTGACCGTGATGTTCCACTCGTCCACTTCGACTTCGATATAATACGCTTCGGTGACGTGCAAGACACCCACGGACATCAGAGGCGGGGGTTCGAGGTCCTCCGGCACCAAGTGGCCTCTGTCCGAATGCTGTTTGATGTTGCCATTAGCCTCGAGTTCCCCGGTACCCCAGATAAACGCCATGCGTTCGGTGAACTCTCTGCGCACAGAGTACAGCTGATCATACGCATCGCTGGTGTCGAGGGGACGTGTCCACGCAACAGACCAGACGCCTTCGCTCGGTTGGCTCCACTCCAGCACCTCGACCGTGTTCTGAGGATCGGACGACACGATGCGTTCGTCGCCGATGGATGATTCGCGGCAGGAAATGGCGGAACTCTCTATCTTGCAGATCACCACCGCCGAGTCCAACATATACTCGCTGCCGTTCCCCCCGCTGAGCGTGGTTCCGAAGCCGCACCACTGGTCTGCAGCGCACGTCATCCTGACTGTAACGTGCGACGTGTCGACCGAGATCGAAACACGGTATTCGCCCGTCAATTGCTTCCTCCCCTCCATCGGCGTCACCGGCAGCGGCTCGAAGTTGGTGATCAAGAAATGGTCCATCTGTCCGTGTTGCAGGAACTGCCCGTCGGACTCGTTAAATGCGCCAGTGGCCCAGATGAATGACAATTGCGGGTTGATGTTGATGTCGTTGTCGGTGTCGGTTGTGTTGATGGTTCGAGTCCACGTGGCGGACCAGACGCCATTTACTAACTCGCTGGATCCGACAACGACGACGTCGTTTTGAGGGTCCGGAGAGGGGAAACGAACGGCGTCTACAAAGCTGTCGACACACGTCACTGACGGGTCTGAATAGTTGCAGATGATGACATCCGAGTTCAACATGTACTCGTCTCCGCCAGCGCCGCCGTCCGTGGTGAACCCGACGCCGCACCACTGCCCATCGCCGCACGTCAGGTGGATCGTCAAGTTCGCGTCGTCCAGCACTTGCAGCTCGATCGAGAAGTCGTCGGTGAACTGCAAGGTGCCGGCGACGCCGGCCGCCGCGCCGCGCACGAGCGCCAAGCAAAGCGCCGCCGTCGCGAGCGCGTGACGCTGCGCACCCATGTTTCCCCTCCGGATCGTGGGGCGGCGCGGGGGTGGGCGAAAGAACGAATTATACCCCGGGTCGGTAGCTGCGGAAATAAATGCGTAGTTTGGTTGTATTTATTTACGTGTTACACAGATGCCACGGCATATACCGGGTATCATACCGGGTATATCGGGTATACCCGGATACCCGTCATCCCGGGTATAACGGCGGGTAGTTCCAGATACCCGATGACAAATAGTCGCCATACCGGGTATACCCGGTATTATACCCGGTATATTGGGTATCATACAAGTATACCCGGGCATCTATGGTGTTAGCTGTCGACAACGGCACTGCATCTCCCGCGTGTTGGCACTCTTTGAAGTCTCTTTCTGTTAAGTTCCCTCGTAGCTCGCCTGGAAAGGGCACTCCGGTGAACTGGGTATGTTACCGTTTCAGGTTTGGGTTTTTGGGGCATGTGGAATCGGAGACCTATTTCTCCGCATGGCCGCTCCTGGTTGGTGGAGTGATTTGTCAGGTTGATTCCGTTAACGAACGAGATCTCGACCCTTAAATAGGTGGGCGTGTCGCTGTAGGGGGTGTCTTTTGGCATCGGCGGCTTGCTGCTTTGAGGATTGATGATTGCAACAATTCTCCTTGAATCAGCAATGCCTAGTAGGCGCAAGTCATCTGCTTGCACTGGTTAGTGGTGACCGTTGTTCCGCAGTGGGTACATCGACATGTTTCCCGACTTGCAGATCGTGCTCGTGCAGAGCTCGTCCCCGCCAACAAGTCTTTTCGTTGACCGCACTACCCTGAGCCCAAATCCTGGACGTGGTTTCAGGTGGCAATTTTGGCAAAATGATCATGATCAGAAGGTCCTACTTGGGCGGTTCAGCTTCCTCACACGTTGCATGTGGCTAAAAAAAATAAACGCCAGAAAAGATACTGCAAGGGTTCCGAGAGGTGATTTGGGAGAAGGGTTTTCTCCAAAGGAAAGAAAGCAGTCTTCATAACGGCAAGCCGCTTTGAGGAAATGACAGAAGAAACACGAGACGTACAACAACCAAATGTGTTTTTGTTTTTTTTTTTTTTTTTTTACATAAGCGCCAGCTTGAAAGGAAATGCTCGACGATGCTGCCCGACAAAGAACAGAAGGGATCCAAAGTGCTGTAACTACCGAACCACGTGTTGAACGGACGTGAGGTCATGCGGGTCTACCCCTACACGACATATCACACAAACACAACAGGTCAAAAGTCCTGAGTGAGAAAACAACACACGGTGGTGTAAGCGAAGAACAAATCAGATTGTGTTTGTATTGTATTTGCCCCTTACCTCTATATTTCCCCCCTTCCATTCGGAGTCGAAGCAGCTACGTCGAGTATTTTTTGTTAAACGCTTCAGTTACGCTTGCACCCCGCGATGTATTGAGGGGGTACACACAACTAAACCGAATCGGCTGATGAAACTTTAAAGACGTTGCAAGTTCGTTCGCCGGTCTCACATTTTGTGCCATGTACAACATGCAATGTCTCGAATCACCGTGTGTGCTCAGTCAGAATACTACTTGAGTTGGATTAAATTTGAACCGGTTGTCCCAGGTTGTTCCCAGTTCGCATTTTTTAGAGGTAAAGTTCGCTTGAGAGTTCGCTTTTTTTCCGAGAGTTTGCGTAAAGGGGGGTCGTCTATTATTCGACCCCCCCCCCCTTTATTTTCATGGAAGTAGCTTGAAGGGACACTTTTGAAATGTTGCTGGTTTTGCAAATTCTGAAAACCGTACATCGCGAGAGTAGGAGAAAGTAGAAAGGTAGTGAAGCTATTTCCCTGCGTACATTGCAGAATATCGCTGGTGCTTGCCAGCGCCTTGGGGTGCTCATTCCTCACCACCAGCGCAATCACTCAGGTGACCACTTTGGACCTTCAGGGTGTCCGGTTTGAGCTTTTCAAGCGAATGTCATTTACCCGTTCCAGCTTTAGTCCAGTTCAAGATTATTCCAACTACGGTATTTGATACGGCCACGGTCGTGGTGGAAAGGATGACACAAAGTGGAATGATGAGAGCCAAAAGAGGTGAGGGAAGAAAAGGGAAGGGTAGAGTCTGCTTCTGTTCAACTAGAGAGAAGGAAATCGGAAAGAGTGGCGAGCTCTCGTGGGTTGAGGCTCGGCACAGGAGGTCCTCGGGCTGAGTGGATCAGCCTCGGTGATTTTTTTGAGAGTGAAAGGTGGCTTGCAACTCCGGGCTCTTGAAGTTTCCAGATGACTTTTAGCAACAGGAAAATCCTTTCTACGCTGAGTGTTAATAACCCTATACGGACGGGACGTATGGTACCCGTATTGCGTAGTTCGTGCGGGGGTTGTGAAACGGCGAAGGCCACATTTTTTGAGTGTACCGCGGCAGTGACAAGTTGTATAAGCCCTGTCAGGACCGTAAGACACTCACCAGCTGCATTTGGTGTTTCAAAATGCAGCCGTATTGCGTAGTTTGCGCGTATAAGTCGATCTTTGAGTGCGTGCGCCCCTCCGAAGAAAGGTCCGCCAAATTGCGCGTAGTTTGGTGTTGAGCACGTGTTCCATTGTAAGCACCGGCCCCGTTTGCGCCGTGTTTCGGTCCTTTAAGCCACGGACACATAAGGCGGACCAACAACGTACGTCTGTAGGCAGAACAGCGGGTGAGTTGCCGGGTGCAGCACCAATACCGGGAAGTACCAAAGGGAAAAGAGTGAGGGAGTAATTTTGCGAGCTCAGGGCAGCATGTCGCGAAACGCGAAGTACCCTACTGGAATGGGGATGGGGCGGAGAGATGGAAAACGAGTGGGTTTCTTGCGAACCCCGAATTTTCTTCGGCACACTTTTTGGGATTGCTTTGGTCATCGTCCAACTAGCAGACTACTGCGGACTCTCTCGCAGCTTTTTTTCCAGCGTTTATTGTGGTTTAGAGGTTGCGTATTAGGGTCTCCGGTAGACCTCTGAGACTGGGAGTCGGTAGTAAAGAAAGGGGTGCAGACATAATTACACACACTTTAACTATGGCTAGCCATTACTTCAACTTTATTTTCACAAAGAAAGTTGAAGTATAGTTAAAGATAAAACGGTGGTGTCACCTGAGGGGTGGTCTCGGGGACCGCCCACGTGACAAAGCCGTAAAGCACTGGGAACTTTTAAGTAAACGGACCACACGGATCAGCATGCCGGATACTTTTTGTAGCTTGATTTTGTGAATTAACTACTACTAGTGCGGAAAGACTGTTCGCCTGGAGGTTCGGAGCTTACCCAGCCGACTTTCGCAAGATGCGAGAACTGCTGGGGTGTGCTTGGCCGATTATATTTCCTTGTCTTCACGGAGAGGAGGAAAGGACGTGCTGCGTCCGACGCAACCAAGGTCGGATGAACGCAGACGTGTCTCCTGCACGTAAAAAGCGAGAGAAGATGGGAGGAGTGCCGATATCTCGTGGGTGGGTGTGTGCGTGTTGCGGACTCGTTTGAACGTGGTGCCTCCCGGAAGTATGACCACGTGCGTGTGCGTGCGTTTGTTCTCAGTGATGGGATAACCGCTGAGCGGAGTCTAGCCCAGTTACGCAATGCGCTCACGTTACTGCTGATGCGCCTGCAGCTGGGGCGTCATGGGTCGACTTGACATCCCGTTGGCGGGTGAGATACGTGTTTGTTGAAGCTCGGTATAGGTAACTCCTGAGCGGAGTATAGCCCGAGTACACAACGCGTTCACGATACTGCTGAAGGCACCTGCCGGGCGCTCGTGGTGTGCGTGTGTGTGTGCAAAATTCATAACGTGGGTAATGTTGGAAGCGAAGTATGGCCGACTTGTCGATTTCACCGGTCGGTTTTAGTTGCCGACACGCTGCTTTTTGGGACCCGTGACTCCTCTCTGAAGGTGGGTGGGGAGGGTTCCTTCGGGACGGGAGGTTGCCAGCAGGCGGTATCCGGCTCAAGACTTCTGTTTTCATCTTGCGGTGTAGCTGCGTTTTCGGCCCCGTCGCGACAGCCCAACGTGTTTGCACGAGCGGCACATCTCACCCCACCTGGGTCACAGTTTTGAGTCCTGTTCTGAGACTCGCTCGCACAAAGGGTGAGCAAACGGGCCTGCGTTGTCAGTTTTTGCTTTACCAACCTCGCTTTTTGGCGTGGATACGAGGAGCAACTTGACGCGCCGAAGGCGCTCGACCAAGCTTACTAGATATGTGGGTGTTGGGAATCAACAAACAAGCATGGGTCACTCCTGCCGGCCCAGGAGTTTAGCCCAAGTGTGTGCCCAAGTGTGTAGGTGTATGTTGTGTTGTGTACTGCGTAAACGAGCCAGTCTGGTCGAAAAGGAAGAGCCTCTTCTGTCGACCGAGATGTCCTCGCGGAAGAATCGACGGAGCAGCACCTCAACGACATTGCTCGAAGAGTCGAAAGCCTCGGGGAAAATCAGAACGGGAACTTTCATATACTTCGCTATATTTGCATCCACCTTTTTTCCCTGTCCGCGGACTGCAACAACGGCCGTAAACATTGACGATAATCTGCACACTGAGGTGGAATCGTTTCCATGCTGGTTCCTTCCTTTCTGAGGCTCTCTGACGCTTCGAGGCAATGCCTGCACGAAACTGAATACGCGCCGATATCTTCCAGAGGAGGAACTGGCTTGGGATTTGCGGATGGAGAACTGCGTGAATTTCTTGTTTGCGAACACGAAATGAAAAAAGAAAAAAAAAGTGAAAAAAAAATAGAATTTGCTTTGGTCCACTTTTGAGTTGTAAGGGATCTGGGTTTATCATTTCTGTCTCCCCACACCCTGGTACATTCAATCACAGCCAGTTTCTATACCTGAGGCTGCAGGTGGCGGTGCCCCTCGCGTAGAAGCGTGCTGTCGAAGGTCGTACGATCAGGTCTGCCGCCCGTCTGCTGCCAAACCACTTGGGCATTTTCCGGGCATTTTGGGAGCAGCACCTAAAAATGTCCTAGATGGTTGGTTGCCAGCTATGGGTTTCTGCTGACTTCGCTTTCGTGTTTCCGACGATCCTTTTTTTGTATAAGCACCTCACACAGGAGCCAAGCTTCACGTGTTCGGCGGTACTGCAGAGCCACGGGCCTACGGGTCAAGTGGCTACCGATTTCCCAAACTAAAGCATCAAGGCGTTGCGCACCTTGGGGCTTGGCGCTCGCGCTGAACACAAGCTCGTCGAAACGGTCCAGCACATTTACCTCCTTTGATCTATCGCAACTGGCAAGCATTTGCTACAAAGCAGGTGCTTATACAGAAGGAAGAAGAAGAAAAAGGCCGCTCCAGAAACGTGACAGTCAACCACAGCTTGCAAAGCTTGAGTCGGAGGCAGCACAGTGCCACAACCCCGTCGGCTCTGCCCTGCGGCTTAGCCCACACGAAACACAGGTAAATCTGGGTTTAGTGGCGGGCGTAAGCGTTCAACAAAAAAAGACCCACTTTGTAGTTGTATCTAGCATCCTTCGAAATGAGTCCCTCGAGTATTTTTTTGCGAGTTGGGGCGGTGTGTGCGCGATCAGCCGGCTTGCCGACTGATTAAGTTTTAAACGCTTTTTTTTTTACCGGCAGTCTCGTACAAAATGAGCCGATTTTCCACAGAGTAAACTTTGGCTCTAGTGTGGTCCAACGAAGCCCGGCTAAATTGCGTTTTGTGGGGAATCCCTTAACAGTTTCCTCGCTCCATGCTGATGAGGCATCAGTTGGCAGCAGGGTTCTTCCTCCGCTGAGCGGGATCAGCTCGGATGCACAAATCGTGCAAGATGGTGAACCGAAAGGTTGAGCTTCTCGGCAGACCTTCCAAACCCCAGTCCCGCTGAATACTAGCCGGTCAGTTTTTCAAGAATTTTTTTGTCGGCTGAAACCAGCCGCTTTTGCACGAACACTGATTGGGGTCCTTCTGGGTTGTCAATGTCGTCCGCCCAGACTGCAGGACGCATGGGGTTTCAGCACCGTTGACAAGGGATCGCAGCTTTTTTAGCGGCGACAGTGCGTTTTTGCCTCCAGCTGGCAGCAGAGCGTCCTTCTGGGGTCCGGGCTTTTTGGCGGGACGTTCTTCGGCCGCTTTTTCGACCTGCACCGATCTAGTGCAAGTTTTTCCGGATATTCTGGATGTTTTTTGGGTGTTTTTGTATGGGTTGGTGCTAGTCGGGCTTGCTTTGCGGCTGTCTTTTTGGTTCCTTATTCGTTGACTGCTCATTAATTTTCAGAGCTGCCCTTAGACAAACTACGTCTAGGAACTATTGCGTTGCGAGTCGCAACACCACCCGGATGGCACCTCGCGAGAATAACACGTGAGGGTATGATACAGCGCCAGAGGCAGGGCACCCTTTTCTTTGTGTGAATGTCGTATCACCTGTTTGGTGATTTCTCCAGTAGGCTGCCAACCGTCACTTTGAATAATGATGAATGACAACCACAGTTGCTACCACGAAAAAGGAATCTACAGTACTGTAGCACGCCGGAGGTCAGGTCCTATGGATGCTGTCCCATTTCTTCTCGCTATGAGGAGAATTCCTGTACGTGTTGGCTTCTTCCCTGCTCATAAGGCCGACCTAACTCTCGAAGGCAGCTTCGCAACCTTTTCTGCGATTGATCGGTGAGTCTCGGTACTGAATACAAAAGTAGGTGACACTGGCAGGCGACAACAACGTAGGGGGGAAAATCTTAGTTTCGTGTTCAGGCGCTACTTGCCTCTAAGTGTTTGATGATGAGGGGGGGGTGGTGGTATAGGTGCTGAGCATTCCCTGGAAGTACACCGTTTCGGGGTGCGGTTGGAGCGATTTTCTTCTCGCGTCCTAAACCTGGGGAAGGGGCGTTTGCGAGTTTGCGGTTTAACCGGTTGGGGAAACCGGGCAGCTGCCCCCATATCACCTTCTCAATCAGCTTTTTTATGCGTCGTTGTAGTTCGGGAGCAAGTCTGGAAGAAGCACGGAGCAACAAACAAACGATTGACTCCAGGCCAAAAACTGTAGTTTTTGGAACCCCGAACAGGGACTCCGTGGCCGGGCATGAGACCTGGAGGGGGCAGGGCCATCTGTCTTCCGCATGGTTAGACGGGAGTAGATCACTGTCGGATCGTTGTCCGCCCAGTATGCAACACTTGCTTCACGTCGAAAAATGGTAAGTTGGTTGACTGGGGGGCTTCCTTCCTCTCAGGTTCCCAATAGTGACGCTAGTGCGCTAAATTCTGAACAGACCTATATCTGTAAAAAGTAAGGTGGTATCAACGGTTTGCATGTGGAGAAGAAATGCAAGTGTGAAAACGCTGGTAGAGCGGCCGCCGACAGATGTCAACGAAGCCAGCACCGCGCCTTGCAAAAAGACGCGGCAGCAATAAGAAAAGGATGGGCAGAGAGGGGGGCACAAGATTGCGAGTGGGAACAGTGCGGCAATAAAACAAAGAGAAGGAATGGGCGGGGGGGGGAAACTTAGTTGAATGTTTAGGCAGAACACTGCCCATCATGCATGCAGACATAAGATTGCGAATGAGAAACAAGGGAGAAATTTCAGAGACATGTGTTGTGTGCGTGGTGTGTGTTAGAATTCATGTATGGGTAACCCCTGTTGCGAAGTATGGCCCAGGCCGTTGGCTTCCTCACGTCACAGCTGACGCTCCTTCTTGCTGCTCGTCATGACCACGCGCTGTCCGGAACTGTAGCTTTGTGTGTGCGTGTGTGTGTGTGTGTAGACCTGTTTTCACGTGATGCCTTCCTGTGCGAGAGGCGTCCACGAGTCCTTCCGTTTCAAGTAACCGCCGAGCTCCCGCAGGTTGCGAGTAGGGGTCCGTGTTCAACTGGGGGTGATGCCTTGAACAGCACCTCGCGATCCCTTCGTTGTCAGCTTCGCACTCGCCGCAACGCCCAGTCTGTGGGCCGAGCAGTATTGCATCCGCGGCCTTAGGCCGTCTCCTTGTGTGTGTCGAAGAGGGGCGTACAAAAAGGGGCAGACGGTGGGGTCGGCGTTTGCCAGTTTTCGCTTTACCCCTAACCTCGCTTTTGGCGGGTGGATATCAGGAGTTCCCTCAGAAACGTAGGGATTCCAACTTGACGCGCCGAAGGCGCTCAAGTAAGCTTGCTAGGTGTGTGTGTCTGGGTGCATCACAATGCCCCTGGATCGGGTTATCGTCCAGTTGCGCAACACGCTCACATTCCTGCTGATGCGCCCAGCCGACGACCTGGCAGAAATGTACGCACAGTTGCTGCCACTTTCGTCGGCGTAATTTTCGGTTTGTCCTATGCAAGACATAGTCCCTATTTTTCGGGTCGCACTTGACCTCATCATATCGGCTGCGCTACGTCCACAAGGCTTTCTTCCAGTCACCCCTTGCGGTGAAGGAGTCGACGACTTGCGTTTGTTTCCTTTGCGCTAATCATTTCAAACCACCTTCCTCCCGTTCTGGGTGCTCTTGCCGACAACAGAAGATGGCACGAACAACCTCTACAAGACTGGACCCCTGTCTATGCCGTCTGCACGAGCTTCACCTAGAACTCGAAGGTTTCGAGATGGACCGGAATGTTTAACGGCGAGTCTTTCACGGCATCGGATGCTGTCTGCACGAGACCCGGGGGCCCACAGAGGGCAATAGCCGAGTTTTTGTCGGCGTGCATTGCCAAGAGATCACGGAAGTCAGGCCTGCCTTCTACGATTGCAAGGCGGTCGGACGATGAAGCGCCAAGACTCAACTCATCCTTGCCAGTGTAGTACATGAGAACGCGGAGCTTCTCGAATCGAGCAAGCAGCTCGAAAAGCTCACTCTGCAGAAGCCGAACGACCTCCGCCTCACGTACAGACCAGCACAGTGTAACGATCTGATCCGGTTCCATGTAGTTAACAGTACTCAGCATCGGCGTGATGCCAATACCGCCAGCAACTAGGATAATTTTGCTATGGTTCTTCACGTCGAAACTCAACTTACCATATGGACCTTCCACTTGAGCGGCGCTTCCCTTCGTGCCAATGCTTGCTTTGCCCACGCGATCTGTCCACGTTCCTGACCCCATGTTCTTGATGTAGAAGGTTGCCCGCCCGGAAGAGTGGTGCGTAGTTACGGAAAACGGGTGCGCCTCCATGAATCCGATTTCAGGAATTGTAATATAGAAGTAACTTCCAGGACCCCATGATTTGGTTCCACTTGGTGGCTGGATAACCAGCTTCGTCACCGTCGACACCGACTCGACAGTCAGAATATCACACCGTTTCACTTTCTGCAAGAACCTGCATACGTTGTCGACAACCAACAATAGAAGTGGAGCCCCAAACACTACGTACACTCTCCAACCGTTCGGCAAGTGCAAAATGGCAAAGACAACAGTCCCAAGACTTAGGACTATGTGTGACGCAACGAAGGCGTCGTAATACCTCCGCCTCAACCCCGGCAAGCCCAGCACCACAAGCAACGTGTACAAGATCCAAGCAACGAACCCATACACCGGTCTGACAGAGGTCTGCCCGTCGGTCGTGCCGCTCACAGACAACTCGGCGTTGAACAGCACTCCAGCACCCTGGGGCTCCTCGCCGAACTTCGCGCACATAATGACGAAGTGCAGTGTCACGCACAACCAACCAAACCTGCCAATCCACCTGTGCCACACCAAAGCTCGTTCCTGGGGGAAAGACATCAAGAACAGAACAGGCGAGAACATCTTCAGCTTCAACACGAAAGCCAACGCAATGGCCAGCTGCGCCATTCCTCCGAACGGTACGGCTGCCTCTCCCACCCTGTCTTCGTAATGTTGAGCATCACCGACCGCAATGACAACCAACGCTGCAATGATGAAGCAGAGCGACAGTGCGGCACCAACGTACGACTGCTGGAAGAAATATCCCAGGCTCGGTCGAACTGCGATGATGATGCCAGAAATCAGACCCAGACCGAGCAGCAAGCACACCGCCGTGATGACGTGCCACGATGTTTCCTCCACTCCACTCGACACGGCAAGGGTTCCCGTTTCGACGTCCAGCACAGCCTTCCCAAACGAGTCGTGCTGCTGGCTCGGCGACGAACCATCGGCGTCGCCGGTCGCCCAAATGAAATTGACCGTGTCCGTGCTCATGATGCGGTCTTGCGGGTCGCCGGTGTTCAACGCACGGCTAAACACAACACTCCATGACGACGGGCCAGACGTGAACGCCTCGACAACAATGTTCTGCAAGGCGTCCGCAGGACAGATGTCCTTTTCCGTGCAGTGCCAGTCACTGCACGCAACCTTCCCGTCGAAGGTCTCCCAGCATATGAAAACATCCGACGGCGTCATCTTACCATCGTCGTTGAGACCCATCGCGCACCATCTGCCCTTCTCACAAACGTACGTCACTCGCACCGCCACGACTTCTCCGTCACCTCCCTGCAACGCCTCTCCCTGCCTCTTGCTGGCGCCTGATGCTGTGACGAACTCGAAGCCAGCGCTCATAGAGTCATCAACTACCGTTAGGATTGCGTCGTCGATCGGTGTCCCGACCACTGCTTCCGGAACGATTGCTGTGCCCACCCAGTCAATGAAAACGCCACTGTCACGTGTGCTGTGTTCGCCCGGCGTCGTTCCCGACATCGGCCCGACAGCCCAGATTACAGCCTGAGGCTCAGCGAGCGTGATCTCACTATCGGAGTCGTCCCCTGTCACCAGAGCGCGAGAGAACGTCACGATGAAGCCTCCATCCCTTACTTCGCCCTCGCCGTCTACTTCCAGGTCTTGTTGCGCGTCGAGAGGTGGCAGGGCTTTCTCGACCGCTTTCCGATCTTGGCACGTCGGCACTCCATTGTTCACGAAGCACAGCATCACGTCTGCCCCAACCATCCCTGCCCCGAGACCAAGAGCGCAATAGTCAGTTCCCGTGCACGTCATTCTTACGACAAGGCGTCTGGCAGTGTCGTCGCCGGTGCTTTCCGTCAGGTTCCACTCAATGCCAAACCCCTCCGACAACTGCAGATTCCCCAAGCTGGCACTGCCAGTAGGTGTGGGAGTTACAACCGGCTGAACATCCGGCCCCGGCGTAACTTCCACTCCCCCTGTCCAATCAATCTCAGTTCCCGCTCTCGACGAGTGCTGTACAATCGTGCCACTCGCAAACAGGCCCGTCGCCCAAACAATGCCTTGGCTCCCTTCTACGACAGCTTTGTCTGCGGAATCGCCGGTAACGAGAGGACGCGAGAACTCAATAGTGAAAGTGTCCCCACTCTGCTCTGATGACCTGATCACCACATTGTTGACGGCGTCCGGCGTCGGCCCGTCCGATTTGGGACCGACAACAGACCCATCAGAACACGTCGGGTTGGGCGAGTACCAGCAAACAATTGTGTCGGCGCCAAGCATAAGCTGGGTTTCGCTGAAGCCAAGTCCACACCACCTGTCGGCCTTGCAAGTCATGGCCACAACCAAATCGGTATCGGTAAGTGCCCACTTGATGCTGTAGTCGCCGTTGAATACTTTCGAGTTGACCAGGGCGACAGGCGTGGGCGTCTCGGGTGCCGGGCTCACAGGTGTGGGTGCCCAATCAATCTCAGTTCCCGCTCTCGACGAGTGCTGTACAATCGTGCCACTCGCAAACGGGCCCGTCGCCCAAATAATGCCTTGGCTCCCTTCTACGACAGCTTTGTCTGCGGAATCGCCGGTAACGAGAGGACGCGAGAACTCAATAGTGAAAGTGTCCCCACTCTGCTCTGATGACCTGATCACCACATTGTTGACGGCGTCCGGCGTCGGCCTTGCCTTACTTAAAACCCCAACAGACCCATCAGAACACGTCGGGTTGGGCGAGTACCAGCAAACAATTGTGTCGGCGCCCAGCATACCCCTGGTTTCACTGAAGCCAAGTCCACACCACCTGTCGGCCTTGCAAGTCATGGCCACAAGCAAATCGGTAGCGGTAAGTGCCCACTTGATGCTGTAGTCGCCGTTGAATACTTTCGAGTTGACCAGGGCGACAGGCGTGGGCGTCTCGGGTGCCGGGCTCACAGGTGTGGGTGCCCAATCAATCTCAGTTCCCGCTCTCGACGAGTGCTGTACAATCGTGCCACTCACAAACGGGCCCGTCGCCCAAACAACGCCTTGGCTCCCTTCTACGACAGCTTTGTCTGCGGAATCGCCGGTAACGAGAGGACGCGAGAACTCAATAGTGAAAGTGTCCCCACTCTGCTCTGATGACCTGATCACCACATTGTTGACGGCGTCCGGCGTCGGCCCGTCCGATTTGGGACCGACAACAGACCCATCAGAACACGTCGGGTTGGGCGAGTACCAGCAAACAATTGTGTCGGCGCCAAGCATAAGCTGGGTTTCGCTGAAGCCAAGTCCACACCACCTGTCGGCCTTGCAAGTCATGGCCACAACCAAATCGGTATCGGTAAGTGCCCACTTGATGCTGTAGTCGCCGTTGAATACTTTCGAGTTGACCAGGGCGACAGGCGTGGGCGTCTCGGGTGCCGGGCTCACAGGTGTGGGTGCCCAATCAATCTCAGTTCCCGCTCTCGACGAGTGCTGTACAATCGTGCCACTCGCAAACAGGCCCGTCGCCCAAACAACGCCTTGGCTCCCTTCTACGACAGCTTTGTCTGCGGAATCGCCGGTAACGAGAGGACGCGAGAACTCAATAGTGAAAGTGTCCCCACTCTGCTCTGATGACCTGATCACCACATTGTTGACGGCGTCCGGCGTCGGCCCGTCCGATTTGGGACCGACAACAGACCCATCAGAACACGTCGGGTTGGGCGAGTACCAGCAAACAATTGTGTCGGCGCCAAGCATAAGCTGGGTTTCGCTGAAGCCAAGTCCACACCACCTGTCGGCCTTGCAAGTCATGGCCACAACCAAATCGGTATCGGTAAGTGCCCACTTGATGCTGTAGTCGCCGTTGAATACTTTCGAGTTGACCAGGGCGACAGGCGTGGGCGTCTCGGGCGCGGATGTTTCGGGCGTCGATGTAGGCAAAGCCTGCAGGTCTTCCGGAAAGAAGTGACCTTTCGTCGCGTGCTTGACAAGGTCGCCGTTCGATTGCAGGTCACCAGTGCCCCAGACGAACGCCTTGCCTTCGGTGAACGCTCTGCGTACAGAGTACAGTTGATCGTACTCGTTGTTTGTGTCCAGACGGCGGGTCCATGTAACAGACCAGACGCCGTCTTCCGCTTCGCTCCAGTCAAGCACCTCAACCTCATTTTCCGCATCTGCCGACACGCTACGCGATGAACCGATAGACGAGTCGATGCAGGAAACCAATGAAGAAACCACCTTACAGATCACCACATCCGAGTTCAACATGTATTGGTCCCCATTGTCTCCTCCACCAAGCGTGGTTCCGAATCCGCACCACTTGTCTTCGCCACACGTCAGGCTGACTGTAACGTTCACAGTGTCGACTGAAACCGTCACGAGGTATTCGTCAGTCAACTCCTTCCTGCCTTCCAACGGAATCACCGGCAGCGCCTCGAGGCTGGTGAGGACGAAGCTGCTCCTTGCTCCGTGCTTGACGAACTGTGCCGCACCCGCAACACCGTCTATAAGTGCTCCCGTGCCCCAGATGAACGCCAGGTCCTTGGAAACCACAAGGTCGCTGACGTCGGTTGTGGTTGCAGATCGAGTCAACGTAACAGACCAAACGCCGTTCACAACCGGGCTTGAATCCAGAATGACAACATCGTTTTGTGTATCCGCTACGAGCTGTCTCCCGCCGCCGACGGAGCTGTCGATGCACGTGGCCGTCGTGCCAGAAGAGCGGCAGACGACAACGTCCGAGTTCAACATGAACTGGTTGTTGGCAGATCCTCCATCTGCTGTAAACCCGACGCCGCACCACTGGTCCTCACCGCACGTCAAGAAGACCGTCAGATTTCCGTCTTCGACCACTTGCATTTCAATCGAGAAGTCTTCTGTGAACTTCAAGGCGCCGATCACAGTGCCTGTTCCGCCCTCAGCATCGGGTGCAGATGTTTCCGGTGCGGATGTTTCGGGCGTCGATGTAGGCAAAGCCTGCAGGTCTTCCGGAAAGAAGTGACCTTTCGTCGCGTGCTTGACAAGGTCGCCGTTCGATTGCAGGTCGCCAGTGCCCCAGACGAACGCCTTGCCTTCGGTGAACGCTCTGCGTACAGAGTACAGTTGATCGTACTCGTTGTTTGTGTCCAGACGGCGGGTCCATGTAACAGACCAGACGCCGTCTTCCGCTTCGCTCCAGTCAAGCACCTCAACCTCATTTTCCGCATCTGCCGACACGCTACGCGATGAACCGATAGACGAGTCGATGCAGGAAACCAATGAAGAAACCACCTTACAGATCACCACATCCGAGTTCAACATGTATTGGTCCCCATTGTCTCCTCCACCAAGCGTGGTTCCGAATCCGCACCACTTGTCTTCGCCACACGTCAGGCTGACTGTAACGTTCACAGTGTCGACTGAAACCGTCACGAGGTATTCGTCAGTCAACTCCTTCCTGCCTTCCAACGGAATCACCGGCAGCGCCTCGAGGCTGGTGAGGACGAAGCTGCTCCTTGCTCCGTGCTTGACGAACTGTGCCGCACCCGCAACACCGTCTATAAGTGCTCCCGTGCCCCAGATGAACGCCAGGTCCTTGGAAACCACAAGGTCGCTGACGTCGGTTGTGGTTGCAGATCGAGTCAACGTAACAGACCAAACGCCGTTCACAACCGGGCTTGAATCCAGAATGACAACATCGTTTTGTGTATCCGCTACGAGCTGTCTCCCGCCGCCGACGGAGCTGTCGATGCACGTGGCCGTCGTGCCAGAAGAGCGGCAGACGACAACGTCCGAGTTCAACATGAACTGGTTGTTGGCAGATCCTCCATCTGCTGTAAACCCGACGCCGCACCACTGGTCCTCACCGCACGTCAAGAAGACCGTCAGATTTCCGTCTTCGACCACTTGCATTTCGATCGAGAAGTCGTCTGTGAACTTCGAGGCGCCGATCACAGTGGCAGTTCCGCGCTCAGTAAGCGCCAAACAAAGCGCGGCGATCGCGAGGACACGACCCTTCGCATTCATTGCGTTGAACGGGATAACTGGAAAGATGCTTCGTGTTCTTAGTGCTGGAGGGATGGCACACAGGGTGGTGGCTTTCTGAAATACCTAAAGGAATTTAGTCTTATTTGCGCGCTAAATGTTCCAACCGTAATCCAGTCAAAGAGGGGACACGAAAAGCTCTGCTAAACAAAGGAGTGCGTAGTTTTGTTCTACCCTAAAAGGAAAAATGACGGATGTTTAATTCTCCTTCGGTGCGGTTGCCTTCGGAGCCGTAGGCGCCGCTCCGGTGTGCGAATTAAACTCATGTTTAATGCGCTGTTCTACCAAACGGACCTCGGCTACGTTCCTTGGCCGGACCGCTGACGCTACGGGATCCTCGGTTGTGCTCCTTAGCTGGATTGCTAGCTCGATGGGATGAGCTGGCCGGCGAAACAGCGGGCGCACACGCGTCCATGAAGAAGCTGAAAGCTTCCTCGCGTGATCGACAGGTGCTGATTTCACCTCGCCAACGTAAATCTGTGTTCCTCAACAACGCCTCCATGCAAACTTAGAATAATGGTGGCCGTCTTTCGCCGACTGAATGGGATTTCAACACGTATTGGTAGCCGGTCGAGTAGTGCTGTTGCGTCAACGATCATCTCGTTTTCGAAGCCAGACAGTCCTCACTGGTTCTCGAAGAATGGTGCAATGGAGGGAGGTACAACCGCATACTTGCCACGGACGAGTCGACAGTGTTTCCCCGGTCATAGTTTGCCAGAAGAAACAACTCGAGCCCCCGGTGCGGTGCAGAACAAGCGCAAGTATTCGAAGAAGCATGACAGGATAACTGACAATGGAAGGGGCATCAGTATGCACCGGCACAGCGAGGGGGGCGTGAAAGCGAAGTCCCCACAAGGTTCCACACTCTACGTCTAGAACGTAGAGTGTGGACACGTCAAGCAGTATCGCCGATAACGGTCGCCCCCTGCTGTGTGCGCAAATCCGGCCCTTCCCCAAGCCTGGAACGTCGATCCTTCACAGCCTAACCGATGCCGCAACACTTCAACCTCCTTGTTCGTTAAACGGCAGAACACCTCTTCTACGGCATCCAGTTTCTTCCGGAAACGTACGATCTCCGTCTTTGCTCTCCCCCACACAAAAGGACCTCTCCCCCACACAAAAGGACCTCTCCCCCACACAAAGGACCTCTCCCCCACACAAAAGGACCTCTCCCCCACACAAAAGGACCTCTCCCCCACATAAAAGGACCTCTCCCCCACTCAGAAGGACCTCTCCCCCACACAAAAGGACCTCTCCCCCACACAAAAGGACCTCTCCCCCACTCAGAAGGACCTCTCCCCCACACAAAAGGACCTCTCCCCCACACAAAAGGACCTCTCCCCCACACAAAAGGACCTCTCCCCCACACAAAAGGACCTCTCCCCCACACAAAAGGACCTCTCCCCCACACAAAAGGACCTCTCCCCCACACAAAAGGACCTCTCCCCCACACAAAAGGACCTCTCCCCCACACAAAAGGACCTCTCCCCCACACAAAAGGACCTCTCCCCCACACAAAAGGACCTCTCCCCCACACAGAAGGACCTCTCCCCCACACAAAAGGACCTCTCCCCCACACAAAAGGACCTCTCCCCCACACAAAAGGACCTCTCCCCCACACAAAAGGACCTCTCCCCCACACAAAAGGACCTCTCCCCCACACAAAAGGACCTCTCCCCCACACAAAAGGACCTCTCCCCCACACAAAAGGACCTCTCCCCCACACAAAAGGACCTCTCCCCCACACAAAAGGACCTCTCCCCCACACAAAGGACCTCTCCCCCACACAAAAGGACCTCTCCCCCACACAAAAGGACCTCTCCCCCACACAAAAGGACCTCTCCCCCACACAAAAGGACCTCTTCCCCACCAAAACAGACCTCTTCTCCACTGAATTGCACCTCTCCCCCACCTCTTACACGATATTCTAAGGTGAAACACCACAATTTGCCATCTTTTACCACTGTTCTAAGGCTCAAAAGGGTCTGCTTGCCTGAATTTGAGACAAAATGACCTTTCCTCTACTGTTTTAGCATCCAAAGGGCCATCACACTGCGACTTAGGATGTTTTCGCCGTGGTTTTGGCGTGCAATAGGTGACAGTAACTGACACTAGGGACAAAATCGGTAAAAATCGGTGCAAAAATGTAACGGCATGTAACGGTGATGTAACGCTGTGTAACGCTGTGTAACGGTGTATCAGAACAGGGTCAAACGAGGGCATCAGGAGGCCGGTACTGTCGCTTTGGTGCAGGATAGTGCTCAGTAAGGCTGGTGGGAAGGACTCCCGAGCACTCTAGGGGCTATACGAGCACTTTTTTCACACCACGAGCATTTTTTTCAAATCACGAGCATTTTTTTATGGTAACAACCGCGGTTGTCATTATCAAAAAGTGACGGTTGGCAGCGTACTGTGGAAATTACCATACAGGTGATAGCACATACGCACAAACAAAAATATGCCGGCTGTACCATCACGTGAGGACATGGACCTCACCGATATCGATTGGGATGCGATCCCGGTGGCCGAGTTCCCGCCTAACGCCAGGCCGGTGGCAGGACATTCGAGGTGCGTCTTCTTCCCTTCGTGTGACAGCACACACGATCCTAACCGCGGCAATCGATGTGCCCGCTGTGGAGCCATCGGCCTGGCCCACTGCCTAAAAGCTAGGCTGCGAACTAAAGAGAATCAGTCTCGGTTCGCTCTTCCGGAGAACCCCAATCAGCCTTGGGTTTGCCCTGTCTGTTCTTGGCTGGTCCACAAGGGCCAGGAGCTGGTGCCGGTCGAGCGAGAAGACCCCACCGTTCTTCCCCCCGATTGGGACGCCGAGTCAGCCCTCGGCGATTTCTCGGATGCACCGGACATCGGACCCGAGATTCCAGAAGCCTTCCTCAGGCACTCTGATCCCGCCGTTGCCCAGTTGGCCAACATTGCTGCCAAGCAGCGCACATTCCTGCTCGCCGCTAAGCTGTCAGCCCAGCAACAGGCGCTGAGGATCCCGTACGACCTCGATGTCAGACGGGTTGGAGCCTGGCTCCCATACATAGGATCAGCCTCCTGTGTCGATGCGATCCTCAACGAGGTCGCTCGTAGGTATGGTCCGTTCCTCGAGCGGCCAACCTCCCCTGGGTCCACTGCTGTCGGACAAGAACAGCGGACATTGTGGAAGGTCCTGCGACTCAGCAGAGAGCGGGACACGTGGAGGGAGGAACAGCTTCCTGCCCTCAATGCGATCATGGTGCGCATGGAGACGCTGAAATACTTCAGCGAGACGGGATTACCCCACTCTGTGGCCCGTGCACGCGGAGTGGCCTATGAGTCATACGTGGAAGACATTCCTTTCGGGGAGTTTAATGACCATATCCTACGCGTGGCTGTAGCCCGCACCGAAAATGGCGAGGACGTCAAAAACGCCTGGAAGGCGGCCTCGGCCGTCAACCCCAAGAACCCCATGCCTAGTCGTAGCTCTTCCGGCCATGCCGGTTCCCGTAAGAGAGGGGCCCCCCTAGAACAACCCCAAGCGAAGCGGTCAAAAAACTGACTGACGGGAGTGTCGACTTATCCCATTCCCTCGAGACCGTATTCCCCTCCCGACCCACCCATTTTGGCGGCGGACCCGCTGAAAATCTGGAGGGAACAGTTAGGTCAAGGCCGCATACGGAAAGGCACTCTCCTGTCAGCCCAGGAGGTCCCACTTCTCAAGCAGAACCTGCTCAGGACTATGTCCTCTTGCTACCGCGGACAGGCCTCCTTCCTGTCGGTCATGCGGCGCAGCGAAGCGTTCGAGAAGCTCCTACGCAGAGTAGATCCGCACATCACCCGGGAGGAAGCGTTCCACCTCTGGGTTCAAAGATTGCTCGATCTCGGGCAGATCCAACCAGCTTCAGCACGACAGTACTTGACGTACTTCAGCCAGTCGCTGAAGACACCGCAAGCGGCCTTGCGGCGGGCCCTAACGGGCCGTCTCGAATTGTTCAAAAAACACGAGGCGAAGATGAGCAGAGTCCCGGAAGTATCGGCCATCAGAGAGGCGATTCCGAGGGGTTCGGTGATCCAGTCGGTCGCCCTCGCGCTTCAGCTAGCGTCGGGGGCCCGTTGGGTGGACTTGGAACGATTGCAACATTTCCATGTCCAGCTCCAGCGCCGCGATCTGCGCCACGACCAGTTCATGGTGACCTGGGTCAAAGGCAAGACGGACCTTGCTGGCATGGGTCAAAGCCAGATCCTGCCGAAGAGCGGCCCTCTTTCGGCGCGTTTCCTGAAGTGGTTCCTTGCCCAGCCGTCGATACCTCCGACACGCCTGGTGTTCCAGGCTCTGGACAAGCAGAATTACAACCAGTACCTGAAGGAGAAACTGGGCGTGACGACGAAGTACATTCGGATTGCGTCGCTGAACGCCGTGGCGGGGTTGGAAGGCGAAGCAGCGGCCAAGGCTCTCGGACGACATGTGGAAGTGCTATCGACACGACACTACACCGACCGCGGAACATGGGGTCCGGCTCAGGTGACGGCCAGGGCTTCGAAGTGTCTGCAATGAAAGCTTTCCGGCGAGTATTGTGGGCTTACGATTACTTCGACCGATGGTGGGATCTAGATGGGAAAGGCCCTCGCGTACCCAGGGCTTCCTATGAAGGGGAGATTGCCCCCGCTACGTTATCTACGCTAAACTCTCGTCTTCTCATAGAAGATTTCCCCCATCTCCTGCTGCATTTCAGATGGATCGAAGGCGAGTTCATCAGACTGAACGCACGCATCACCGGCCATACATCGCCAGGTCCACGGAACTCACGGCTCGAACCCTGCCTTCAGCAACTGACTACCTGCAATTTCCTGGAGCCGGCCCCCAGGAGACAGACGACAAGACTGTGTTCTTCCGCCTTCTGCGTTCCGAAGAAGGACCCGCATAAGCTGCGATTCATTTTAGCCTGCAAACAGTTAAACGCTGCCTTGGAGCACATCAGACTTCCACCATGCAGCTTCCCGTCCTATCGGCAGATAGTCGATACCCTGATGACTGCCTCGTTTTTTTACGAGAGCGATTTCAGGAGCTGGTTCTTCCAGTTCGAGTTGCCCGAGTCCGCGCGTTCTTTCTTCACCTTTCGCGTCGGTCGGAAGTTGTTCCGGATGACGAGGCTCGCTATGGGCTTTCGGGGAGCTCCACAACTGGGCCAGGCGGTTTCACGTGCGCTTGCTGACTCCTCGGTTCATGGGGAGATCCAGTCCTTGGTCTGGATTGACAATGTCATTCTGGTTGGTAGGGACTTGGCATCCCTCCGCGAGGCGATCGCCAAATTTCGGGCTCTGTGCGCTCGTTACAACGCGGTTATTGGTGAGGAATCTGGACCAAGTCAGTGCGGGACAATTCTGGGTCTGGAGGTCGACATTCATCACAAAAAGTGGAGGATGGACCCCAAGTGGGTTGGTAAGATCGCCGAGGCTCTCGCTCAAGTCGACTTGGCAGAAGACCTTCCTCTCCGCGTTTGGTGGCGACTCTGTGGCACTGTGGTGTGGCGCGGGCACGCCATGAGCCTTCCTCTCCTTCGGTTAGCTCCCATCCTCAAATGGATGTCCGTGACAAGTTCGACCATCGAGATGACCAAGCCCTCCGTTTGGCAACGCGAGATCAGGGTCTCCGACACTGTTCTAACATGCTTTCGGGAAGCCCTCGGAGAGCTCTTGGAGAATCCGTGGAAAGCATGGATGCCACCTCCAAGTCGTTGTGTCGATGCGTCCACGGATGCTAGTCTGACCGGGTGGTGCTTCATTGTCAACCTCGAATCAAGGCGGGTGCGATGGGGTTTCACCCCTCCTGACTTGCCGGCTGGTCAGATACATCCCCGAGAGATGTACGCTTTGCTCAGGCTAGTGCGACATCTCGTCAACGAAGGTATTACGAACTGTCGGGTGCGAGTCGGCGTCGACAGTACAGTGGTCATCGGCGCGTGGCGACGAAAGTACTGCGCCGATGGCCTGATTCTCGCGATGATCTGCACTGCTCTTGGGCTGGCTGAATCGGCCGGACTCTTGATCGAGCTATACTACATCTGCAGTCAGGATAATCCCGCTGACGAGTTCACCCGGGTGTCCGACACCGGGATACATGGCTTCACTCATTGAGAGAGAGGAGCCCGCAGTTCTTTCGGAGCTGAGGACGATAGTATCGTCTACCAGAATCTAACTTCGCGTCCTTACCTTAGCGTTAGATTACGAGCCCAAACCACCGACATCACCGCTCATACCCGGTCGATGTTCTGCGGTTCCTTTCGGAGGATGCAGCGGCTCGTTGTTCAGGAGGGCCAGGAGAAGCTCGCGGCGAGAGAAAAATATTCTCCTTTCTCTTATGGTTTATCGAAACAAAGGAGGGGGGAAGCTACATTCCTAGGACCGGCTGTGCGTAAATAATAAGAGCCACGTCACTTTTTTATGGTAACAACCGCGGTTGTCATTATCAAAAAGTGACGGTTGGCAGCGTACTGTGGAAATTACCATACAGGTGATAGCACATACGCACAAACAAAATCAATTCACGAGCATTTTCGAGGACGGTGCAGGGCACGAGGCACGTCGGCAATCACCCTAAAACACTGTATGTGAGGGCTCTCCTGTGCCTTTTGTACGTTCCTAGCACAATTGGGTGTTTTGTTGAGCATCTCTGGTACTGACAGACCACAAAGAAGCTGCCAGGCTGACCATTGTTTGGCGAACAGTGATCAGAGGACGGAACCCTGCATTTCAGAGCCTCTCAGGGAGCTTGCGGACACTGTTTTCTTACTATTTGAGGGGTTAAAGATGGTAATTTCTGCTCATCCACGACCAAAGATGGGTTCTAGACATGTTTTTCCCTTGATGGGTGTACAAAAGGCTGACCAACATAGACGAATAAGGAAAATTCGGGTTCCGGACAAAAAAAGGGCCTGAGTGGGCACCCCTACTGACATGGGGTCGAAATTTTGAGCCAACAGAGAAGGACCAAAACAACACTAAAAACGTGCGAGATCACACCCGCGTGCGGCCTTGTTTGTAGCGGGAGACAGAGTCAACGAACGCGCTTTCACATGCCAAGAAAGCGCGCGATGTCATGGGAGTGTGCTGTATGTAGACTTCTGCCCTCTTCACGACTACCATCCGACAAGTACGGCGTTCTGGTCCTGGATGGCTAGTTTGCGGGTTTGCAGTTTTACGGTGAGCATCGGAAGAATGCACGAGGGAACGTAACTGTCTGTCTACCACGGTGTCAGTCACACCAATTTTCCTTACCCTTGGTCACACCGTGTTAGTGTCGCCTTCCCGTGTTAGTGTCGCCTTTTCGGAAAAGGTGCTTTAGGTAGGCGAAACTAACACGGGGGGGGAAAATGTTTCATGGGTTTGAAGAGCGCGTGGTGCTTGCGCCACTGAGGCCAGTAGCTGCTTTACCCGGACGGGACTTTCTGTTCGGCTCTCTTGATGTACGCCTCGGACACCCACTCCGGATTGTGATGGTGGTCTTGCGGTCATTGGTGCGGTCGGCCTCACTCCATCTGGTCAAGACAAAAATTCGGGGGAGTTTAGGGGAATTTCGGGGGGTTTCGGGGAGATTTCGTTTGTGGCGACTACTTTCCCTGCAGCCGGCGGGGAGGGGCTACACGATTATGGCCCCGCCTTGCACAGAGCGGCCCTGTGTTTGGCTATGCCTTCACAGAGCACGACTAGCAGAAGAGACGGAAGCGCGGGCCTTCGCCCCCGGGGACGCACCAAGCGACACCGAAGTCGAGACGCAAGCTGCGAGCGCCGGTGAAGCAGCCGACGCCACCATCGACCCCCGAGACGCCACAAAGGAAGCGGCGGATGCCGGCGCCAACACCGCCATCGAGAACGCCGCAGCAGGCGACAACACCACGACGGCTGCTGGCAACGAAGCGGCGGCGGAAGGACTCGCCACCATCGAAGACAGATGGCGTCCACTCCGCAGGGGGCAGAGGTGCAAGAAAAGGTACGAAAAAGGGTGGCACGAAACGACCGCCCGAGACCGACGAGCCAGAAGGTAACAAGCGCCGGAAACATGACACGGTGCGCTCTAAGAGGTAGTCACGAACGAGAGCAGATGCAGAGTATCGCCACAGGTTCTTTGCATTCTAAGCCAAACCACCACAGATGCTATGGCGGCTGGGACAGAGAAATAACACTAGACGAGAGTCCTTCTTGTGTGGGGTAGTCACGCCGTCGCAGTCCCAGGGCCTCCCATCCACCTGCATACGGTCGTCGACTGATCTTTCCCGAGAGGGACGAGTTGGAATGCAGGTGCCATCTTTCCGGTGATTTCCGGTTCCTCCCGTACTTTACAACTCCCCACATAAGTGGACGTGGACACCGAAGTGTGACACACCTTTCAACCGGGTGCACAAATCCAGAATTCACTCCCCATCCGCCCTGAGCCCAACGATAATGGGCTCGACATACACCGAGGGCTGGCGCCTTTACCCTTGGCAAACTCTACACCTGGCGTGCACGTTTTCAAAAGTGTGCACATTCTCGAATACAGTTGGCTGCACAATAAAGCGACCCCCGCACTCACGCTCCTCGTCGTGTACACTGCCCAGTGCACCTCCCAGCTCGTCGAGGATCTCCTTCGCCTGCTCTTGTCCCCTGATCTACTGCCACGTCATTTTAAGCCGAAAATAGAAAAAAGAGCAAAGCCCTTTTTGTTATGACAATAAACCCCTCTCGCAAAAGCTCGCAGTGGCTTCGTTTTTGCTTCTTCATCAGAATACGACGGGCAACACGCCGGCGAAAAGATGCAGCCGCACCGCAGAAGGTACTCCGCAAAGCAGGCGGGATTCATCTTCATACGCCTTATCCATCAAGATGCGAGTGCAAGCAGGCTCGGTGGAAGCACTCGGTGTGACGAACTGCGCACCACTGCTTCGCCAACGTGCTCGGCAGCGTGCTAAACACTCGAGGTCGGCAGCGGTTGGCGGTCACCAGTACGTTATAACGCCTTCCAGCACTGAAAGCAGTTTTTGAACTGTGCGAGTCGATTTGAGGAGCGGTCCATCGTTCTGCTCTCTTGCGCGTTAGTTGTAATGGTAAACGGCTTGCAAAGACGTAGAAAACATGAGAACAGACGGAGAACACGAGGGCGGTTGAATGGGAAAATGAGTTTGCTGTCGCAGAGGCAGTAGTCGAAGGGCCCCATCCAGACACATTTCTGCAAGCTGAGATGCGAAACAATACTTCAGCAGATAGTTCTTAATCATCCAGATGGATCACATTTCTTCTCGTACTTCGCTGGTGCCACGTTCCCGAGGATTTCCGGTGGCATTCGACTACCTCAGCCCGACTACGCTTGGTCGTTCTTCGTTGTGCGAAGCGAGCATTTGTTTGGGGAGCGTGCAAAAAGATGTGTACCGGTCTCCTTGCCTGTAGCCCCCCGGTTACCTGCTGCCACAACTCATTGCGCGGTTGAAGAGGGTCGGACACACGCACAAACAGAAACATTGATACGAAGGGGAGAGGGTGGGGTGGGGTAGGCCGGAGATGAGAATATCCCGGCGCTTGCTTCATCGAAACCAGTTCGAGCGAGCAGCTGTCAAGGGAGAGAGTGGGTTCCAGGTGCCGACAACGCCAAGGGGTCAATTGTTAGCCCTCTCTTGCCCGATTCAGGTAGCCACTTTCCGGAAAACAAAGAAACTCAGAAGGTCTGGCAAGACTTCGCCGTTGTGGATAAACCTTCTGGTTGAGCCGGGTGTCGGCGACTAACCGATGGGTTCGTGTCGTGAACAAAGAGGAGGAATGTGGGGCAAGGGGCACATAAAGGTCCACGCGACGACGCCGAGCGAAAAGTCAGCGCATCGCGGGCTTTGAAAATCCTGGAAACCCAGCGCATCAGCGCATCAGAATGGTGGGCACCCTACCGAAATCAACTCCGTCCAGTGGACGGGCGCCTCGGCGAATGCAGGATGCGCTGGTTCTGGGAATCAGCTTTGGATAGACAACATTTCTGTATGTTTTTATTCTATCCTTCCAGAAGAAAGCAAAATATGTTATCGAGGCACGGGGCGGGGGCGGGGAACGAAGAACCTGTGGGAGGAATCATGGAAACACAAAGGAATGGGGGACTGCAACAATGATCATGCAATAGGGGGAGGGGAGACACAAGGCGGATCATCACAGCGCGGTTCCCGCTGACAGGTAGTCCTTGCTCCATCGAAAGAAGTTCGAACGAGAAGACGTCTGTAGGAGAGCGGGGGGTCGAACCCCGGGGTGCCAACAACGCCAAGCGGTCGAATTGACAGCCCTGCCGCTAAGCCGCTTCAGGTAGCCTCTTGCCAGGGGATTACCTACTGCTACCAGATTCGGACTGCGATGCGGTCCGAATCTGGCTCTGCACGAAGTGCCAAAAAAAAAAAAAAGAAAATGGTACCGGATGACTTACGCAGTGGGGGGCCATCCGACCTGTTGACAAGGATGCCGTTGACCAGGAATCGTGGACAAGGATCCGAGAAAGCTGCAATGCGGCTCTTTAGCGAGTACGCCACGTTGCGCGACTGGATGGCGCAGGTCCACAATGGACTGAAGACCAACTGTGCCTATTCTCCCTTTGTACAGGTCCCTAAACGGAAGATTTCTGCAGAAGAGCATAACGCCTGGGTCGGTGCGAATGTGGTAGCGCCCGAAAGTCTGTAGCTAATACCCTGCACGAGCACGGTAGTAGTAGTAGTAGTAGTAGTTTGAACTTGTTATGCAGCAACGTGCACGGTAGTAGTAGTGTGTGTCGTCCTGCTCCGGGAACAAGTCAGGGAGAAGAACCGAGCAATATTTACAAACAAACGAGTGACTTAAGGTGGCCGCTTGGGCGGCGCCAATCCGAGCGCGCACAGCAGCAGTGACGCGTCGGCATTATTTGCACTTCAGGATGGGGCTGCCGTCATGAGCGCCGACGGCTAGCGACGGTCGGCAGAGGGTGGTCGGAGCACTGGCAGATCGGTGCCGCACAAATGAGTTCTCGGTAAAAGAAGAAAAGAAAACGAGAAAGTCTGGCGATAATTCGCCGTTAAGAAAGAGGGGAGCAAAGAGACGTGAAGATCCACACGACGCCGCCGAGCGAAAGTCAGCGCATCGCGGAAAACATTCTTTTTCTTTGGTATCCTCGGACTCACAGGCTTGTTCAGTTCCTGGAGAACCAGCGGATTCATGCGAATAATACTTTCCTCGTCACCCGGTTCGCAAGCGAAGGTAACAAGGCCAGTTATCGTAGGAGTGAAAACTTCGTTCAGTGAACGGGCTCCTCGGCGACAACCAGGATACGCTGGTCTTTCCTACGAGAACACGAGAAAGCGGAGCTGGCACCCGCCCTTGGTTGCTGATAACCTCTCACTGCACTTTGGGCTCTGGCTGGATACATCTCCTCAGGAAGGACCAGCCAGCAAGGCTCAAAGAAAAACAGTGGGGGTCGATGTTGCCGAAGCGGGGGGGGCGGGGAACAGGACGGAACGAAGATTGTGCGGGAGGTCGGAAAGGAACGAAGTAACTGCAAGAACGTGTATGGAATAGAATGAGGGGGGTGGGGGGACGTAGCGGGGGCTGGGGAAGAGCCTCGTTGTCGATGCACCTCGTCTCTCTTCTTGCGGGATGATCATTTTTAGAGTGAAAATTCGAGTATTTTCGGCTTCCAACCTGACCGAAAGCACCGCAAACCCTTTTTTGCCCGACTAGAACTCGAAGGTTTCGGTATGGATCGGGATGTTCAGCGCCGAGCTTTTGACTGTGGCACAGGCCACGCTCACCAGCCCGGCTGGGCCACAAGCAGACATTGCGGACCTCTCGTCGGCGAAGTTGCCCAGAATATCAGAGAAGTCCGGACGGCCGTGGGTCACAACGAATCGGTCCGAAGCAAAAGCTTCTTCGCCAACGGCGTCCTTCCCAGTGTAGAAGACCAACACACGCAAGTTGGCGAAGCGCGAGACCAGATCCGAGAGCACCGGCTGCAACATCCCGACGAGCTTCGCCTCGCGAACCGACCACACGAGTGTTGCCGTCTTCTTCGCATCCATGTACTCAACTGTGCTGAGCATCGGCGTGATGCCAATACCTCCGCAAACAAGGATCAGCTTGTCGTGCGCATCCATGTCGAAAGACAGCTTGCCATACGGTCCTTCGATGCGAGCCACCAACTCCTCCTTTTGGCTGGTGGCCTTGCTGAGGCGGTCCGTGAAACTGTCAGGTCCCATGTTCTTGATGTAGAAGGTTGCCCGCCCGGAAGAGTGGTGCGTAGTTACTGAAAACGGGTGCGCCTCCATGAATCCGACGCTCGGGACGGTGACATAGAAGTAGCAGCCCGGGCCCCACGAACCGATGGTTGCATCAGAGGTTCGGATGACGACCTTCGTTGCCGTGCCGATGGTTTCGAATTTCTCAATCATGCCCGGGCGCGCCTGCTGCCAGAGTCTCCACAGGTTGTCCAACACGAGCAGGAGCATCGGAACGCCGAAGATCACATACGATCTCCAGCCCTTCGGCAAGTGCACAATCGTGCAGATCAAGGTTCCGAGACTCAGCACGATGTGCGACGCAACGAACAGGCCGTAGTACATTCTGCGCAACTTCGGGATGCCGAGGAGCACAAGCAACGTGTACAAGATCCAAGCAACGAACCCATACACCGGCCTGACAGAGGTCTGCCCGTCGGTCGTGCCGCTCACAGACAACTCGGCGTTGAACAGCACTCCAGCACCCTGGGGCTCCTCGCCGAACTTCGCGCACATAATGACGAAGTGCAGTGTCACGCACAACCAACCAAACCTGCCAATCCACCTGTGCCACACCAAAGCTCGTTCCTGGGGGAAAGACATCAAGAACAGAACAGGCGAGAACATCTTCAGCTTCAACACGAAAGCCAACGCAATGGCCAGCTGCGCCATTCCTCCGAACGGTACGGCTGCCTCTCCCACCCTGTCTTCGTAATGTTGAGCATCACCGACCGCAATGACAACCAACGCTGCAATGATGAAGCAGAGCGACAGTGCGGCACCAACGTACGACTGCTGGAAGAAATATCCCAGGCTCGGTCGAACTGCGATGATGATGCCAGAAATCAGACCCAGACCGAGCAGCAAGCACACCGCCGTGATGACGTGCCACGATGTTTCCTCCACTCCACTCGACACGGCAAGGGTTCCCGTTTCGACGTCCAGCACAGCCTTCCCAAACGAGTCGTGCTGCTGGCTCGGCGACGAACCATCGGCGTCGCCGGTCGCCCAAATGAAATTGACCGTGTCCGTGCTCATGATGCGGTCTTGCGGGTCGCCGGTGTTCAACGCACGGCTAAACACAACACTCCATGACGACGGGCCAGACGTGAACGCCTCGACAACAATGTTCTGCAAGGCGTCCGCAGGACAGATGTCCTTTTCCGTGCAGTGCCAGTCACTGCACGCAACCTTCCCGTCGAAGGTCTCCCAGCATATGAAAACATCCGACGGCGTCATCTTACCATCGTCGTTGAGACCCATCGCGCACCATCTGCCCTTCTCACAAACGTACGTCACTCGCACCGCCACGACTTCTCCGTCACCTCCCTGCAACGCCTCTCCCTGCCTCTTGCTGGCGCCTGATGCTGTGACGAACTCGAAGCCAGCGCTCATAGAGTCATCAACTACCGTTAGGATTGCGTCGTCGATCGGTGTCCCGACCACTGCTTCCGGAACGATTGCTGTGCCCACCCAGTCAATGAAAACGCCACTGTCACGTGTGCTGTGTTCGCCCGGCGTCGTTCCCGACATCGGCCCGACAGCCCAGATTACAGCCTGAGGCTCAGCGAGCGTGATCTCACTATCGGAGTCGTCCCCTGTCACCAGAGCGCGAGAGAACGTCACGATGAAGCCTCCATCCCTTACTTCGCCCTCGCCGTCTACTTCCAGGTCTTGTTGCGCGTCGAGAGGTGGCAGGGCTTTCTCGACCGCTTTCCGATCTTGGCACGTCGGCACTCCATTGTTCACGAAGCACAGCATCACGTCTGCCCCAACCATCCCTGCCCCGAGACCAAGAGCGCAATAGTCAGTTCCCGTGCACGTCATTCTTACGACAAGGCGTCTGGCAGTGTCGTCGCCGGTGCTTTCCGTCAGGTTCCACTCAATGCCAAACCCCTCCGACAACTGCAGATTCCCCAAGCTGGCACTGCCAGTAGGTGTGGGAGTTACAACCGGCTGAACATCCGGCCCCGGCGTAACTTCCACTCCCCCTGTCCAATCAATCTCAGTTCCCGCTCTCGACGAGTGCTGTACAATCGTGCCACTCGCAAACAGGCCCGTCGCCCAAACAATGCCTTGGCTCCCTTCTACGACAGCTTTGTCTGCGGAATCGCCGGTAACGAGAGGACGCGAGAACTCAATAGTGAAAGTGTCCCCACTCTGCTCTGATGACCTGATCACCACATTGTTGACGGCGTCCGGCGTCGGCCCGTCCGATTTGGGACCGACAACAGACCCATCAGAACACGTCGGGTTGGGCGAGTACCAGCAAACAATTGTGTCGGCGCCAAGCATAAGCTGGGTTTCGCTGAAGCCAAGTCCACACCACCTGTCGGCCTTGCAAGTCATGGCCACAACCAAATCGGTATCGGTAAGTGCCCACTTGATGCTGTAGTCGCCGTTGAATACTTTCGAGTTGACCAGGGCGACAGGCGTGGGCGTCTCGGGTGCCGGGCTCACAGGTGTGGGTGCCCAATCAATCTCAGTTCCCGCTCTCGACGAGTGCTGTACAATCGTGCCACTCACAAACGGGCCCGTCGCCCAAACAATGCCTTGGCTCCCTTCTACGACAGCTTTGTCTGCGGAATCGCCGGTAACGAGAGGACGCGAGAACTCAATAGTGAAAGTGTCCCCACTCTGCTCTGATGACCTGACCACCACATTGTTGACGGCGTCCGGCTTCGGCCCGTCCGATTTGGGACCGACAACAGACCCATCAGAACACGTCGGGTTGGGCGAGTACCAGCAAACAATTGTGTCGGCGCCAAGCATAAGCTGGGTTTCGCTGAAGCCAAGTCCACACCACCTGTCGGCCTTGCAAGTCATGGCCACAACCAAATCGGTATCGGTAAGTGCCCACTTGATGCTGTAGTCGCCGTTGAATACTTTCGAGTTGACCAGGGCGACAGGCGTGGGCGTCTCGGGCGCGGATGTTTCGGGCGTCGATGTAGGCAAAGCCTGCAGGTCTTCCGGAAAGAAGTGACCTTTCGTCGCGTGCTTGACAAGGTCGCCGTTCGATTGCAGGTCACCAGTGCCCCAGACGAACGCCTTGCCTTCGGTGAACGCTCTGCGTACAGAGTACAGTTGATCGTACTCGTTGTTTGTGTCCAGACGGCGGGTCCATGTAACAGACCAGACGCCGTCTTCCGCTTCGCTCCAGTCAAGCACCTCAACCTCATTTTCCGCATCTGCCGACACGCTACGCGATGAACCGATAGACGAGTCGATGCAGGAAACCAATGAAGAAACCACCTTACAGATCACCACATCCGAGTTCAACATGTATTGGTCCCCATTGTCTCCTCCACCAAGCGTGGTTCCGAATCCGCACCACTTGTCTTCGCCACACGTCAGGCTGACTGTAACGTTCACAGTGTCGACTGAAACCGTCACGAGGTATTCGTCAGTCAACTCCTTCCTGCCTTCCAACGGAATCACCGGCAGCGCCTCGAGGCTGGTGAGGACGAAGCTGCTCCTTGCTCCGTGCTTGACGAACTGTGCCGCACCCGCAACACCGTCTATAAGTGCTCCCGTGCCCCAGATGAACGCCAGGTCCTTGGAAACCACAAGGTCGCTGACGTCGGTTGTGGTTGCAGATCGAGTCAACGTAACAGACCAAACGCCGTTCACAACCGGGCTTGAATCCAGAATGACAACATCGTTTTGTGTATCCGCTACGAGCTGTCTCCCGCCGCCGACGGAGCTGTCGATGCACGTGGCCGTCGTGCCAGAAGAGCGGCAGACGACAACGTCCGAGTTCAACATGAACTGGTTGTTGGCAGATCCTCCATCTGCTGTAAACCCGACGCCGCACCACTGGTCCTCACCGCACGTCAAGAAGACCGTCAGATTTCCGTCTTCGACCACTTGCATTTCAATCGAGAAGTCTTCTGTGAACTTCAAGGCGCCGATCACAGTGCCTGTTCCGCCCTCAGCATCGGGTGCAGATGTTTCCGGTGCGGATGTTTCGGGCGTCGATGTAGGCAAAGCCTGCAGGTCTTCCGGAAAGAAGTGACCTTTCGTCGCGTGCTTGACAAGGTCGCCGTTCGATTGCAGGTCGCCAGTGCCCCAGACGAACGCCTTGCCTTCGGTGAACGCTCTGCGTACAGAGTACAGTTGATCGTACTCGTTGTTTGTGTCCAGACGGCGGGTCCATGTAACAGACCAGACGCCGTCTTCCGCTTCGCTCCAGTCAAGCACCTCAACCTCATTTTCCGCATCTGCCGACACGCTACGCGATGAACCGATAGACGAGTCGATGCAGGAAACCAATGAAGAAACCACCTTACAGATCACCACATCCGAGTTCAACATGTATTGGTCCCCATTGTCTCCTCCACCAAGCGTGGTTCCGAATCCGCACCACTTGTCTTCGCCACACGTCAGGCTGACTGTAACGTTCACAGTGTCGACTGAAACCGTCACGAGGTATTCGTCAGTCAACTCCTTCCTGCCTTCCAACGGAATCACCGGCAGCGCCTCGAGGCTGGTGAGGACGAAGCTGCTCCTTGCTCCGTGCTTGACGAACTGTGCCGCACCCGCAACACCGTCTATAAGTGCTCCCGTGCCCCAGATGAACGCCAGGTCCTTGGAAACCACAAGGTCGCTGACGTCGGTTGTGGTTGCAGATCGAGTCAACGTAACAGACCAAACGCCGTTCACAACCGGGCTTGAATCCAGAATGACAACATCGTTTTGTGTATCCGCTACGAGCTGTCTCCCGCCGCCGACGGAGCTGTCGATGCACGTGGCCGTCGTGCCAGAAGAGCGGCAGACGACAACGTCCGAGTTCAACATGAACTGGTTGTTGGCAGATCCTCCATCTGCTGTAAACCCGACGCCGCACCACTGGTCCTCACCGCACGTCAAGAAGACCGTCAGATTTCCGTCTTCGACCACTTGCATTTCGATCGAGAAGTCGTCTGTGAACTTCGAGGCGCCGATCACAGTGGCAGTTCCGCGCTCAGCAAGCGCCAAACAAAGCGCGGCGATCGCGAGGACACGACCCTTCGCATTCATTACGTTGAACGGGATAACTGGAAAGATGCTTCGTGTTCTTAGTGCTGGAGGGATGGCACACAGGGTGGTGGCTTTCTGAAATACCTAAAGGAATTTAGTTTTCGCACTAGAGAGAAGAAGGAAGAAATACCGATTTTGTCGTACGGTTCTCTACCTACCCTCCCTGAGACGCGCTACTCGCCCTAGGCATACATCCTATTCTCGCATATTCTCGTATTGGGGGGTCGCAGCCCCGATTCTCGCAAATATTCTCGCATATTCTCGCAATTCTCGCATGATTCTCGCATATTCTCGCACGTGCAAGAATATGCGAGAATGATATAACTCGCAGTACAGTATGCTTGAACACATGAGATACCGGCAGGAATCAACGTTTTAGGTCGTCTCCAAAGCTTCCGCGGAGTATTTTGCCGCCACTGGGCCTCCGAACTTCTCCAGCTGCTGCTTCCTCTGTGTAGTGAACGTTCCTTTCCTCCTCTGCCTTCACTGCCACAGTTGGTTTCGTCTGTTCATGGATGCAGGCTTTCAAAGCTGTTTATGAACTCGGGAACCGAATTTGCTGGTGCTTTTAGCGTTATTTCACTAGATTCCGTCGTCTTGTTGCGTTAGTTCACTAGATTCCAAGGGCTCGCGGACGTACCTGTGGACCGTTGCCATCCAGAGAGCCTGCAACCTAGTAATGCACCTGCAAAGGCGGCCCCGAGGCCAAATTTTAAAAAGGCCTTTAAGTCAGCGGCAACTGAACGTTTGCCGCCAGCTTCACGAAACGAGCTGTGGCAGAGGAAATCGTAGAAGGAAACACAAGAAGCCGTAGCTGGAGAAGTTGCAGGCACAGTGGCGGACGGAGCACTTGCTGTGAACGTGTTTTCGACCATTCAAGCATTGAAAGCAATACCATGGAGCAACCAGAGTTGTCGTTGACAACATAGTGTGTTGAGGTGTCCTTGTCTCGAGTCGCTGCTAGCTCTTTCAGGCAATTTGTCGATGCTTCACGCATTTCCTTCCTGGCGCGATATGGCAACAGAATTGTCTTCAAACTCCCTGGATATGCACACGGGTGTCAATCACTGAGAAAAGGAGAGCCGTGAGGGGGTTAAGTAGTGTATAGAAGCCTCCATAGATGCCCCCGTGTATATTGGGTATACTATCAGGTACCCTCACTTAAATCCCTCATGGGGGCATTTCTTGGGCCGGCGTGCTATTCTGGAGGTATCTGCAGAACCTCAACTGAAATGTGAACCGCATCCAGCAGCTACAAGCATGACAGAGTTGGCTTCCGTTCGGACGTCGTGGGTTGTCAGGCTCGGACGACAGTGACCTGGAGAACCTTGATATGATTGCATGGCTAGGCAGGGTTCTGAATCAGTGCCGATCATCCCGGATGATAATCGCATACGCTTTCCAATCGTTGTTCAGAGTGTCGAAGAACACCACATAATTTTCCATCAGAGCATCGGATATGGCCCCACCCTGCTGTCTCATCCAACCAGGCTCCCCCGGCTTGGAGGTACTGCCTGGAACGCTGCGCTACCTGGTGACTTTCAAATGCACCCGCCGGTATCCTGGTATATCCGGGCATCTATGTGATCTGAAGGAAAGGGAAATCGAAACGGTTTTCGGGAGATTTCATGTCGGAGCTTGCAAAGATCTGTAGCATAGTGGTTCTGCCTCACGCACCTCATCCAAACAGCTTTTTGTCTGATTTTTCAGTGGTCGCCACTAACTTTGACTTCGGCCAAGATGGACATGATGTCAAACCTAGCGAAAGGGCCTGCTCCGCCAGAAGCGGGTTTGCCCAAGTTGAAGTCGCAATCAACCTCTGCAAGCAAGGCAGTCCGTCGTTCTTTTCGCTCTTTCGCCTTCGCTGCCCAGGGACTGCAACTTAAGCGTCAAGTCGCATTTTCCTGCTTGCATATCCACGGTTGAGAGGTGAACTCGTTTACAGAGTCTCCTCAAGAACCGGTAGATGCTAGTCGTAAGCAGAGCTTGGCCCGCAAGCATCTCTCACTCCCTGACTGACCCTTGCTTGGGTACTTGTCGCCGAATTCGAAACTACGTGGCCGGGACTGCCCCCGCTGGACAGCTTCTGGAACTATCGGTGCCGCCCCGCGTTTTATCGAGTGGCGGTGAACGCGCTCATCACACGAGCGCTCTTCCTTGCCACATCGACATCATCGGTCGTCATCTCCGTCAGCTTCTCAAACGGCGAGCACACTCCTGAAACATCGTCGCAGTCTCGGGCGTCTCGTCCCCTCGCGCCCACTGCAACCGGAGTGGACCGAATGTGGCCCTCTTCGCAGCTTTCGGGGTCCCTTTAGAGCTGCTGGCCGCCCGCAGGTCAACAGAATCCATGTGACACGGAATGCGTTTCGTCGAAACATCGGCTGAGGCTGACAATAGAGTCAGCTATGGCCGCACCTCGCCCGTTCACAGAAAGTCTTCTGTGTCGCTGATGTCACCGACGATCTGACCCAAAAACGTCCGAATCCATTCTCCAAAAAGTCAGAAATGGTGTCTCGCTTAAACATTTCTCGACCAATACTGGGTTTGGAGTAAAGTGACACAAATTGTCAACGCCGCGGGATATTGTGATGCGATACCCGTATTCTGAGGCTGAGTGGGGCCCTTACCTCTTCTTCTGAGCATAGAACCGGTTTCGCCTCACAGGTCGCACATCCCACATGCACAGCATCGTACTTGCCAGAATATTTTCTGCCAAACCCCTTCCCCTTCTGGCATCGTCTCATATTCCTCTCTTTTTGTATAATCGGAGGTCCTGAAGTCCCGCCTTTTTGCCTTGGGCCCGGGGAGAGGGATACAAGCCACCCTGGGATGCTCAAAAACCGGAGTAGTTCTGAGAGTTCCTGCAGGAAAGGTAAAAATAAAAAATGGACCCTACCCTGAGTTCTGCCAGGTTTCTGCCGGGTTCTTGGCGACTTCTTACCGACTTTCTACCGGGGTCTGGATCACACCAAATAAGGTAGTTGTATTGCATCACAGCTTTGAAAATTGAGTCACGCACGAGTGCGGGATTTTTCGATTTTGAGTTCCAGTGTAATAATGGCAGTGACCGTGACTTTTATGGAGTGAAGTTTTGTGTATTGGCGTGTCACGGGTGAAACGGCAAGATGCCGTGGAATAACATGGCTGGGAAGTGTAAGAAAGAGGATTCAACATCGTCGGACAATGACCTTCAGCAGGCGGCCGACAATGTAAGGCTCGTTCTGCTCCCGAAGAGGAGGTTTTCTGTTCCCACCGAGCTGATGGGGCAGCCCACTGTTCACCAACTCACCTAGCAGCATGGCAATCTTTCGATCACACTTGGTGCAAACCCTGACGCACTTTAGTTTGCATTGCATAATCACGTTCAGTTAAAGAAGAAAGCAGCCGGTGAAGGCAGTGGCGTAAAAAGAAAGAGGTTTCATGACTTGGATCAGGCCGAGAAAGGTGTCCGTGAGGGCCCAACGTACCGTTAGTCAACACAGACGTCAAAAGAAAGTTGAGGTATGGTCTAAGGAAAATAAGGTTGTTTGCAAAAAAGCACACCCCTCAACTACGCTGGGCACAAGGCCGGGATCTTTTGTGGACCTCCATCTCATTATGTACGCAAGCGAGCGGGTGTCCTGCTGGCACGTAAATGGTGAACCGGAAAGAAGGGGACGGAGGGGGGAGGTTCTGGGCGTTTTTCTTGAGAAAAGAGCGAGCAAACAGTCGTTGGAAATATTTGCTACGTAGACCAGCGGGAAAATATCACCGCACTTTGCCAAAACCAGAGTCCACTGTTTGTGCCCATTGAAAAATGACCCAGACTGGGTATCAATTCCGCCGAGGCACACTTTTGCCCACGTGGGAACCTAAATTTCCTTGGGGCTACAGGGTGCGCCAAACGCGCCGCGCCGCGTCACGCCAAACGCGCCACCACCACTGCGGGGGAAGGGAGGCGATTCGTAGTCCACCTGTTACGGGAAACCTTTGACATTTGAGTCAAAAATAAACGCAAAAATGTCCACAAAATCGGTTTGGCACCTCAAATAAAACTTCAAAGTATCATGTGGCGGTGTTTGAGTGTGGGCAAAATCTTCGGGTTCTGGGCCAAAAAGTTACACAAAATGTTTTTTTTTTTCAGGAATCCCACTGTACCATGGCAGTCTACCCGACGGTTACTGGCAGTTTCTGGCAGCGCACACCTGTCAAACGCACCATTAGAAGACTAATATTAACCACTTCCGGACGAACTGCCACTGTAGTGGTAGTTAATTCAAGAAAGTTCGCGGGTGTCAAGTTCGTGGGTGAGAGGCCCAAGCACGGTCCAAAGTGGCCGCCGTTTGCTTCATCGGAAAGACCTGACACAAATCTTTGAAATCGTCCTTCATCGGGCAGAAATCCTGTTCCGAGCTCTCAAGGGATACCTGGGATTTGCCATGGAGGTCCCCATTTTCCCAATTATCCCTGCCCCCCTCCGTCCTTAAGTGGTTAACCAACTAATGATATACTGTCGTCCAGGGCCTCTCTCCGTCACACAACGGCTCATGCTGTTGCTTACCCACCAACCCGCACCCTAGCTTTCCGTGTCCTGAGGCGCCACGACGGAAAATGTGGCAAACCCACAGATCGTCGACAGTTGGTTCGTTTTCTACTTACACCCTTATACGCAGCGGCACTGCGACTGGAGCTAATCGCAGCACGAGACGCACACCAAGGAGGAGACTATTTTCACCATAGCGATGGCGACGAGGTGGGGGGGAGAGGCCCTGGGACTGCTAAGGCGACCACCCCCGCCAGTCCCTCCCAGGGAGCCACCCCGAATCTAGCCTGGCACACCTGACTCTCTCTTATTGTCGCTGTAAGGGAATGTTGATTGTGTGGTTGATCGGGTGGTCATGCATACGATGAAAGGGTAGGGGCCCGGTTGAATGTGTGCTCGATTTTCCTCATTTTCAACAACAACAACACAAAACTAGCTCATGAAACCACACTGCCAGGCCCTGCTCTAACAGCACAAAAGGACCCCCCCCCGTTATACAACGACCCTCCCCCCGCCTCACAAGTCAAACGGAGACTTCAAAACACCGACCGCTTACTACAAGAAACAGTCTAGAAACGAACGGTGCCAAAATAGACCCGAAAACTTAGGCGGATTATTGTGGTCGGCATTTCATTGCCGCAGGGAACATTACACCCGCATTGCACCCGTCAAAACCGGTCCAAAAAGGCTGCTTGCAGGGATCGATCCCCTGGAAACAGCTTGTTTTCTCCTGCGCGAGTTCATTCTACAACGGTCTGCTGCAAAGAAGGAGAGTTGCCTTCGGTTCCACCGTTGCCGAATCTGATTGTCAGTGCGTCTAGGTCGAGAAAGACTGTTGTGGAACAAGTCCAAGCAGGAGGAAGCTGACGTCAAAAAATAGTTTATTAGTGCAAAGGGGAGGGGGTGGTTTTTGGCATCTTATCATATAGGTGAGGCTGAAATGCAGAAAACCTGTGGCGATGGCCTGCATTAGCCACTCGGTGACTACCTCTTCGATCGTACCGTGTCGGCTATACAGTCAGCTATAGGGCAGCGGGCGGAGTCGTGGTAACGGTGCTAATGACCCTCCGCAGTACATGCTGCGGTTGACCGATGCGCCTTTGCCCCGGAACGAAGTTTTTCTACTCTCTTCGCTCCTGTTGGCTTCATTTCATTGGGCCGAGCCCAAGGATTTAAAAGAAATGCGTAGGTGTGTCTTCTTGTTCCAGCTCTGATATGCGGCCAGGCGCCGGGTGCAGCCAGAACGGCCTCGTGACTACTGGGTGCGGCGTAGCAGGTGTGGCTAAGCCCGTCCAGCCAGGATTCGATTGTATTTTCCCACCTCACGTCCGGGTTCTTCTCACAAACGCGCCGCAGGGCACACTCGCGCATGGCTTTTCCGGCTACCCAGAGCGTAGTGACCACTATAACGCGTAGCACATGTGCACATGTGTCTGACGCTGAAATACTCGACGAAGCTGTTTCGACTCCGAATGGAAGGGAGGAAATATAGAGGTAAGGGGCAAATACAATACAAACACAATTTGATTGGTTCTTCTCACAAACGCGCCGCAGGGCACACTCGCGCATGGCTTTTCCGGCTACCCAGAGCGTAGTGACCACTATAACGCGTAGCACATGTGCACATGTGTCTGACGCTGAAATACTCGACGAAGCTGTTTCGACTCCGAATGAGGAAATATAGAGGTAAGGGGCAAATACAATACAAACACAATTTGATTGGTTCTTCGCTTACACCACCGTGTGTTGTTTTCTCACTCAGGACTTGTGACCTGTTGTGTTTGTGCGATTTGTCGTGTTGGGGTAGACCCACATGACCTCACGCCCGTTCAACACGTGGTTCGGTAGTTACAGCACTTGGGCAGGATCTGTTCGGTTCTTGGGCTGGCAGTTATTGTCGAGCATTTCCTGCCAAGCTGACGCTTATGTAAAAAGAAAAATGGAGTCAATTCTGCAGATGGGCGTCGTATCCGACTTCTGCCCCAAGTCGGCGAGTACACAATGTTAGAGGGTGGTTTCTTCTTCGCGGGAGCTGCGGAGCGTGCACTACGCGATCGCGTTGTGGAGGGCCAGAGAATTTTCTCTGGCAAGGGGCGGAGGAAGGGTCGGGAACGAGACAGTTGCTCTTCTGTTGCTGGCTGTCGCTCGCGGCGGACCCGTACGGATGCCGGGGCGCCCCGTTGACGCAGCCACACATTATTTGTATTATTTGGTAGTTTAATGTCAGCTAATTTCGTGTAAAGCCCCGGCAGGGAACGAAATTTACCAAACAGGAACGCTGAATCTTTTCTTACCTAGTTTGGTTCATTTCGGGAACTGTCGCTTTCCGGAACTGACCTCCTTATTTCGAAACAGCGTCGAACACGCGATTGGATGAGGGGATCCCACGGGATCTGGCTAATAGGATTGATTGTGGTCTCTTTTGGCCTGCTTCCATTAGTCGGGCCTCCAGGTGATTGTGGTCTCTTTTGGCCTGCTCCTGCGCCCAAGCCCGGCGCACGCCGGCTTCTAGGGTGATTGTGGTCTCTTTTGGCCTGCTCCTGACGAGATCCCACGGGATCGTGGTCTCTTTTGGCCTGCTTCCTTTAGTCGGGCCTCCAGGTTGATTGTGGTCTCTTTTGGCCTGCTCCTGTGCCCAAGCCCGCACACGCCGGCTCCCAGGTTGATTGTGGTCTCTTTTGGCCTGCTCCTGACGAGATCCCACGGGATCTGGCTAATAGGATTGATTGTGGTCTCTTTTGGCCTGCTTCCTTTAGTCGGGCCTCCAGGTTGATTGTGGTCTCTTTTGGCCTGCTCCTGTGCCCAAGCCCGCACACGCCGGCTCCCAGGTTGATTGTGGTCTCTTTTGGCCTGCTCCTGACGAGATCCCACGGGATCTGGCTATAGGATTGATTGTGGTCTCTTTTGGCCTGCTTCCTTTAGTCGGGCCTCCAGGTTGATAGTGGTCTCTTTTGGCCTGCTCCTGCGCCCGAGCCTAGGCGCGGCTCTGCTTCCAGGTATTGTGCCCAGGTGTTGAGGTGTCTTTTTTATCTATCTGTATGAACCGGCTGAGTTTCTCCGGGGACTTCACACAAGGCGGCCGTTGCGAGGTATGGCTTCAGATTCCTACCAGGAAGGAAGGAATGTCAATGATGTCGCTCGGGCAGTTCTGGGAAGGCAGGGTTTCGGCGCTGCAAGGCGGGTCGGATGGCAGCGGACTCCGGAGCGCCCGGAGCGCCCTTCCCCAAGCACAGCAAGAACGCAAGTCCCTTCTTACTGCTCGACTCGGACCGTCCCGATCACGACCGGCAGCTCAGCCGAGGGACCAAGCCCGCGGGCATGATCGTAAGCGGAACGGCTCAAGGCCCGAAGAAGATGCTTTACTCCCAAGTGACATGACATCTTCGCCTTCCCCTGCCCCACGCCTATCAACCGACCCCGGCCATTCTTATCAAGGAATCAAGTCATCACCATCAGCCGAGTCATCGGTACCATACCCGACTCGGCTCTGCCGTGTCTGTTAGTCAGCAAGAGGGCGTCTTCGGAATTCCACCATCACACCACCATCAACCGAGTCATCGGCACCATACCCGACTCGGCTCTGCCGCGTCTGTTGATCAGCAAGAGGGCGTCTTCGGAACTCTACCATCACACCACCATCAGCCGAGTCATCGGCACCATACCCGACTCGGCTCTGCCGTTTCTGTTAATCAGCAAGAGGGCGTCTTCGGAATCCCACCATCACGCAGCCGTCTGTCGCCCGGCGAGATTCAGGATGTTCTGAAGAGGCACTCCTTCACCGAGAAAGCTCTCGACGCCATGCCAGCGGTGAAGGAGATGCCCCAGCTCGATGGCGAAGTGGAGGCCGCAATCAGTTGTTCCTCGGCAACACCGGTTCATGAGGCGCAGCGTATGCTCGCTGGAGGAAGAGGTCTGACGAGCTGTCGCCCCACGAAGGAGATCCTTGTCACGTCGAACTACTCGGCGAGATGCTTCGCGACCTGCGCATCTCAGGCGCTGACGATCTCCTGTTCCACCTGAAGACGGGTTGCCCCATGTCAGGCGTGGTCGGGTACGGAGGGCTCTACACTCCGGGACCCCCCGGGGCACCTGAGATGACAGAGGAGGAGTTGGTCCGGCGTCAGGGCGACGTTCTAGCGAGGTCGGTGCGGGCCATCCGTTCCGACTCCAAGGATAACAGGCTGGCGATATGGCGCTCCGTGCAGAAGGAGGTTGCTGCCGGTTATATGGTAGCGGTTCGTCCCCCAGCTAACGCCGTCTATCTCAGGAGGTTCCTGATTCGCCAAGTGAAGTTTGACGACGAGGGCTCCCGCATCAAGGAGCGGGCCTGCGACGATGGTCGCATGGCATTGGTGAACATCCGTCCACATGTCGACGCCGGTGAAGTTGGACACGAAAGATGTGTACGTGGAGGTGGCCAGGCGGGTGGCTTTCGGACGACCCCGCCGCCACGTTCCTGTCTGTGGGTCTGGACCACAAGGACGCGTACCGCCAGTTGCGCGCCAGGAACGACAGGCTGTGCAGGTGCGTCGTCGTGGAGAACCCTGAGGGTACCGGGGGAGGACAACCTCTCTGACCTTCCCAGCCGGCTCAACCATGCCTGGGCGCAAGCGATCGCGGATGTGCTCGGGGGCAGTCTGTCCGGCCTGGTAGGCTCTTCCGCGTCGCCTGTGCCGTGAGAGGAGGAAAGAGAAGACGCAGGGCATCTGCGGCGCTCCTTTCGTTCGTTCTCACGCCAAGGTCCATTGGGATACGTGCCATTGGGTGAATCCCACTAGACATGCGAGGTGAGCGGCCCCGACGGCCAGCATTCGCAAGCTGTTGGGCCCGCCAGTGCTTAGAGTGTCGGACAACTGTCGTGGTTGTTGCCGCCGCGCAAGCCGCCACCGTTTGGCCACGGCTCGCACGCGCAGCCTCGCAGGGAGACTACGCCGGTCGGCCCTGTCCCATAGCTTGGTGGGCCAGTTAAGGGCCGTAACCGTTAGAGAACTGTTTGTCGGAAGAGCGCATTAAACATACGTTAAATTAGCGGAATGAGAAGGGAACCACGGCTCCGAGTGACCCATCTCGAGGGAGGTAATTTAACTAGACTGTTTCTTGTAGTATTCTTTTACTGTTGTTGTTAGAAATGGCTGTTTTTCGTTTTTTTGTGTTTCCGACGATCCCGTGGGACGTACAGATTGGTGTCTTTCGACCTTTTGTTTGTTTGTGAGGTTCAGCTTGGTGCGTGTGGTCGGTGGGCGGGGGGGGATAGGAAGCTCTACTGTATCGGGCTAGACTTTAATTCGTGCTTGAGCCAGGATGCCCACTCCGCAGCCTTTCCGCTGGGCTCTTGGTAGCTGATCCGCTCGCATACACTTTTCATTACAGTGGCGTTGCGCGCTGCGAAGCCGTCCATGATTTGCCAGTACGCCACGTTGCATCGTCCATAAATTCTCTTTTTTTTTCTCTTCGGGCTAAAAAAAAAAACCACGACTTTAGCTCTGTGCATGTCTCGCTTTCGTTTGCCTGTACTTGGAAACATGTACGATACCAGTGTGGATGGGTGGGTACACAGTACAGTCGCCACACGGCATGACAAGTGAAACCTTTGACAACGCTCGCGTCCTTCGCGTCGTCGGGCAACGATATGTTGCGGTCCCCGCGACGTGTCCATCGGCGGCAGCGCAAACCAAACGGAGGCACCGGGGCGTCGGCTCGCCGGACCATCAGCAGACACTGCAGACGACGCAGCAGCAGCAGCAGCAGCAGCAGCAGCAGCAGCAGCAGCAGCAGCAGCAGCAGCAGCAGCAGCAGCAGCAGCAGCAGCAGCAGCAGCAGCAGCAGCAGCAGCAGCAGCAGCAGCAGCAGCAGCAGCAGCAGCAGCAGCAGCAGCAGCAGCAGCAGCAGCAGCAGCAGCAGCAGCAGCAGCAGCAGCAGCAGCAGCAGCAGCAGCAGCAGCAGCAGCAGCAGCAGCAGCAGCAGCAGCAGCAGAGCCCCGGCATCGAAAAGCGGCCACCCGCGCCCGTGGCTGGTTCAACTCTCGAAATCAATTGAAAATCAAGTGAACTACCACACCGTAAAGGTGCGCACAAAAGAGCGACGCCGTCGCACGTGACACGGCTTGCAGGGTGTGTGTTTCTGTCGAAGAAGACACACCACGTTTTCCTCTCGTGTCATTTTTCTTGTCATCGCTCAATGTCCCCCATTCGTCTCCCGTTCTTTGTATTACGTGTGTGTTGCTGCGCAGGCTTTACAAGTTGTAGCGCATCGTGTTGGGCGCATCGTGTTGGGCGCATCGTTGTAGCGCATCGTGTTGGGGAAGTCGGTGGGGGGATTGAGTTCGGGCCGCTGTGCCGGGAAGCCGGCTGGCAGACAGGGGGGTCGCCACTGGACATGGCGGGCAGTCAGGGGCTGGGCCGGTGGGTCGCCACTGGACATGGCTGGCAGTCACGGGCTGGGCCGGTGGGTCACCACTGGACATGGGGCTGGCTGGCAGTCAGGGGCTGGGCCGGTGGGTCGCCACTGGACATGGGGCTGGCTGGCAGCCAGGGGCTGGGCCGGTGGGTCACCACTGGACATGGCTGGCAGTCACGGGCTGGGCCGGTGGGTCACCACTGGACATGGGGCTGGCTGGCAGTCAGGGGCTGGGCCGGTGGGTCACCACTGGACATGGGGCTGGCTGGCAGTCAGGGGCTGGGCCGGTGGGTCGCCACTGGACATGGCTGGCAGTCAGGGGCTGGGCCGGTGGGTCACCACTGGACATGGGGCTGGCTGGCAGTCAGGGGCTGGGCCGGTGGGTCACCACTGGACATGGGGCTGGCTGGCAGTCAGGGGCTGGGCCGGTGGGTCGCCACTGGACATGGCTGGCAGTCAGGGGCTGGGCCGGTGGGTCACCACTGGACATGGCTGGCAGTCAGGGGCTGGGCCGGTGGGTCGCCACTGGACATGGCTGGCAGTCAGGGGCTGGGCCGGTGGGTCACCACTGGACATGGCTGGCAGTCAGGGGCTGGGCCGGTGGGTCACCACTGGACATGGCTGGCAGTCAGGGGCTGGGCCGGTGGGTCACCACTGGACATCGGGCTGGCTGGCAGTCAGGGGCTGGGCCGGTGGGTCACCACTGGACATGGCTGGCAGTCAGGGGCTGGGCCGGTGGGTCACCACTGGACATGGGGCTGGCTGGCAGTCAGGGGCTGGGCCGGTGGGTCACCACTGGACATGGCTGGCAGTCAGGGGCTGGGCCGGTGGGTCACCACTGGACATGGCTGGCAGTCAGGGGCTGGGCCGGTGGGTCACCACTGGACATGGCTGGCAGTCAGGGGCTGGGCCGGTGGGTCACCACTGGACATGGCTGGCAGTCAGGGGCTGGGCCGGTGGGTCACCACTGGACATGGCTGGCAGTCAGGGGCTGGGCCGGTGGGTCACCACTGGACATGGGGCGCATATCTGGCCACCCAACCAAACAGTACAAAGCACGTTTCCTTTAAGAAAAAAGTCTCTGTAGGTGAACAAGAGTTTAATAATTTCCTGAAAAAGTTTTTTATGACCGCCACCATTGCAAACAAAACAATGTGCCCAATACTACACAGGCTGTACCAGGCTTCCCGTCTAAGGCAGCAAACCACCCAAACCAGTGCGAATTGAAGTTTCTTGCCGCGGAAAGTTCTTTTTGCTTTTTTTGAATAGCAGCCAGATATGAGTATGTCAAGCAAGCTGCGCCACCTCCCATAGTAAGCGGGCGCAAGTTCAACAACAGGCCTGGACCAGGGTTGTTTGTTTTTCTTTTTTTGAAGCCTCGGGTGTCATGGGGGGGCCTTCACGAGGCGACGCTGTTGCACCTTAGTTGAGTTGCGGTCGCCGATCCCCCAACCGCCAGCATCATGTCCTTGACGCGACGCTGCTGCTTAGCAGCCAATGGCCTGAGATGGCCGAGTGCACACCAAAGCACGGCTGCATCCTCGTGTTGTAGCCGTGTTGAGTATAAAGCTCGTGGGGGACTGGTCAACCACCTCATCACTATAGGCACAAACCTTTCGCGACCGTGGTTGGACAGTCGGGATGCCGGGGGCGGGTCTCCATGAAGAAGAGAAAGGTGAAGCAAGACCTGCCCCCTGCGCCTGCTGTCTCGGGCTGCTTCGGCAGACACATACTTGCATGTGTCCAAATGCAATGTAAGCTATACTACATACTGAAGATCATGTCACTTCACAGTTTACATGTTCATGCGAAACTTCGGCTGTTTGCGGTTGCCCAACGCGTGGTCGAATGTCTGGTAAAAATGACTCCACAGGTCACCTGGACACAATCTGCAAACGTCGGTCAAACGGGCCTTCTCAGGGGCCTGCAAAAATACATTGTCGCACTCGGGTCGATTGCGGTGGCGATTAGTTCCTTTCAGGGGTCCCTACCGTTCGGGAGTTGAACGGCAACTATTTTCCCCCAGGATTTCGCCCCGCGGATGAAAACGTTAATTCAGAGACAGAATAATCCTGTTCCCATTCCGTTAGCTGGCGGAATTTGGGAAATCGGTGAGCGCTGAACTGAGCAAAACTACTCGAGGGGCTGCCTTGTGCTTACTTCGAAGGAGGCTAGAGATTTTATTTCCCGTCTCTGGGATGGCTGCCGTGACGAACCTAGCTTCTTCGTATCACATGCGGAGAGAGAGTGTGTGTGTGGAGAGACACGATAGTGAGGGTTTGGAGGAGGACGCAGCGTGCGTCGGGGCCCGTGAGGAAGCACCGGCCACCTTGCTAGATAAAACCTGCCTTGGAAGAGGCACCTTATTACTTTTCAAGGAGAGGGTGTGTGTGCGTTGTGTGGTAACCTGATACGTGTGTGTGGATGATGTGGGTTTGCGTGGCAGCCTGATACGTGTGCGCTGGCTGCTACACGAGCTCGATGCTCCGCATGGATGCTTGGTGCCGTGTGCCGTGGGCACCGCCCGCTGCACACGGGTATTCGTTTGCGACAATAAAACCTCGGAGGTAAAAAGACTGCGTGTTTATCCCACTCAAGAAACAATGCAACTACAAAGTGGGTCTTTTTTAGAGTTAAAGTTCGCTTGCTTCTTGTATAAGCACCTGCTTTTTGTTGAACGCTTACGCCCGCCACTGAACCCAGATCCATCTCATTTGATCTTTTGCAGCTGGCAGTCCTCCTCAAGTATTTCCTACAAAGCAGGTGCTTATACAAGAAACCTGTACACCGCGGGAGTGGAAGAAAAGGGAACCTACTGGTTGGCCGCGCTACCCTGAACCCAAATATTCGACGTGGTTGCAGGAGGCCATCTAGTAAACGATCATGATCAGAAGATCCTACTCAGGTACGCGGTTCATGTTTCCTCACACATTGCGCCTGGGTAGAACAAAAAGTGTATTAAAAAAAAACGTTCTTGGATGATAAAAGGTGTTGGGGAAGTCGGTGGGGGGATTGAGTTCGGGCCGCTGTGCCGGGAAGCCGGCTGGCAGACAGGGGGGTCGCCACTGGACATGGCGGGCAGTCAGGGGCTGGGCCGGTGGGTCGCCACTGGACATGGCTGGCAGTCACGGGCTGGGCCGGTGGGTCACCACTGGACATGGGGCTGGCTGGCAGTCAGGGGCTGGGCCGGTGGGTCGCCACTGGACATGGGGCTGGCTGGCAGCCAGGGGCTGGGCCGGTGGGTCACCACTGGACATGGCTGGCAGTCACGGGCTGGGCCGGTGGGTCACCACTGGACATGGGGCTGGCTGGCAGTCAGGGGCTGGGCCGGTGGGTCACCACTGGACATGGGGCTGGCTGGCAGTCAGGGGCTGGGCCGGTGGGTCGCCACTGGACATGGCTGGCAGTCAGGGGCTGGGCCGGTGGGTCACCACTGGACATGGGGCTGGCTGGCAGTCAGGGGCTGGGCCGGTGGGTCACCACTGGACATGGGGCTGGCTGGCAGTCAGGGGCTGGGCCGGTGGGTCGCCACTGGACATGGCTGGCAGTCAGGGGCTGGGCCGGTGGGTCACCACTGGACATGGCTGGCAGTCAGGGGCTGGGCCGGTGGGTCGCCACTGGACATGGCTGGCAGTCAGGGGCTGGGCCGGTGGGTCACCACTGGACATGGCTGGCAGTCAGGGGCTGGGCCGGTGGGTCACCACTGGACATGGCTGGCAGTCAGGGGCTGGGCCGGTGGGTCACCACTGGACATGGGGCTGGCTGGCAGTCAGGGGCTGGGCCGGTGGGTCACCACTGGACATGGCTGGCAGTCAGGGGCTGGGCCGGTGGGTCACCACTGGACATCGGGCTGGCTGGCAGTCAGGGGCTGGGCCGGTGGGTCACCACTGGACATGGGGCTGGCTGGCAGTCAGGGGCTGGGCCGGTGGGTCACCACTGGACATGGCTGGCAGTCAGGGGCTGGGCCGGTGGGTCACCACTGGACATGGCTGGCAGTCAGGGGCTGGGCCGGTGGGTCACCACTGGACATGGCTGGCAGTCAGGGGCTGGGCCGGTGGGTCACCACTGGACATGGCTGGCAGTCAGGGGCTGGGCCGGTGGGTCACCACTGGACATCGGGCTGGCTGGCAGTCAGGGGCTGGGCCGGTGGGTCACCACTGGACATGGCTGGCAGTCAGGGGCTGGGCCGGTGGGTCACCACTGGACATCGGGCTGGCTGGCAGTCAGGGGCTGGGCCGGTGGGTCACCACTGGACATCGGGCTGGCTGGCAGTCAGGGGCTGGGCCGGTGGGTCACCACTGGACATGGGGCTGGCTGGCAGTCAGGGGCTGAGCCGGTGGGTCACCACTGGACATGGCTGGCAGTCAGGGGCTGGGCCGGTGGGTCACCACTGGACATGGCTGGCAGTCAGGGGCTGGGCCGGTGGGTCACCACTGGACATGGCTGGCAGTCAGGGGCTGGGCCGGTGGGTCACCACTGGACATGGCTGGCAGTCAGGGGCTGGGCCGGTGGGTCACCACTGGACATCGGGCTGGCTGGCAGTCAGGGGCTGGGCCGGTGGGTCACCACTGGACATGGCTGGCAGTCAGGGGCTGGGCCGGTGGGTCACCACTGGACATCGGGCTGGCTGGCAGTCAGGGGCTGAGCCGGTGGGTCACCACTGGACATGGCTGGCAGTCAGGGGCTGGGCCGGTGGGTCACCACTGGACATGGCTGGCAGTCAGGGGCTGGGCCGGTGGGTCACCACTGGACATGGCTGGCAGTCAGGGGCTGGGCCGGTGGGTCACCACTGGACATGGGGCGCATATCTGGCCACCCAACCAAACAGTACAAAGCACGTTTCCTTTAAGAAAAAAGTCTCTGTAGGTGAACAAGAGTTTAATAATTTCCTGAAAAAGTTTTTTATGACCGCCACCATTGCAAACAAAACAATGTGCCCAATACTACACAGGCTGTACCAGGCTTCCCGTCTAAGGCAGCAAACCACCCAAACCAGTGCGAATTGAAGTTTCTTGCCGCGGAAAGTTCTTTTTGCTTTTTTTGAATAGCAGCCAGATATGAGTATGTCAAGCAAGCTGCGCCACCTCCCATAGTAAGCGGGCGCAAGTTCAACAACAGGCCTGGACCAGGGTTGTTTGTTTTTCTTTTTTTGAAGCCTCGGGTGTCATGGGGGGGCCTTCACGAGGCGACGCTGTTGCACCTTAGTTGAGTTGCGGTCGCCGATCCCCCAACCGCCAGCATCATGTCCTTGACGCGACGCTGCTGCTTAGCAGCCAATGGCCTGAGATGGCCGAGTGCACACCAAAGCACGGCTGCATCCTCGTGTTGTAGCCGTGTTGAGTATAAAGCTCGTGGGGGACTGGTCAACCACCTCATCACTATAGGCACAAACCTTTCGCGACCGTGGTTGGACAGTCGGGATGCCGGGGGCGGGTCTCCATGAAGAAGAGAAAGGTGAAGCAAGACCTGCCCCCTGCGCCTGCTGTCTCGGGCTGCTTCGGCAGACACATACTTGCATGTGTCCAAATGCAATGTAAGCTATACTACATACTGAAGATCATGTCACTTCACAGTTTACATGTTCATGCGAAACTTCGGCTGTTTGCGGTTGCCCAACGCGTGGTCGAATGTCTGGTAAAAATGACTCCACAGGTCACCTGGACACAATCTGCAAACGTCGGTCAAACGGGCCTTCTCAGGGGCCTGCAAAAATACATTGTCGCACTCGGGTCGATTGCGGTGGCGATTAGTTCCTTTCAGGGGTCCCTACCGTTCGGGAGTTGAACGGCAACTATTTTCCCCCAGGATTTCGCCCCGCGGATGAAAACGTTAATTCAGAGACAGAATAATCCTGTTCCCATTCCGTTAGCTGGCGGAATTTGGGAAATCGGTGAGCGCTGAACTGAGCAAAACTACTCGAGGGGCTGCCTTGTGCTTACTTCGAAGGAGGCTAGAGATTTTATTTCCCGTCTCTGGGATGGCTGCCGTGACGAACCTAGCTTCTTCGTATCACATGCGGAGAGAGAGTGTGTGTGTGGAGAGACACGATAGTGAGGGTTTGGAGGAGGACGCAGCGTGCGTCGGGGCCCGTGAGGAAGCACCGGCCACCTTGCTAGATAAAACCTGCCTTGGAAGAGGCACCTTATTACTTTTCAAGGAGAGGGTGTGTGTGCGTTGTGTGGTAACCTGATACGTGTGTGTGGATGATGTGGGTTTGCGTGGCAGCCTGATACGTGTGCGCTGGCTGCTACACGAGCTCGATGCTCCGCATGGATGCTTGGTGCCGTGTGCCGTGGGCACCGCCCGCTGCACACGGGTATTCGTTTGCGACAATAAAACCTCGGAGGTAAAAAGACTGCGTGTTTATCCCACTCAAGAAACAATGCAACTACAAAGTGGGTCTTTTTTAGAGTTAAAGTTCGCTTGCTTCTTGTATAAGCACCTGCTTTTTGTTGAACGCTTACGCCCGCCACTGAACCCAGATCCATCTCATTTGATCTTTTGCAGCTGGCAGTCCTCCTCAAGTATTTCCTACAAAGCAGGTGCTTATACAAGAAACCTGTACACCGCGGGAGTGGAAGAAAAGGGAACCTACTGGTTGGCCGCGCTACCCTGAACCCAAATATTCGACGTGGTTGCAGGAGGCCATCTAGTAAACGATCATGATCAGAAGATCCTACTCAGGTACGCGGTTCATGTTTCCTCACACATTGCGCCTGGGTAGAACAAAAAGTGTATTAAAAAAAAACGTTCTTGGATGATAAAAGGTGTTGGGGAAGTCGGTGGGGGGATTGAGTTCGGGCCGCTGTGCCGGGAAGCCGGCTGGCAGACAGGGGGGTCGCCACTGGACATGGCGGGCAGTCAGGGGCTGGGCCGGTGGGTCGCCACTGGACATGGCTGGCAGTCACGGGCTGGGCCGGTGGGTCACCACTGGACATGGGGCTGGCTGGCAGTCAGGGGCTGGGCCGGTGGGTCGCCACTGGACATGGGGCTGGCTGGCAGCCAGGGGCTGGGCCGGTGGGTCACCACTGGACATGGCTGGCAGTCACGGGCTGGGCCGGTGGGTCACCACTGGACATGGGGCTGGCTGGCAGTCAGGGGCTGGGCCGGTGGGTCACCACTGGACATGGGGCTGGCTGGCAGTCAGGGGCTGGGCCGGTGGGTCACCACTGGACATGGCTGGCAGTCAGGGGCTGGGCCGGTGGGTCACCACTGGACATGGGGCTGGCTGGCAGTCAGGGGCTGGGCCGGTGGGTCACCACTGGACATGGGGCTGGCTGGCAGTCAGGGGCTGGGCCGGTGGGTCACCACTGGACATGGGGCTGGCTGGCAGTCAGGGGCTGGGCCGGTGGGTCACCACTGGACATGGCTGGCAGTCAGGGGCTGGGCCGGTGGGTCGCCACTGGACATGGCTGGCAGTCAGGGGCTGGGCCGGTGGGTCACCACTGGACATGGCTGGCAGTCAGGGGCTGGGCCGGTGGGTCACCACTGGACATGGCTGGCAGTCAGGGGCTGGGCCGGTGGGTCACCACTGGACATCGGGCTGGCTGGCAGTCAGGGGCTGGGCCGGTGGGTCACCACTGGACATGGCTGGCAGTCAGGGGCTGGGCCGGTGGGTCACCACTGGACATCGGGCTGGCTGGCAGTCAGGGGCTGGGCCGGTGGGTCACCACTGGACATGGCTGGCAGTCAGGGGCTGGGCCGGTGGGTCACCACTGGACATGGCTGGCAGTCAGGGGCTGGGCCGGTGGGTCACCACTGGACATGGCTGGCAGTCAGGGGCTGGGCCGGTGGGTCACCACTGGACATGGCTGGCAGTCAGGGGCTGGGCCGGTGGGTCACCACTGGACATGGCTGGCAGTCAGGGGCTGGGCCGGTGGGTCACCACTGGACATCGGGCTGGCTGGCAGTCAGGGGCTGGGCCGGTGGGTCACCACTGGACATGGCTGGCAGTCAGGGGCTGGGCCGGTGGGTCACCACTGGACATCGGGCTGGCTGGCAGTCAGGGGCTGGGCCGGTGGGTCACCACTGGACATGGCTGGCAGTCAGGGGCTGGGCCGGTGGGTCACCACTGGACATCGGGCTGGCTGGCAGTCAGGGGCTGGGCCGGTGGGTCACCACTGGACATGGCTGGCAGTCAGGGGCTGGGCCGGTGGGTCACCACTGGACATGGCTGGCAGTCAGGGGCTGGGCCGGTGGGTCACCACTGGACATGGCTGGCAGTCAGGGGCTGGGCCGGTGGGTCACCACTGGACATGGCTGGCAGTCAGGGGCTGGGCCGGTGGGTCACCACTGGACATCGGGCTGGCTGGCAGTCAGGGGCTGGGCCGGTGGGTCACCACTGGACATGGCTGGCAGTCAGGGGCTGGGCCGGTGGGTCACCACTGGACATCGGGCTGGCTGGCAGTCAGGGGCTGGGCCGGTGGGTCACCACTGGACATGGCTGGCAGTCAGGGGCTGGGCCGGTGGGTCACCACTGGACATGGCTGGCAGTCAGGGGCTGGGCCGGTGGGTCACCACTGGACATGGCTGGCAGTCAGGGGCTGGGCCGGTGGGTCACCACTGGACACTGGCTGGCAGTCAGGGGCTGGGCCGGTGGGTCACCACTGGACATGGCTGGCAGTCAGGGGCTGGGCCGGTGGGTCACCACTGGACATCGGGCTGGCTGGCAGTCAGGGGCTGGGCCGGTGGGTCACCACTGGACATGGCTGGCAGTCAGGGGCTGGGCCGGTGGGTCACCACTGGACATGGCTGGCAGTCAGGGGCTGGGCCGGTGGGTCACCACTGGACATCGGGCTGGCTGGCAGTCAGGGGCTGGGCCGGTGGGTCACCACTGGACATGGGGCTGGCTGGCAGTCAGGGGCTGAGCCGGTGGGTCGGCACTGGGCATGGTGAGCTGGCTGGCAAGGGTTTGTGACTGCCGCGGCTGGACCGAGTGACAGAATCTCAGCATCGTGAGTCACTTGAAAGAAATGTGAAAACGGGGTTTTGCCTGGAGGCTTTTCGTGTTATTCTGCAGATGCTTTGAGCTATCTTTGTGCCTATGCTTTCCGTCGTCTTCTTAACCATGGTTAAGTGCGCAAATGGTGTCAGCAGAAAGATTATGCTCCCGAGTGTAGGGTGTGGCATGAGACCCTGTTTTGCATCTGCGCATGTGTTTACTTTTGAGCGTGTACGAGACGACGCCAAAAGGTGGAGGGGTTGGACACTTTCTGGCAAAGTACGATGCTGTGCACGACCATATATTCTGGGATTGTTCTGCACCCGGACAAAGGGCCCAAGCCCACAGGATCTAGGCCTCGTGGTGCCCCTAGTGGGATGGGGAAAATCACTTACAGTCCATACACCCACCATCCCTTCGTCATCAAAAATGAATATAATCCGGAGCATGCCTGATGATGAGAGTCGATTCTCGGAAGCAGTCCCTGATTTCATCGCAGATAAATTTCGCGTTGATACAAGCGCCATGTTCCGTGTGATCTCCCGTTTGCATCTGGTTGTCAAAGAAGGTGTTTTGGTTGTCTTTGTTGATTTGTGTTGTTGTTTTCTGGCAATGCAGTGTGCGCGCGATCAGCGGGCTTGCCGGCTGATTAGATGTCGAGCCCTTTTTTTTTTTTTTTTTCACCGGCGGACTCGCACCAAATCGGGGTACCAGGGAAAGCCTGCTACACGGGAGCCAAGCTTCACGTGTTCGGCGGTACTGCAGAGCCACGGGCCTACTGGTCAAGTGGCTACCGATTTCCCAAACTAAAGCATCAAGGCGTGGCGCACCTTGGGGCTTGGTGCTTGCGCTGAACACAAGCTCGTCGAGACGGTCAGCCACAGGGCAGAGCGGACGGAGTTGTGGCACTGTGCTGCCTCCGACTCAAGCCTTGCAAGCTGTGGTTGACCGTCACGTTCCTGGACCCGGAGCGGCCTTTTTATTTTCTTCTTTCTTTCTTCACCGGCAGACGCGCACCAAATCAGCCGATTTTCAAGTGTAAGCTTTGGCGATGCGCCCATGGAGCGGAATCAGCTTGATGCACCGACAAGATGTTGTCGTAAACCCCTTCTGATCGGCAGACCTTCCAAATATCAGCCGGCTGATTAAATATGTCGAGCCCTATTTTTTTTTTACCAGCAGACTCGCACAAAATCAGCCGATTTTCAACAGTGTAAGCTTTGGATATGCCGCCCATGGAGCGGAATCAGCTTGATGCACCGACAAGATGTTGTCGTAAACCCCTTCTGATCGGCAGATCTTCCAAAGATCAGCCGGCTGATCATCAGCCGGCCAGTCCCCCCCGGCTGAAATCAGCCGCTTTTTTCCTTAGCGCGAACACTGATATATTGTCCCAGGGGTTTTATCCAAATACCGGGATCTAATCGGAGTTGCCAACCTCCTCGCGGTGGTCCCCGTCCACGTGCAAGCACGGCTAATGGCAACACGTGCACAGTGCGCTGTTCAGGGTCGTTTGAAGGCCTGTCAGTAGTCCCGAGGGATAGTAGAATGCAATCCCTTACTAAACCAGTTGAAGGTCGAACCCGTGGTGAAGTTACTTTTAGAGTTAAAGTTCGCTTGAAATTCCGGGGGTTTAGGGTCTCCGTGTGACCGTTCATGATTGTGTTGTCTTAGAGCAAGAAAGGGCTATATGGTTACGGGGTTGTATATTTGGTGCACGCTTTCGGTATGAGGTATGGCTAGCCATGTCCGGGACTGTTTGTGACCGACACCAAGTACATTCCTTCGTGGAGTGTAGTCTTGGGCCCCCCTATTTTTCTCTGGGACTTATTTCCACCAGCGTGGCTGGGTCCTTATGACATTCGGGGCAAAAGCTACTAATATCTTGGCGCTGCCAGATACAGACTGGCTTAGGGGGGGAAGGTTTCCGGTCCTGTTACGGGGGTCTATCATGCAGGGTCAAAACCTTGTGTCTTTTTGGTAAACAGGGGGTTAGACAGGGGATAAGCTTCTATATCCACATTTGGACCGTCGGTCAGAATTTGGAAAGGCGCCGGCAGCGGTGGCCAATGTGCAATTGGAGGGGCAACCACTGCACCAGCAAAGGCTACAGAAGGAGTGCACGCAGGGGGAATCCCACTTCCCAGCACCAGTAGAAGTGGCCAGTTTGGATGCAAGTTGGACGGGCACGGGGGAAAGAACAACAGCTCTGCATGACACACCACGTGCGAAGAGATAACCGCGGCGATGCAGATTATCGCCACAGATTCTTTGCATTCTGACCCAAGCTATCTACCAGACAAAATGCCAGGGATAAAACACATAGAAAGTCGAAAAATGAAGCGTCAAACAAGTCAATCGACCTTGCAAGGCTTTGTCACAAGTAAGAAGCCCAAACCTGCTCCAAAGCCAGCAGACGAGCCGAAGGCTGTTCGCGAGGATGCAGAGTGGGGGAAGCTGTACTCGCAAGACTATGCCAAGTGGACAAAGAAGGACGTGGCGAGCCTGGGAGGAGGTACAAAGACGCTGAAGGAGTACGTGAAAGTCCACTGCATTGGGGGACTCACATCTTCCAGTGTTCACTACTCGGCCCATGCTTGCTCCAGAGGTACTCGGTCTCGATCCCGGCACAGCCGAGGACGCCGATGTCGTGAATGCTGCATATGAGGGTCTGGAAGGCTTCACAGCAATTGATGCACGATTCATTGAGGCCTACCACACAGAACACGCAGAGCCGTACCTCAATGCGTTACTCTCTGCCATTAAAAACCGCCTGCGCATTGCCCCTCTTCTTACTGCGATGAGCTCACTGTTTGATCCTAGTGGACCTGTTCTTCGGGAAGGTGGTGACCCCGACGTTGCAACAACGCATCTCTCCACCATCCTAACGTTTTATGGTGAAACCAAGGTGCTGGTGAACGCAAATGGGCAGCCCACAGGGCCAATGCTTTTTTTTAGCCCCCAATTCTGCAGGGAAGCTGAGGGTGAATTGCCGGGTGTGCTTGCGGCTCTGAAGAGGCTTTACGAAGCCAACCCGCATGAAAAGACGTACTCCGGGGCAGTCACCCTTTTTTAAACGACCGCACACTGCGCGACGCCCACCCCCGCACTTCCACCATCATGAGCATATCGCTGCTCATGCCACTGGCGAACGCAAGCCCTGAACGGCTCTTCTCCATGCTGAAGCTGTTGAAGACCCGCCTGCGTGGCAGTCTGGGGGATGATTCACTGCAGGAGCTGTTGACGCTCTTATTAGTGGCCGAGTACAGCGACACTGATGGATTGCCAAAGAGCGAGGTAAAAGCCTTTCTTGAGGCATTCCTCTCCGAGAAAGAACGGCACAGGCAGTTCCGGTCAACTCCTTTCTACTTTTCTCAGAGACAAGATACTGCGGATTCGGGTCGGCAGCTCCTGCTGTTGCTTACCTGCGACTGGAGGGCAGGTGCAGGTTGAGGCCGGAGAGGAGGCAGAGACACCGGCAGGCGAGCCAACTCAGTGCAAAAATTGCAGAAAAACAGTGAAAACGCAAAAAAGCCGTTATCGGTCCAAATTTGGAAAATGGGCCGGAGACCAAGCTAATGCCCTGGGTTAGACCCAAAAAAAAAAAAATATGGCCACCCATTTTTTCCGGAAAAAAATGGGTTTTGTTTCAAAAAAAAATTTAAATACTGGGTGCTTTTTGATGAAGTTGAGCAAAAAGAAAATTCTCCAATTTTTTTTCTTGGGGGACAGTCGGCCCCGCGCAGGTTTGCCGACTGGCCCCCGGCAAAATGTGCTTCGTAACCGGAGCCCCGGCCAAAAACCCATGAACAAACATTTTCCCACCAAAAAAATGGTTTCATCATGGGCAGGGGCCTATTGCCCCAAAATGTGGGTGTCTTTTTTCCCCGCAGGCGAGGTCAAAAAAAGACACAAACTTGACTCTGACCATGCATGCTATACAACTGGTTGCATTTCCCTTCTCTCTGGGCCCGCTGGCAGCGACAGACCTCGCTTCGTAGTGCCAATACGAGGGGAGAACCTGGAGAGACAGAGAGAAAAGAGGCCGAGGGTCGGATGGAGGGGCTTAGTGGTCTCTGTCCTGCTATCAGTTACTTCCGGGTTTGACTTGGTGGTCTGTAGCATGCCCCGGTTGCTCTGCGTGACTTCTATATCGATAAAAGACTGTGTGTTTTTCCAGCGTTATTTGTGGATTAGAACGTCGAATTATTTAATTCTCCGGTTGACCGTAGAGGTTTGGTTAAGACGGGGGGTTGAGAGGGTTGAGAAAAGTGGAGTTTCCGTTCAAGAACAAAACACGGGAACGGGTCTTCAGACATGGGTTTGCGTCAGGCACGACCAGGGCTTACGCTCCGTTTTCGGTCTCAGAGAAAATACGTGTGGTCCACATGTGGCGCTTAAGGTCCGAGGGGGAAAAAACCTTCCCCTCATGTGCGACGGCAAAAAAAATAGCGTCGCTAGGTAGCTTCTGGACTTGGCGACACCTGGCTGTGCGGCCTTGACCACTAGTGGGCCTAGACTTCCTGCATGTGGACCAAAAAATCAAAATCCACATGTGGTACCTGTGGATCCACACGTGGGGGAACAAAATCCAAAAAGAATTAACGTGTGGAAATCCACACGTTCCACACGTGGAGCGGAAGCCCCGGGCACGACCAAAGTCGCGTACTGGAGCGAGCTCGTTAAAAGAGCGGTAGCGCAGCTTTCGCGTGCAATTGTCCTGGACATCAGTGCGCTTGTCAACAGGCCGGATGGGTTCCCACCGAAGTCAGCCTTCCGGCGGTATCGTTTTTTCATGCTTTGAGATACGGGCCACGGTCCGAATCTGGTCAACAGTAGCTCCCCCAAGCTAAATCTCGGGTGGATAGTGGGAAAGAAATGCGTAGTTTTGTTTTACTATTTTACTTGTCAGTTGACATACATCAGCCTAACTTGCGGCGGGTACTCGAGGGACTGCCGTGTGCTCATTTCGAAGGAGGCTGGACTTTGTTTGTGCGCACTAGCGGAACTCACCTGCTTTGGTAAGTTTCATGTAGTACGCTGCCAACTACTAATTTTTAGTACCAACAATGCTTTGTTAACACAAAAACAATACAACTACAAAGTGGGTATTTTTTGTTGAACGCTTACGCCCGCCACTAAACCCAGATTTACCTGTGTTTCGTGTGGGCTACAGCACATTTACCTCGTTTGATCTATCGCAACTGGCCGTCTGCTCAAACATTTCCTACGAAGCAGGTGCTTATACAAAAAATAATAATAATAAATCGGTGAAGATGTAAAACCGCGGTAGGATACATTTATTTTCCCCTGCGGCTTACACGGGACACAGGCGAATCCATCGCTTTGCTCATACGTCTTTGGGCGCCTTGGCTGACTGGAAGGAGACTGCCCTCCGGCAGGACAGGGACGGGGAACGACAGGAACAGTGTACCGGGGGGCCAGAATATAGCAATGGTTCGTTGGTTCGCGCCGTGCGGGTTGGCGCCCGTCATTGTCCTTTGGTTCTTGGCCGTCAGCCGAAATCCGAGGAGCCCAGCAGCCCCGGCCTTTCTCACCACCTTTGTCGGTGTGGCTAGGTGGCTTCTTTGTGGCAGGCAGTCCGCAACGCGACGGAAGTCCTGCAGCTGACCCCGCGGCTGCTGACGGAGTCCCGGCTCTCGACCCGCGCGCTCCAAAGCTCCCGGTTTGGCGCCAGTGCGTGGCGTTTGAAAAATCCACTACAAAAAAAAAAAAAGACACCCCAAGGTCAATTCCCCGTAGTTCCCCTGGACCGACCACGCCAATTTACCTGTGTTTCGTATGGGCTACAGCACATTGACCTCCTTTAAGATTTCACAATTGGCAGCCTCCTTCTACAAAGCAGGTGCTTTTGCAAGACCCTGGTCTTCTCGAGCTTCATCTCGTACTACGGCTGGGACCCGCTGACCGGCGGACCGACGCCCAAAACGCCGCTCCCCACCCTCGACCCGCAGTACGGCGGCGGCGACGACGCCGCCGCGGCGCTGTCCCTCTCGTTCTCGGCGGCCCAGGTGCTGCTGAATCCTGTGTGACCGGTGTCCATTGGGCCTGCACGACTGGAGACAGGTAGCACTACTCTACCCACGCCCGCACCGCCACTGTGCCGATGATCTTTATTGAGCTGTGACAACAGAGCAAGCATGAACTCATGTACGTCATGCGGAACATTGGATCGTGGGAACAATCAGCCTGCCTCCTTGGGCCATCCTTGAAAGGGTCCGGAGCTGGCAACATCGGACCTCCGCAAGCCCCCCCGCAGGGCGATGGAGGCTTGAAGCGCATGATGCCAGGCAGTGCTGCCGAAATGACAGGCAGCGCCGCGTATATGAAGCAAGTTCATGCCACTCGGGCGACAAAGAGTGTTTGTGGGCATGGTTAATTAGATCCTAAAATATGTTGCCTAAAGCTACGGCCGGTGATGATAGATGGTGCCACATGAAGTGGTAAAGCGGCGTAACGTGAAAAGAGCAATGGTAGTATCTCACGTGAAGTGGTGAAGTGGTTGGAATGGTGGTTGAGAAGTAGAGTAAAGTTCGCATGAAGTGTAAAGTGGTGTAAAATATACCAAATACTCGCCAAATTCGTGGAGTGGTGATGGTGGCTAGGCTGATGTGTAACTTTGTTGCCGACAACTTGTTTGTGCTGAGGTGACATTCAACTAAAGCCGCCCACGTCAAAATTTGTTAAGCATTGAGTTTTTTTAAGTACATGAGCCACATGGATCAGCATTCGCTGTACTGTTAAGCATTGACTTTTGTAAAGGCAGGTGCCTCGAAGGCAAGCGAGCACTCGTTAAGCATTGAGCTCTGTAAAGTGCAACGCAGGCGAGCACTACGCGGCTGCCAAAACTTGCTGTGACACCTATGGTCAAAAAATAAAGAGGAAAAGGGAATGAGAGATTGTCCAAAAGAGAAAGGGGGTAGAAAGTAACGTTCTCAACGAAAGATGCCACGCTCGCGTTCCAAATTATTGAACAACAACCACTCTTAGCTTTTTGTTGAGGCTTGAAGGTCCGGTGGTTTCTAGTCTCCGGTTGGCTGTAAGGAGAGTCTTCATTTTCTGTGTATGTAAATGCCGTGTTGACTGTAGTCTCTTGTGCAACTTGGGTGGCTTGCCAAAGGTTGGGCGTAAGCGAGCCGGTCCATCCCCTGCGAGACTGCTGATAGACCGCTGGTAGACAGCAGCAGGCAATTCGATGCAGTTCGTGGGGTATTGGAAGAACATGCTTGGAATGGATATATGCTCAACACCGCACTGGTCCCGTCTGTGCCGTGTTTCGGTCCTTAAGCCACGGACACAAAAGGCGAACCATCATCAGCGTCTGCAGACAGGACAGCGGTGTGAGCCTGGTTTGTCAGGCGGCTGTTCGTGGCTGGTCACAGCCAGGACCGCCCGTGCTATTGTGACTCGCTAGGCAGCACACGTGTCTTCTTTTTGCGGTTGCAATCTGCGAAGTAAACTCCACAGAGCACACATGGGGTTGCTGTGTGCAGCACCAATGGTTGAAGTACCCAAAGGAAAAGAGTGCGAGGATCTTGCAGTTCTTGGGGTATTGCAAGAACGTGCTTGGAATGGGTATGTGCTCAACACCGCACTGGTCCCATCTGCGCCGTGTTTCGGTCCTTTAAGCCACGGACACATAAGGCGGACCATCATCAGCGCGGAACCTGAGTGTCTGCAGACAGGACAGCGGTGTGCGTCTGGTTTGTCAGGCGGCTGTTCGTAGCTCGTCACAGCCAGGACCACCCGTGCCCCCTACAACCGTGTCTGAGCAATCAGTTGCAGTTCTTGGGGTAGGGGTGGACTGGTTCAACGTAAGCGAAAGAATGGGGTCGGGTTGAGCCGTAGCTATTTGTGCTTCCGACGATCCCGTATGGGCGTACAGATTGATGTCTTCTGTCTTCCGACCGGTTGTTTCGTTTTGTGAGGTTCAGCTACATGTGGTCGGTGGGCGGGGGGGAGACAGGATAGGAAGCTCTGCTGTACCGGGCTAGACTTTAACTTTAACTCATGGTTGAGTCAGGATGCCCACTCTGCTACGTTTCTTTTTTTGTGTGCAGGTGTGTTCTTTCGCGGACAGCACGAGCTGGTAACCCCTCCCCGGGGGAGAATCTTAGTTTAATGTTCAGGCAGAGAACTGCCTCGCATGAGCATCAAGTCTTCTTCGAGGAAGACGTTGTCTAGGAAAGGGATGCAAGTATCGCATGCGAATCGTTTTGACCACTATGCCTAAGGGGGGGAGGAATCTAGAAAAGGGGGGGAGGACGTGAGTCCATCGCGGGGACTCACAGCGAGAAGCTCTCGACGTGAACCGGGACGGAGAGCTTGTTCTTCCGCAGGGACTGCAGGACGTCGGAGGCCATCAACGACGGGCCGCAGATGGAAACGGCGGTTTCGTTGTCGACGTACGTGCGCGCCACTTCGCCGAAGAAGGGGCGCCCGGCGACGTAGGTTAGCTGCCCGCCGCCTGAGTCCTCGAGCAGCTCCAGCCCCGTGTAGTAGACGACAACCTGCAGGTTCAGCAAGCGGTTGACAACCTCAACGAGGTCTTGGAGCACGAGCTGTATCAGGTTCGCATCTCGCACCGTCCAAACCAGAAGCGCAGACTTCACCGGCTCCATGTGGGTGAGGATGCTCAGCGCGTGCGTGATGCCGACGCCTCCAGCGAACAGGACCATCTTCCGGTAGGCGTGCATGTCGAGCGACAAGCCTCCGTACGGGCCCTCCAGCTTCACGGCCGCCCCCTCCACCTGCTCCCTGTCGAAGTTCGTCCATTTGTCGCGGCCCGTGTTCTTCACGTAGAAGACCGCTTTGCCCGACGTGTAGTGCGACGTCACCGCGAACGGGTGCAGCTGCACCGCGCTGATCGCCGGGACTCGCAGGTAGAAGTACGAGCCGGGACCCCACCGCACGCGGCCGCGCAACTCGACGGCGACCCGGCTCATCGTGTCGGTCGTCTCGCACGACACGATTTTCGCCGTGTGGGTGCACTGCTTCACGGCGCGCATGACGTACTCAGCGAGCAGCAGCAGCACCGGCACGGCGAAGATCACGTAGCTTCTCCACCCGTACGGCAAGTGGACGACGACGCACACAACGGTCACGAAGCTGAGCACGGCCTGGCTGATGGAGTACGCCCGGTAGTTGATCCGGCTGAGCAGCGGAGTGCCCGCGATGATGAAGAGTGTGTACGCGCACCAACCGATGAATCCCGCCAGGGGGCGGACCTTGCGTTCGCCGTCGGTGGTGTACCCGGTGGCGAGGACCTGCTGGAACAGGGCGGGGGTCCCCTGTGGCCCGGCGGCGTACTTGACGCACAGCGTGAGCAGGTGGGCGGTCGCCAAGAGCCAGCCGAGGCGCGCGATCCACCGGTGCCACACGAGCGCCGACCCCTCCGGCACGCCCAGCAGCAGCCGGGCCGGCGACGCGGCGCGGCAGCCGAGCACGACGGCCAGCGCGAGGCAGACCTGCGCAGGGCCTCCCCACAGCATCGCGGTCTGGGCGAGTCTTCCGGCGTAGTGCAGGTAGTCTCCGATCATCACGATCGCGATGGCGGCCGAGATGACGACGATGGAGCACGCCGAAGCGAACCAGTGCTGGCGGAAAAAATACCCGAGCCTCTGGCTGCTCCTGGTGAGCACCCCGGACACGATTCCCAACGCGACGAAGGAACCCAGTGCCGCCGGGACTTGCCACGTGCTGTCGTCGGACAGGATGGTCAGCTCTTCGGCGAGCACGTCGTACTCAGCGGCGCCCCACGAGTCGTGCTGCTTGGTGGGCGGTGTCCCCGCGGCGTCGCCCGTCGCGTAGATCAAACGCAGGAGGTCCGGCGTGATTTCAGCGTCGCGAACGTCGCCCGTGTACATCAACCGCGTGACGGTGACCGAAAACGTCCCGCCATCCCGCTGCGTCGACTCGCGCACAATGTCCTGAGACGCATCGGCCGGGCACGCGTCGCGCTCCGTGCAGTACGAATCAACGCACACCGGGCCGCCTTCGGCGGCGGACTCATAGCACGTGATCACGTCGGACGCGATCATCCGCCCGCGCTCGCTCAGGCCGAGCGCGCAGTACCGGCCCGTTTTGCAGACGAACGTGAAGCGGACGCTGTCGGTGTCGTTCAGGTCCGCCTGCGCGACCGCCGCGCGCCCGGGCGCCGCGGCGAAGAACTCGACGCCGAAGCTGAGCGAGCCGTCGACCTCAAACAGTCGCAGCTGCTTCGAGTCGTTCGGTGGGTCGCCATCCTCCGGCACCGTCACCGGCTCCGACGTGTTCGGCGCCGCTGTGCCGGGCGCGTGCGTGTCGCCTGGCGCCAGGGTTCCCGGGGCCGACGTGTTTGCCACCGGCGCGATCGTATCCTGCGGCGGCGCGAGCACCTTGGCGACCCAGTCCACCTCCTGCACGCCGTGGATGCTGGTGTCCACGATGCTGCCTTCAAGGGTGCCCGTGGTCCAGACCATGCGCTGCGTCGCGACCTCGTAGTCCGTCGGGCGCAGGGACCGCTTGAAAACGACGACCCACGTCCCGTCCACAGCCCCCGGCCCTGACGACATGATGGTGACGTTCACGTTCGCAACGCCGTCGCTCTCCCCCACGTACGTGTGCACGTCGCCACCCACGTAGCACACCATTGTGTCCGCCTCGAGCTTCGTGTTCCCAAGGGCGACCGCGCAGTATTGGTCGGTGGCGCACGTCATCGTGATGATGACGTCTGTCGGAGTCAGCTCCCAGTGCATGCCGAACCGTGTCGTAAACTGGCCGCCGTCGCCGGCGGACCCTGGAATGAGCGTCGGGATGGGAACCGGGAGGGGAATCGGGGTGGGCGCTGCCGTGGGCGCGATGGTCGAAGGCTCGGTCCAGTCCAGGTACAGAGCGCCCGACAGCGAGTCGGTGAGGAGGCTTCCCTGCGCGCGGCCGGTGCCCCAGGCTACCAGCTGGTGCTTCACCTTGGCGGTGGCGTTCGGCGGGAGGCCGGCCAGCGCGAACACGAACGTCGCGAAGTGGACGTCCTCCTCCGCTTCGCCGTCTCCCTGCTCAGAGGCCACCACCGCCACCGTCTGCAGGGCGGGGTTCTCCGTCCACGTCGTCACGTTCCCGGCGTTGTAGGCGACGCTCGCATCCGCGCCGAGAACGCCCTTTCCGAAGCCGACGGAGCAATAGGAGTCGATGTGGCAGCGCATCATCACCACCAGCTCCGCCGGCGTCAGGTCCCAGGTGATCGAAAAAGTGTCGGTGAAGCCCGTGCTCCCAGCCCCGTTGACCGCAGAAGGGGCCTGTGCCAGCACGTCCATGGAGCGCACCAGGGGGACCAGCACAGCCTGGTGCGACCCTTCGGCAACGCCAGCCGCAGCCAGCCAAAGAAAACACGCGAGCTTCATCGCCGCCTTCTTTCGCCTCACGTTTCTTCCGTGTGTTTTGCCTTCACGTTTCTTTTCACCTGCCTGAGGATGTGCACGAAGACCTTGCCCTGAGCCGGCTGATAGACTGTGTGATGGACTCGAATCGTTTCAGACTAGTGTGAGTATGATCAAAGTAACAGAGAGAGAGAGAGAGAGACAGAGAGAGAGAGAGACGAGTTCGAGTGCAGGGACCATCTCTCCGGGGAGTTTCCGGTCTCCTCACTTCTCTTCGCACTGCTACGGCGGGCGTAAGTCGCTCCGGAGGCGCGCTGCAGGTTGCGGCTCTGCTACAGCGAGTGGCGGCACCGGAGTTGGTGCTGCAGCGGGCGCTCTGGCCGGCGGATGAGCTCGTCTCGCGGGGGATCGCCGCCTTGTAACGCTGCGGGCCCTCTTCTTCCTCGCGACTGCGCGGCCTGCGGCGGCGGCGAACACCTTGATGGGAAACTTCAGCTTCCATTGAGCGAAGTAGTAACATCAAGGATGCCCTCAACACCGCGTGGGTGCGGGCCGATATGAAGCCTCATGCTTCAAACCCCTGGAATCCCTGGAAGCACCCAGAGGGTGTCGGTGGTACGAAGGTGCAGTTGCCCGTGATCCAACCGGCCGTGTCCGAGTGATCGCAGTAGTGTCCGTCCTATATCCTATAGGACCCTCTGCAACGCCGCCGCTCTGCAAATGCCTGGCCTCTAGGGTCCTTGCTCTACCGTTAGGTCGAGGAAGCGATTTCCCAGGTTTCCCAGCTGACTAACGGTGTCCGAGTGATCGCAGTAGTGTCCGTCCTATATACTATAGGACCCTCTGCAACACCGCCGCTCTGCAAATACCTGGCCTCTAGGGTCCTTGCTCTACCGTTAGGTCGAGGAAGCGATTTTCCAGGTTTCCCAGCTGACTAACGGTGTCCGAGTGATCGCTCATCAGATCCTACAAAAGGGTGTCGGTTCATCTTCAGCACGAGGGTTGCCAGGCACGAAGGTTCGGCATTGTGAAGGAAGGGTTGTCCCTTGGAACGCTTCACGCGGGGACAGGGTTAACTATCCTGGAAAGCTGCACTTTCTTCGTGTGGTAGGGTGTCTTGTGGATGTGCATGGAAAAAACAGGGGAAATCTCATTCTCTTGCATCGTACCGTTAACCGCAATAGGTCTCCTAGGCTAAAAGCCTCTGGCCGACAGAACAATGTAGGTAAGAGAAGTCGGCAAAATGGATCCGTAACTTCGAAATGCGTGTCGCAGCTCGCTAAGAACTTCGTTTTGATTATTCCTTCTCGGGTTGAGAGACCAACAAAAAGAGTCGAGAGAATCGATCCCTTGTTATTCCATGCTTTATGTCGATTCATCGTGGGAATGCTAAGCGCGTAACGAACCACTCTCTAGGAGGGTGTTGGGCACCGGATTCAAAGGAATCGGACAACAAAGGTTTGGTGGTGTGACCTCCTGGGCTAGCCTGTTTCTCTCACCATTCAGCGGCTATCTCGGGGGGTTACCCCATCATAAGTGCAATTCATTTAGTGTTCTTCCTTTCGCGTTCAATTAATTGTCAGTCAAGATCGTCACCGAGTGAAGCGCACAAAGCATTCTCATTCACGGTGAACGCCTGCTTTGGACAGTGTCGAGGAGCTCACCGGGCACGCTTTCCCTTAAGTCTTCCGCGGGCCTCCAATCGCGCCGGATAAGAACGAAAAGAAGCACGCGCGGCGGAGAAGAAAGTGCGGAGTCTTGTTGTTGAAAAGGGGAAATTTCCCTGCCGGAAAAGGGGGAAGAGCAACACAAATGAATGCAGACAACCTTTTCTTCCTTTTTTTTTTTTTTGTGTTTCCGACGATCCCGAATGGACGACTTCTTTTTTTTTCTTCTTCCGATTTTCCTTTCTTCTAGTTTACCATATATAGGTCGGTATCCACACAGGAGACGGCTTTTCTAGAGTTAAAGTTCGCTTGAAATACCGGGGTTTTAGGGTCTCCGTGTGACCGTTCATGAATGGGTTCTCTTAGAGCAAGAAAGGGCTTTATGGTTACGGGTTGTATATTTAGTGCATGCTTTCGTTATGGGTTATGGCTAGCCATATCCGGGACTGTTTGTGACCGACACCAAGTACATTCCTTCGTGGAGTGTAATCTTGGGCCCCCCACGTTCTACAAGTTGCGCAGGGGTTGCCTTGTAGCCCGTACCGGTCTGTTGTCCGCGTTTTTATGTATTTTCTCGTAAGGTAGTGCTTGGGTTTTCTTTTCGATTCCGTAAACGCGGTCTTCTTCGAAGTATTTCTGAAGCGCTAAGTACACACTCTTCACGATGCTGTAGTGGGGTTCACTTCACGGGACGTTCATACTGGCGATATCCATCCTTCGAGCAGACCATTGTGTTTTGGGCTGTATCGTACTTGCTATCAGCCAGCTCGCCCTCCTCCCTCCCAAAAAAAAGACAGGCGCTTCGTTTTGTTTGTGCGTGTCGGTTGATCGTTTTTCCCCACTTGTATTCACCCTGTGCATATTCAGGTAAGGAAATTCTGATCAACCCCCAAAACACGCTGCCTACGTCTTTTTAGCTGGCACAATACATTGAAGGGCAACCCGCAAGATTGTTAGTAGTACACGGTGAGGTCCAGCCTCAGAGGCTGGAGTTAGAGTCGAGAGTGCACCCGAGTCAAACCCGAAAAGCGGGTGTGCTGCAACCAAACCCCGTGTAAACCCACACCCGAAAAGTGGGTGTGCTGCAACCAAACCCCGTGGAAACCCACACCCGAAAAGTGGGTGTGCTGCAACCAAACCCCGTGGAAACCCACACCCGAAAAGTGGGTGTGCTGCAACCAAACCCCGTGGAAACCCACACCCGAAAAGTGGGTGTGCTGCAACCAAACCCCGTGGAAACCCACACCCGAAAAGCGGGTGTGCTGCAACCAAACCCCGTGGAAACCCACACCCGAAAAGCGGGTGTGCTGCAACCAAACCCCGTGGAAACCCACACCCGAAAAGTGGGTGTGCTGCAACCAAACCCCGTGGAAACCCACACCCGAAAAGTGGGTGTGCTGCAACCAAACCCCGTGGAAACCCACACCCGAAAAGCGGGTGTGCTGCAACCAAACCCCGTGGAAACCCACACCCGAAAAGTGGGTGTGCTGCAACCAAACCCCGTGGAAACCCACACCCGAAAAGCGGGTGTGCTGCAACCAAACCCCGTGGAAACCCACACCCGAAAAGTGGGTGTGCTGCAACCAAACCCCGTGGAAACCCACACCCGAAAAGTGGGTGTGCTGCAACCAAACCCCGTGGAAACCCACACCCGAAAAGCGGGTGTGCTGCAACCAAACCCCGTGGAAACCCACACCCGAAAAGTGGGTGTGCTGCAACCAAACCCCGTGGAAACCCACACCCGAAAAGCGGGTGTGCTGCAACCAAACCCCGTGGAAACCCACACCCGAAAAGTGGGTGTGCTGCAACCAAACCCCGTGGAAACCCACACCCGAAAAGTGGGTGTGCTGCAACCAAACCCCGTGGAAACCCACACCCGAAAAGCGGGTGTGCTGCAACCAAACCCCGTGGAAACCCACACCCGAAAAGTGGGTGTGCTGCAACCAAACCCCGTGGAAACCCACACCCGAAAAGTGGGTGTGGGCACCCGCTTTTTTAACTCCAGCTTTAACTCCAGCCTCTGAGGCTGGACCCCAGCGTGTAGTACCTTTCGCGCGCGTGAGAAAGAAGACAGAGTGGACAGGGGAGCGCGTCGGTTAGACTTTTGCGGACACTCGTCGCAAAACGCCGTGAGACCCCTTGGACACACTCCTTCTGCTTTCGTCTGCTTGTTTGTTGCCGACTTGCTAGACTTTGGTTGCAAGCGTCGACAAAGTGCGTCGTATTCTGAAGCCATGCGCTTACCCGACCCGACTGTCCGTTTCCGCTCAATCACCAAGGGTGGCAAAGAGGTGGGATGGTGAACTTCGTGTTGCGGTGAGAGGAAAGAAGGGGAAAGGGCACTGAGACACGCACTATCCGGGAAGTGGGGCGGTAAAGGAACAATAGGGAGCTCGGGCGTCCAAATAATGGGGGAAAAGCGGGGGGGGGGGGGCAAAAAAGAAATATATGCCTTCGCTCTTTCGCTGTCCGTATCGTAAGATATTGCGCACTTTTTCTTGCAGGCCGAAGTGGGGGCCTCTCTTTTCCGGTAGGTTTTCTTTTCGTTTTCACCCGGGATGACATGGGTCAGGGAGCTCCCTGTGCAAAATACAAAAGGTACCGGGGCGCATGATCTTCAGAGTGGTCCGTCTTTAGAGCGAAAGTTTGTTGTGTGGGTGGCCGGCCTGTTTTTGCAAACCGAACCATCAAAGACCTCATGTCCGGAACTGGGGATCTAAATCGGAGTTCTCCCAAGTGTACTTAACCTCAAATCCCTTTCCAGTAAATCAGGATCGGGCTGTGCTGCTCCCTTTCAGTGCGGCTTGTGGGTTTGACACCCTAAGCCTCGCACACGTGTTAGACTCCTTGGTCCGTGTTTCAAGACGGGTAGTAGAAGATCGCTGTGTCTGACATGAGCCTGCGAGCGTTTAACCACGTCAGGCCAGCGGGAGCAAGGACGTTGTCCGAAGACGCCGACACCTCCCTCCGACCGCCCGTCGACCTCCTCCTCTTCATCCTGTCGCCGTGGAAACCTAGCAAACGGCTGGGATTGCCAGAATCGTCCATGGAGGAACCGCGTCGCGGTCCCGTGCGCAAGCACGGCTAATGGCAGCACGTGCACAGTGCGCTGCTCAGGGCAGTTGACGGCCAGTAGTCCCGAGGGACGGTAGTACTAATGAAATCCCTTACTAGACCTCATGTCCGGAAGACGCAGGCCCCTCTGACCGCAAACCCGCGTCACAACTATTATCAACCAGCGAACATTACAACTGCGCTTGTTAGTAGTACTTGTGTGGGGGGATTTGATGCAAGCTGCAAGAGTTAAAAAAAAAAAAAAAACCACTCCCGAGGCTAAAAAAAAATATATGTAGAAACGGGAACAGCAGGGCGAGACAAAATGAAGTGGGGTTCCCGTCGTTCCGCTGCTTTGTATTCGTAGGTGGCTCGTCGCCCAGACCCGGATGCCTGTTCGGGTGAGCGGGGAAGACACATGGGCACTCTATCAGGTGAAGTACCTGTTCCCGTTGCGGGCTGAAAGAGTCGCCACAAAAAGGCGAAAGTGATGATCGCTTTACCGGGTCGTCCACACAGAGAGCTTCTTGTATCGGTGGACGACAAGGTGGAATGCAGGGCGAACAAACTACCTTTGTTTGCACCAGGCAGCGGTACTGCATGCCAGCACCGCCTTTCTCCGCGGCATATCGACGGTCTTCGATGAGCCCCCTTGGAAGAGGTATAACTGGTCTGCCTTTTGCCGTGACGCATCCCTCACACGCAGAAAACCCCCCACAATAGCGGACGCACAGGGACGGGAGGGAAGTATTTAGGCAGAGCGCTGCCTGAAGGAGAGGGAGAAGGACGGGGGCAGTGGCTTATATATGGGTCTGGTGCTCGGACCAAGTCCGAGCAACGAAAAAAAAAAAAACACAGAAGCCCCGGCTGAGGGGCCCAGTAGTAGTGCTACAGTACAGCAGTCACACTAGCAGTACACAGCACCGGTTACTGCACCTTTGGATAAGCAACGTACAGCCTCAATTTTGGAACCTGCGACTGGCCCAGTAGCTTGAAAAATTTTCCGCGCCTGCGGCGCTGGTATTTCTGCTGTTTCATGACGTGTTGCCAAGAAAGCGAAGACCGCGGCTGTCCGCCGAGATTACCCCCTCAGGTGACACCACTTTTTTAGCCATACTTCAACGTTCTTGAATGATCCCGGCACACTGCTACAGTACCCCAACACTTGCCTTCTTCGCATGGCTCTTTTGCTTCCCGAAGGACAGTCTCTGTGGTGGACAGTAGTGACAACCACAAAAGAGGTGCACCCTGTCGGGTACATAAACGTGCAGTTGTGCCGCAACTGGGATTTTTAGTAACTCCGAGCAATTTATGGACAGTTACGTGGGAGGAGTTTTTATATATAAGGCCCTGGACGGGGGTTGCGAAAAAAAAAAAAAAAAAACTGGCCTCAACGAAGCTCCAGCAGAAGTGGTGGCGACTTTAGAAACTTCGTAGTAAAGTTTAGCTCGAGCTTGAAGTGCAGCAACGATCTGTGTGCCGTTAGACAGCACAGTAGCTACAGTAGCACCTGTCCAGTCTCGGTCGCAAAAGGTTTGTGCCCGGTAAACAGTGCTCTTAGCCTAAGTCCTGGTCGCGAAAGATTTGCACTCGGCAGTGTTCTTGGCTCAAATCCTGGACATGGTTGCAGGTTGCGGTTGCAATGGTGACGACACGTGATCATACATCCTCCGGCGGCATCCACGTGCAGCTGAGGGCATTGTGATGCAGAAATACTCGAGGGACTGCCGTGTGCTCATTTCGACGGAGGCTAGAGGGGAGAAAGAACACAACTACAAAGTGGGTATTTTTCGTTGAACGCTTCACTAAACTCAGATTCACCTGTGTTTCGTGTGGGCTACAGCACATGCACCTCCTTTT